>VXAX01000824.1:216203-720191 GCA_013399835.1 Leptocoma aspasia
TTTTTTTTTTTTTTTTTTTGCTCAGTGGCATCTCTAAAATAGGAAGAGCTAAAATGTTCAGTATAGAAAATACCAATGCTGTTTACTTGCAGACATAAACCAAGATTATATTACAGGCTTCAAATATAGGACTTTAATAGAAATGTACAAACTCAGGTAAATAAACATTTAAAATTCTAGTAAAAGTTTGTAAAGCAAGCAGAATATCCCTGTGTAGATGCAAATAAAAATAGAATAGAATTAAAGGGTAACAATAAAATTAGCACGCTGTGTAGAGATCTAAAATATTTTCCTTAGTAGTAATATAATGCTGTGAAGTAAATCAGTTTAAAAAAAAGTTTAAAAAAATTAAAGTAAAAAACTGTTACATCAGTATATTTTCAAATCTTACTGGGTCTCCTCAAAACTTTTTCCAGTTTTGGGGTATCCTTCTTGCCCGACTCCTTTCAAAATTGCTTTTAATATTTCTTTTGGATCAGGGAAGTTCAGGGAAGGTGAAAAAGACATCTTCTACATGCAGATTGTGAAGGTGATTCAAATGCAAAAAGGAAAATGTGGCATCTTGTCTTTTGCTGAGTCTGGTTAAGATCTTTTTTTCCAGCCTCAATTAGTGCCCTTGGGTATCGTTTAAGGATCATTCCCCATGAAGAGCTGGAGAGAAACAATTGCAACCACTGCAAAACAGAAGTTGGATTCTGGACTTGATGATATGCTATCCCTCTGAGTTGAAGCAACACCTCTAACCCTGCAACCCTGCTATTTCATGGACACTCACAGCACAATTGATGCAAAGACATGCAAAGTCAGTGCCAGTGATAGTCCCACACTATTTTTGTAGTCAGGGTTAGTAGGGAGGAGCAGGTGCACAGAGGCATGTATGCTCCCTTCTCAGAAGTGGAAATGTGGATGTGATTTTTCTGGCTCCCCAGCGTGTGCCCGTTTGAGATGCAGCAGCTGGAAGCCCAGTGCTTAATCGAGAGGCCCAAGCCATAAGCAGGGATCATTGTTCCTCCTCCTTTGTGAACACTGCATGAATTTGCATGATTGCAAGTACCCTTGCTGTGGGGTTGGCATGCTGTGAGATTTTAATGCTTCGCTGAAATTAGAACATTAACTCTGATACTGTTTTGATGCTTTTAAATTATTCTCTTCTGAACTAATAACATTTAGCTCTATCAATCTGTAGTTTGAAACTATTTTAAATCAAATAGTGTCAAATTTGCTTTAAATTTTGAGGTAAACTTTGGCTTTCAGAACTTTTCTGTTTCCTATATTTTAGGGCCAAAAATCTGCATTAGGTTACAGAGCTTGTAGTCTCTGTGCTCTTACCCTTGTACAGAATTCAGAAGTGATTTGTGCCTGACAGAACCATCTTTTTCTAAGGAGTATCTGATCTTGATTGCAACAAAGGAGATGGAGAATCCATACCTGCACTGTCTGTTGCAGTGATCATTCATTTTTGCTGGTAAAAATACAAGCCCGGTTTAAAATGAGAAATTGTCTGGCTTCAGCTCCTATCTCTTGAATTTTATCCTATATTTCTCCAGTAAATTACTAAGATCACTATATGACTTTATATATTTGTGAAGGACAAAAATGTACTTTCATATTATGAACAAAATAGTCTTTTAAACCAAGGTACTGGTAACCTGTTGCATGTAATGTCACAGAGTTGTAACATTAACTGGCAAACTAAATCTCTGCGTTGCTGGTGGAACAGTGAATAAAAAAAATCAGTAGATTTGCCAGATTCAATATCAATAACATGGACATCTCCTTTGTCCTCTCTTAAAAGTCCTTTGGTTCAAGTTAATTGGACCTGCTGGATATATATATATATATGGATTGCTTTTATACTGAAAACTTTTCACACAAACCTGTGAGAGCAGGACAACCTCAAACATCTTTCCAAATAGAGCAGCAGTTGTGAAAAAACCTGACATCAGGTTAGCAGTTATAATCTCCATCTTCTAATGAGGCTGCATGGCTGCCTTTAGATTTTGTTTTTCATATTATCTTTTAGAAGATTTCTATTCTTAATTATGCCATCCATAACTCCTCTAATTCCCTCAGGTTTCTCTGTCTAGCTGATTGATTACTGACCTCCTTTTCCCAATGTGCATTTTTTGTTGCGTATTTCACCTTCTCTCCCCACTTATTTTTGGTTTTATTTCAGTTTTTTTGTTTTGTTTTGTGCTCTTTACTTTGCCACAAAACCAAGATGGGATTTTTATCCACAAATTGTTCTTTTTCAATCTTGTTGAAAATGAATGTTGCTTTAGCTTTCTAATGAATTCTTTTGATACAGCTTCTCTTAAAAATGTCACATTTTCCTGCCTAATCTTTTCAGTGAAAGAATTTTGGCTGAAATCTTACTTCAGCTTTGGTGAAAATCCAGTAAAAATGTTTTCTTACTTCTTCTCTATCTTCAAAATATTCTTGAATATATAAGATTTTTAAAAGGGCTTTTCATAGAAACTTTTATCAGCTCCCACTCATTATCACCATAACGGGTTGTGTTTTCTGAGATTTTATTTGTTTTTTCTCTTGACTTTGACTTAACTTGGAGGGACCTTCATTCAAAGATGCAATTTTTTACTAAATAATGAACAATAACCTGCATTTTAAAGTGTGCATGTATATATATATATATATATATGTATATATCTACACATATGCACAGAAGACAATAAGAAATATCTAATACAATATAGAGTTTGCAAATGGAAGTAATTCTCTGATTTGAAACACAAAATTCTCTGCAGCTGCAGATTTGATTGTCAGCTGCAAGAGCAACCACAATGGAAATTCACTACTATTATGGAATCTGAAACAAAAGCACTAAAAATAAATTAACTTTAAATTTTATTCAAAGAAGCCAAGGGGAATGTTGCATTAAATTAAACAATCCATGTGCTGTGGGGTTCAATCATTCTTGCTACTGATTGTTAAACTGGAATAGACCAGCTACAGTGCATGACCTGGGCCAGCTCTTTCCCCACTTAGGGTTGTCCCTGCAATCTATTTACTAACACTTTGACTAATATATTTTCAAGTAAATCTCAGCTGGGACTTTTGTATCATCTTCTGGGAACCTAACACTTGCCACCTTTAACATCCTTCCTTTGCTTAAGTTATTCTCTCAATTTCTCTTGCTTCCACCCAAATTACAAGATTTATTCCTTTCCTTAAATATTCATGTCGTGAAGTTCTACATGCAGTGTTTTCATCACACAGATTTATTGACAGCAATTTTCTCAGAAAAAGCTGGGATTTTTTTAAACTGAAATTTCTGGCTCTGTAGATACGTGTTGGTCAATATTGATAGCATTAACACCCAGCATTTATTTATTTATTTTTAAACTCAGTTTTGAAGAACTCAGTTAGAGCTTGTGTTTCTCACATTGTGTCAAGTTATAATCTCCAACAAGCAGCACTGATCTCTCTCATTATTTATTGTTTTGATGCAGAGAGCAATTAAATATAATTAACTGGCTGATTATCATTTGCTGCTAGAATTTGCTAAGAATGCATATGCTCCTGCAGGGAGTTGCTTGCTATTTCCTGCACCACTGATCTGATGCTGTTTGGAGAGAACCTCTTTTTTCCCTCTCTATTTACTGCTTCGCTGATCTGGGGAAGGAAGAAAGTAAGTGTATGAAAATAAGTATGCCCTAGCTTGTGAATAGCTATCTCATGGAGAGCGAAGGGATAGAGTTTCACACTGGCTTTGTTGCAGTGCTGAGATGCAGAAGCACTAAAATATTTGTAATTGGACCATGAAAAAGAGGTAATGATGCAAGCTTTTTCACTGCCGTGTGATGATGGGGAAACTCACCTAAGCCAAAAGTTTTGGGTTATTTTTGATTTATTTTCCAAGATTTCTTTTCAGATATGAGATTCTATGTCAGTAAAATGTTATTTGTATGTAGAACTGTTAGATTTCCTTCATTAGGAAAGAAAGTCACCATTTTTCACAAAACCAGTCTGGTTAACATGTCAGTAAACCTTTACTTAAGCTGTAAGACATTCTATACATGAATTTAAGTGAAGGTTATCTGGGAAATAGGTATTCTGCACTGTGGTTTTGTAATTGTTACTATTAAACTGATCTCTCAAAACTGAAGTTAATATACTGTTGTTTGCTATCATACAAAGTGGTAATTTGAGCTGCTGATCTTGAGACTTTGAGCAGCTCATCTCATCTGAAGGTAAAATTCCTTTCATTAACTTGCCATTTGGTCCTTCCTGTTGGAATTCACACCTGGGTCCCATTTAACAGTTAATGCTTTGCCTTATTATTCAAGTGTTATAAAGCATTTTCTGTTCGGGTAAGCTGTGGTCTGATACAAAAAGAAGTATTTTTTAATCAAACGTTGTTTAATTGAATTGTAATTGTAATAATGAATTAAGGGTCCTTTTTACTGTATTACAGAAATGTTTTCAATTAATTTTTGTTTACATTTAGGACTTTGAAGAACTGTTGTTTTACCAAGTTTTTGCTTGTTAGATTGGCATTTCCAGTAAACAATAAACCTTTTTCTCCCCATGTGTTAGAAGCCCATCTAATGAAGTACATTGCTTCAGTCAGATTTCTCTGATTGATTCTCATATTTATGTAATGCAACCTTACCTGTAAAATATTTTTCCACCTTCCACCTTCCACCTTTGCTTTTGAGAATGCCTGATCCCTTTCTTACAAACTTTCAGGAATTTTTAAACTTCTGTTTCTCTTCCTTTATATTGAACTATGTTATTTAAAAATCCCTTCGGACATGCTGGCAAGCACCACACTTAGACAGAACTTTGAGATGACTGTGCAAATGTTAACTCATTATGTCTGCTGTCATTCTGTGGGATAGGCTAGTTTTATCATCTGCTTTTGCACAGATGGGAAATTCAAACTGAGATTTTCAAGCCATTTGCCCTCAACCAAGCCAGATGAAACAGTCCCAGAGCTGAAAATGGAGCCTCGGAGTTGTTGCCTCCCACAACCCATAGCAATTCACCTAGGTTTTGGACACTAACTGACTCTGAATAAATACATCTGTTGAAAATGCAGCACCTTCATACAGAATATTCTGTATTTCTGGCAACAGCTATCCTGGAAAGAACGAGATGCAGTTATCTTCATGCTGTAAGGGACAGCTATGATAACCCAAATTGCTGTGTAACAGAGCTTATGCATTTCACCAAAATTATGTATGGCTGCCAAACATGGAAGTTGAGTCATAGTTCAAAATGAACATTTTTTGGCATAGAGGTTTTATGGGGTTATTTACAATCCTCTCTCTGTCTTATTTATGTCAATATGCAAATAAACACAGTAGTTTTTTTAAGGAAAAGTTACTGAAAGGAATTTTCTCGCTACATTTTTTCTGTTGTTTTAATAACTATATGTACACAACATTATATCAATATATTATATATAGTCAATGTATGTATGTAAAGAATTGTAGTAGTCACTAATTCATGTTGCAGATCTGAGAGAGCAGGGAACCACCATGTCAGGATAAGAAGAGAAGGTTCAGGACTTCATATCAGGATTCCAGTAGTTAAAGGGTGTCTTCAAAGAGGATGGAAGCTCTCTCTCCACAAGGAGCCACACAGAGGACAGGTGGCAGTGGGTACCAGTTGTACTGGGACAGGTCTCATCTTGATAGAAGTGAAAACAACCATTCACTGGAACAACTTCCCCAGAGATGTGAGGCCACATCAGTAGACGTTTGCAGAACGCTATTAGAGAGAGTGCTAGATAATCTCATCTAGACTGCCATGAATGGGAACTTCAGAGATCTCTTCACACCTGGCTTCTTCTGGATAAAGAATCAGAATTTCATGGGGAAGTGTACCAATGCAGAAAGGCTGTTTTACCACATTTGCTGCCCAGACACAATATTTAAATGGTGCAGATGTGCTAGTCAGCTCTTGTGGAGTTCCTTCAGAGACATTTTCAGCAGCATTTCACATAAAGTTGCTGAAAGTCTTTTATTCATCAAAAAGTTAACACTTAGAACTAATTTTTTACATGTGCTAAAACCTTTATACCAAAATATTAACTATTACTTTGCTATATTTTGCCCGGAGAAATTGTGGATGCCCCATCTCTGGCAGTGTTTAAAGGCCAAGTTCAATGGACCCTTGAGCACCTTGGTTTGGTAGAAGGTGTCCCTGCTCATGGCAAAGGGGTTGAAACTAGACAATCTTTAAAGTCACTTCAAAACCAAACTATTCTATAATTCTATAACTTCTAGTGGTTCCATTCTATTTCTCAAGATTATTTTGGATCAGACAATGATCACAATCAAAATCAAGACTAGGATTTAAAATTTTTGAATTAACATGCCTGGAGCAGAATTGCATCAGAAAAATACCAAGAGCAGATATGATATGCATAGAGTTTACTTCTTGGAAGGTAACCAGTTTTTCATGTGTTTGTTTTATTTGTAGGATTTTCTAGATCTAAATTCCCAGATCACTCTGACAGACTGTGATTTGATCTGGGTGGTTTCATACAGAGCTTGAAGGTTACTTGTTCACCAGTTTCACAAAACTGCTCAATTATATTCTTCATAGCCAACCTATGCAAAGTATCTGCCAATGCAACTGCTATTTTAGAAATATAGCCAGCTAAAACTAATGCTTTTCTCTATTTATTTTTTTCCAGCTGACATCTCTGTTATTCTTTTATCACTTTTTGCAGCTTCACATTGTCCATTGTTCTGACCATATCTTGCTCTCTGTAACTCCCCCATATTAATAGTGTGGCAAACGAGATAGGCAGAAGTACATGTATTATCTGTAAGATAATAAGCTAACTGTCCACTTGCTGACCTCAAAAATATTTATTTTGCCATTTTTTCCTGATATCATCCTGATATTTATCTTTGGAGGTTATTCATACTTTGTAATGAAAAATACACTTTCAGTTCAAGCAATTGAAGAAAGCGGATTGTTCTCATTACTTGAGGGGATTAATCAAATTTGAGATATCCCTGTCAATGCCTTCATGAGGGATCTGCTATTCTAAGGGGAAATATTTAGTAAACCTGTAATTGAGTCCTCTGGTTTCTTAGAGTTACACTTATAAAAGACACACAAAAGCTATGTTCCATACATTTAAACACTCCTAATCTGCTTATAAATGTGATGTTGGACATCTTTAGATGGACCAGCTCTATGAGCAACAATTTCATAAAATTTTACCCATTTGTTGGGCCCCAGCCACACAGCTGCTCACTCACTCCCCCAGCAGGACTGGGGAGAGAATCGGAAGGACAAAAGCTGGAAAACTCATGAGTTGAGGTAAAGACAGTTTAATAGAGAAAGCAAAAGCCATGCACAAGAGCTAAGCAAAATAAGAAATTAGTTCACTCTTTTTCACAGACAAGGAGGTGTTCAAGCATCTCCAGGAGAGCGGGGTCCCATCCCATGTAATGGTGATTTGGGAAGACAAACTCCATAAATCCTAATTCCTCCCCCTTTCCTCCTCCTTCCCTCCACTATATATGCTGAGCATGATGCAACATGCTCTGGGATATTCCTTTGATCAGTTTGGGTCACCTATCCCAGCTGTGTCTCCTCCCAACCTCCCATGCACCCCCAGCTTCATTGTCAGTGTGTAAATAGGAAAAGCAGAAAAGGCCTTGGCTCTGTATAAGCCCTGCTGTGCAATAACAAAAACATCTCTTTATTATCAATCCTGTGCTCAGCACAAATCCAGAGCACAGCCCCATACCAGACACTGTGAAGAAAGTTTACTCTACCCCAACCAAAATCAACATACCATTTGAATCTTATTTTGACTGTGAGAATTATTCCTTCTTTCTCTTTGTTATCTTTCTTGGCCCTTGTCTGCTTTGACAGCTAAGTTGTGAAATCTTTGAGACAGTCTCTGAAAGGGACCTACTGGAAGCCTGGCTCCTGTAGGAGGTACTCAGAGAAGACATATAGCTTAACCTGTGAAAAAACTTTCTTCAAAGATTACATTTTGAGATAGGAATGGTGCACATTCTCAGTCCATCAAAATAAGTTTTGAAAAACATTCCTATGCTGAATTACAATGAAATGTTGTCATTTCTTAATAAAAAGAATATCACTCCTATACAAGATAATATTTTTGTTCAGAAAAGTGTACAGATTTTATGAAAAATTAAAATTAAAGATTTCTTGTTTGAAAGTGTCAGGTAGAGTCTTGACAAGCACTTTGAGACTGTACTTGAAAAGATGGTTAATTAAATTTGAACTTCAAAGAACCTACAAAACTTAAAAAGGTGTTCTTGAATGAAAACCACATTTTCATAAAACTTTTCCAGACCAGTTATGTCCTGTATAGTATTCAACTCTCTGTTTACTTATGTAGTATAGAGTAATGTGGTAGTCTAATTTTATAGTAATGCCTGTTAAAGAACAGTAAGAAAGGAAATTTGAGAGAAAAAATGAAAAAGAAAGTGAGGGCATAGTCGTATAGTGATATTGATCATGCTTGTCCTGAAAGGAGCTCCCAGGTAGCACTTTAGTTGCTACAACCATGAAAAAATATTTTACTTCTACATTATTAAGCATACATTTGTTAGGCCTCCATTATGTAGAGTATCTGTCAGCTCTGGTGAAATATATTACCGTTATCTTTATAATTTACTTTTTACTTATATGTGCACAGTCTTTGATCTAGAAGAACTACATTATTGCAAGAGAATATTCTAACTATATATTTCAATTTTTCACATTTATAAACCAATCTAAATATAAAGACAGAATATGTAATCCATATGTGACTCCAAATCTTTCCAGAAAGGATTGGACTTAGAAAATAACAGCTTGTCAGATCTCAGGTACATTTCATTAATAGTATTTGAAAGTTTCAATTACTACTCAGTGTTTTTCATGTCTGTCAGACCTTCAACGATTTCTATATATCTCATTCCAATTGCTGCTCTGTCATTTTTGATAATGGGCTTTGAACTTTCAGACATAATCAATCAGAGGATTATTTCAAACCACTGCATTATCTGCTTTAGTGAAAGGAGTCAGATGTGGATCTGAATGCCATCCACTGGCTTAAAGGGTGATGTTTTGAATTAGCCTCATTCATTGGCCACAGTTGCAATGGAGAATTTTAAGTATCAAAACTGAAACCTAAAAAGCTGCAGGAGTCAAAATACCATGTGTGGGATAGCTATTTTCGTGTGTTGTTTTACTCACAATCACTACACATCTATCACTTTTTTTTTTCATTCATAGATGTTTTTATATCTTCTAGTGATTTTTAGCACTGTGTAGATTGTGATACTGGCCAGGCAAAATTAAATTCCCCAGCTGACAATGACACTGCAGCCATTTTTCAATCTATGCAGCAAGATGTTACCTGACTACTGAATATACTTTTCTTCTCTGTTCTGTAAATGTATTTCTGTCTACTTCTTTTACAGCTCTGTACTTCTTTATGCTTTTACTTCTCTGTAGGTTCTCTGTAGACATAAATCCCTTTCTATGCTTTTTCAATATATTTGTTGTGTCAGCACATGCTTATTTTTTAAGGTGATATCTTTGTGAAAAAATAAAATCTTTCCTCTCTCCCATCTGTGAACACTTTCCAAAATGCACAGTGAATTGCTTACTGCTGTTTTAAAGACAAGGTCTTACTTGACTCCACTCTTTCCTTTCTAGCTCTCTGTTTGCTGTATTTCCTCCCCATGTTTACTATGTGGTTTTCAAAGTATTTTTGGCAGTTATAGTCATAAATGTCAGAATAATCACAGTTAAACACTGAAAGGAAATAAAACTTTACTGATTTTTTGTCAGATTGGTCAGAAAAATATTACTGGGTTCTCTTCACTGCTTGTCAAATCTTAATCCCTGTCCAAAGGGGAAGACTTATCAAAACTAAGCGTGTCCAAGGTTAAGTAATGAACTTAGAAAAGTTGCAGCCCAGAAGCAGGAAAGAGCATAATTACAAATGTGCTTCGTAAAATTAGTAGGAGGCCTTGCTATTGCAACATTATTTATGACCTCTAAACCAACTTACCAACATGATTGAAAATGATGGAGAATGACCTTTTAGCAAAGAATGTGCTTCTTGCCTTTAGCCTGTCTGATGATCACACGGTCTTGATTGAGATAGTTTTCAAGGTTGAAATAAGCGGAAGGTAATGACTAATTTGAAGGTCACCTATGTGTAATGAACACGATAAAGCTTCTGATTGCACATGATAAGTTAGTTCTGCATAGAACCAAATAGTTTAGAAAGACTGTCTGGAAAAGCAGAGAAGAAAATAGGGAAAAAAAGGTACCTATCAAACAGGGTCAAGGAGCAACTTGTATTAGTATGTGGCCTCTCCTGCTGTTACATAGAAAATGCTCAAACCTCACCTAACAGGAGCTTTTCTGGTTTCTAGCAGACATGCAGTTAATGTGATGTATCTGTAGTGGTTTATGATGGATGTCACCTCAGGTGACCCAGTGTGTCACTGTGCTCTGAAGGTATATGTTAACCTGGCAGAGCCATTTTAAGTTCCAGCTAGTGACTAGTGCTCTAAGTGGACTAAAACCAGGCTCTTGAGTAGCAAAGCGAGCCAGCTTTTTGCAAGCAGCCATCCACTGGTTCAGCCAGGGCCCTGCTTGCCCAGAGCACTGATGGCAGATACCTCCAGGGCTGTTCTGGACTGGTGTGCAGGCTTTGCTGTTGGAGGGACACTCTGCAGTCCACACTCATGAATAATGGGGCAAGCACTAACCTACCTTTGCATGCAGTTGATTTCTTACCCAGGAAACAAAAATCTGTGAGGGAGTGAAGAACTCCTGTGTAGTGCCTTGTTAGTTTACTTTCCCTTCCCCTCTTGCACAGTGATATCCCACTGATGCTTGGAGTCCCTTTATGTTTGTAGCATTTAGATTAGGAATTACACCTCTCTAAACATAATGAACTCCCAAGTGGGAAAATATATGCTCACTTCTCAAACCATCTGTACTCATGTATGTGAACAGAGATAGATTCAAGAGATTTGTAACACATTCATGCATAAAAATGGAGAACAGCTAATTCTGATATGCTAGAGGAAACTGCTGCAGGATCATTACATTTATAAGAAAAATTATCACATTTGTGCAGTCTGTATTCAATATTTACAAAGATAATGGAGATGGAATATTTGATCACCTGGCAGTGAACCAAAAACACTCCTCCCAGACCTGTGAGGTAGGATAACTTGAGGACAATAAAAAGGAGTCAGAAGCTTGCAGGAGGGATTACAGTTAATGAAATTTTATGCACATATGAAGTGGGCTCTGTCTATAAACACAATAATAAAAGACATAAGAAAATATGACAATCAGGAAAAACTGACTGGTATTTTTTCAGGTAGTCCAGTTAAAATGGAATTATAAGACTGTTGGGTAAATAATAAAAATACAGATGCAAACAAGCCTCTTGACATGTTTTAGTAGGTAGGCAAGGTTTGCAAGTAACCATGAGTCTGTTTGGAGAAGATTAACAAAAAGTGGTCTGTGTGATGGGTAGGGAACTGGCTGGCAGGCAGCAGCCAGAGTGGAGGGGTAAGTAGCTCCTTTTCAAACTGGCAGCCTGTCAGGTTGGGGGGGTCCCTAGCTATTGATATTAGGTCCAATGATGCTCAATATCTTAATGAGCAATTTGGATGGCATGATCAAGTGTATGCTGACCAAGTTTGTCAATGGCACCAAACTGGGTGGGGAAATGGACACTTCAGAAGTGAGAGCCACCCTGTGGGAAGATCTGGAGAGACTGGAAGAGTGGGCTAACAAGAATCTTACTTTCAACAATGACAAGTATAAGGTCATGTACCTGAGAAAACATAATAAAGAATTATCGATTCAGGAGGTCCTGGTGGGCAAGCAGCTCAGTATGAGAGAGCACCATGCTGCTTTGGCACAGAGAACCAAGAAAACGCTGGGCTGCATCAACAACAGCATCACCAGCAGATGATGGTCATCAAAGACGTCATTATCACTCCCTACTCCACGCTTGTTAGGCCACACCTGGCATAGTGTTTTCAGTTTTGGTCCCCACTATACAAAAAGTCTGTGCACAGGCTGGAAAGGGTCCTAAGAAGGGCCACAAGATGGATCTGAGGACTGGGAAGCTGGAGGAAAGGCTGAGAAAACTGATTTTGTTCAGCCTTGAGAAAAGAAGGCTTAGATAAGACATTATCACCATGCTCCTGTACTTAAAGAGTGACTACAAAGAAGACGGAGGCTCCCTTTTCATGAGGAGTCACATGGAAAAGGTGAGGGGTAATGGGCTCCTGTTACTCCTGGGGGGACATTCCAACTGGACACAAGAGGAAACATTTTCACAATGAGAGCAATCAGCCATTGGAATAATCTTCCCATTGGTCAATTCCCTAGTGTTGGACACCTTTAAGATCCAGAAAGACAGGGCGCCAGGCCATCTTGTCAAGACTAAAAAAGGTTGGATCAGATGATCCTTGAGCTCTCTTTCAACCTGGTACGCTATGATTCTGTGAAAATTTAAAAAAGAGATCACAGTATTAAAAGTCAAGGACATACAAAAAATGTCAGATAGCAATGCAAAAAACTGGAATGACAGACATGCAGAAGGCACTGTGTTTATAGATAATAAAAGAATAAGTGAAATAAAGGGCTTTATATTGGGATTCAATTGATTCAGCCTCATTTTTATGGTAAGATGTATTTGTGACAGCAAGAATAAAATTATGTGTACAGTTGTTCATAAAGAAACCTTTATACAGGGTTTGTTGCAAGATATATTTGACAATTAATTTTGCATAACATTTTCAATTTTAATTATTATTTTTCCTTATATTCTGACGGTAGCCTAATGACTTGTAGGCTAATGAAAACTGCCAGGAAGAACAAAAATAAAACTTACAAAGGAGCTTGCTGCATGTCTTTATTTCCAGCAGCTCTGACAACATTTGCATATAATTGTACTTCTGGAAAATACAGAGACTCTTTGGTGGCAGTCTGAAGAGCTGCCTGAAAGATGGTTAATCACTGGTTGTTTTAGAATGATGGAATTAATAGAAAAGTGTTTCACTGATAGCAAAGCCTATCTTTTGTCCGCCTCTTCCAGCACACCAGTGGTTTTTCCTCTTTTCCATTTTATGATGGTATTTAGGGTCTTTGATTGGCTGACTCAAAACGAACACAGGAAAGTGGAAAAGGCAGTGTGGAAGGTGAGTTCTGAGAAACAGACCCAGAAAACAGCCATGCATTCATGCATATCTATGGCTAGCACTGAGGACTGGAACACTTGTAACCATTTCAGTAGTTCATCATTGAATTTGCCAGATGTATGCTCTCCTCTGTGTCAGACTTACTTCTATTTGTTATGTTAGAGCCTAAGAGAGGAAAGAAAAAACAAAAAAGAAAGGACTCAGCAATTGTTTTGTCCTGCTGAAATTTAGGTAGGATTTTAAAAATTAACGAAGTGAATTATTAGTCATAATAAAGTCCTATTTGAGAAACAGCATATGCCAAAGAAATTAAAGTCATTAAAAGCACTCAAGACATTTTCAAAATTGGCCTTTGACCTGCACCTCACTGGAGGTCAACTGGTCCTGTGATGGCAGCACTTAGAGCTTCACTCTCTTCTGTGCCCTGCAGCTCTCGCTTTGTTTTTAAGCTACTTTCCAGGAATTAATTCATGCACTGGAGTAAAAGGGCATGCTCTGCCATGCCTTTTCACTTCTATGGCTAACTGTGCTTGATTTGTTCTTTAATGTTTTCTCAATTGCATCTGTTAATTTGCCTTTGTGGGAATTGGGTGGTGGGTCTAAACAGATCAACTCTGTCCATAATAAATTTGGAGTATCTCAAAAGATTTAATGACTGGAAATTGATGTCAGTGGCATATTTTTCTAATAAGAATATTGATTTCATGCTGCTTTAATGACAAGACTCCCAAAATTTCAAAGGCAGAGCAAACTGTAACCTATAAATCTGTGCGTTATAAATATGTGCATCATATGCAAGTGCTTTGTGCTCCAGATTCCAAGATTAAAATTAAAAGTTCCATCCTTTATGGCATTTATCTTATTCTAATCCACAGATTTATTTGGTCTTTACAACCCTTTCTACAGGATGAGGCAACAATAGCGTTTAATATACGGCATGAAAAGTTATGATTGAAAATTACAGTGCATAAATATTTCTAATCAAGACGTGAAAACTTCCAGCACAGTAAATGGTACATAGTACAAAAATACAGATGTGTAAGAAAAGCTGCAAATTAAACAGTGATGGTGGACTAACTTTATGTTTTCTTGTGAATGACAATTTGAACTGAAAGCCACATATTAACCCAAGATGATGAATTCAACAGACTGAACAAAAAGATAGGAAGGGCAATGTTTACATAGATATGTCAATGCATAATCCAGCTGAACAGAGCATGACTTTGTAAATAATTTATAATTTTACCAAAAATCCTTCTACTTTACTTTGAAAGTGGAGGCAAAAAAAGTGTTTTCTGGGATAGTTCTTTAAAAAGGAAAATTTCTGTATTTCTGTAACAGGAGATGTTACAAATTTAGTCTAGGATCAAGACATATGTGTCTTTAGTCTCTTTGCTTTGTGTTCTGCCTGTGTAGTCCAGCCATACACATCTGGAGAGGCCTAGGGGATGCCCTACCCCTTGTGAAATAAAGTCCCAACCTGTTGCATGTGGATCAGGTTGAGGTCATGCGGACAGTGTAGAGAGAGAGACACAGCTGAATGACTTTATTTGATTTGAGACATGCTTGTGGTGCCTTCTGGGTGAAAAATATCTCTTCTGATTTCACAATTTCCTTTCTCCCATTAATATCCTTTTGTAGGTAATCACTTGTGGCCCCCTCAAAGGGCCTTAGTATTCAAGATAGTGTTATCCTGACAGTTACAGTAAAACAGAAGGAGGGAGGATTTAAACACATTTCTGATACTACTGCATCTTGCTTACTATTATCTGTTTATGCAGCCAGATATTCACATACGTCAAACCTTGATTCATTAAGTTCATATCAGTTGAAATTAAATGACAATTAATATTTATAGGAAGATCTAAAACTTCATGATTTATCATCATGGGAAAGTATTATGGCAATTCCACGATTTCATGTAATAAAGCAGCATCTGTCTTTTTATTTGCTAAGTCCAAGAAGATTGTTCTGTCTGTGCTGTTGATCAGCTTACATGAAGTTGGCTTTTAACCAGCAGAACACACATACCAAAAAGACACATTGGGGTTAAACAACAGTTTCATAATATTTCTTGAGTCTGAGTTACTTGTTTAATCAAAATTCAAACTAAAATGTGTAAGATCCAATGAATGAACACAAGCAAATAAGTAATTTCTGAGACCATGCACTGCTTACCAAAAGCTGTGAGCCTAAAACTGAAAAAAAGTCAGATAGCTGTGTAAGGCATAACATGAGCTCCTTCTCACCTCTGGACTAGTCTATCTTATGGTAGTGTGGCTGTGCCTTCCCAAATCTAATGGTGGGCCCATGAGAACCTAATAAAGTCCAAGAGATCCAAGTGCGAGGTGCTGCAGCTGGGTCAGTGCAATCCCAAATAAGGATACAGGCTGAGAGAAGAACTCGATAATCTTGAAGGTCTCTTTCAACTTAGTCATTCTGTGAACTCTTCTCTCTGGTGAGACCCCAGTGGGGTCTGCATCCAGAAATGGAGTCCCCAGTATAAGAAGGATATGGACCTGTTGGAGGGAGTCCAGAGAAAGCAACAAAGATTATCAAAGGGCTGAAGCACCTCTCCTGTGAAGATAGGCTGAGACAGCTGGGGTTGTTCAACATGGAGAAGACTCTAGGGAAAGCTCTTTGCAGCATTCCAGTACTTACATGGGGCTTATAAAAAGACAAGCACAGTGACTTTTATCATGAGCAGATAGTGGTAGGACAAAGAGGAATACTTTTAAAGTAAGATAAGAGAGGTTTAGGTTATGTGTTAGAATGATATTCTTTACTTTGAGGGTGGTGAGGCACTGAAACAGGTTGCCCAGAGAAGTTGTGGATGCCCCATCTCTGGAAGTCTTCCAGGCCAGGCTGGATTAAGTGGATGGCAGCCCTCCCATGGCAGAGGGGTTGGAAGTAAATGATCTTTAAGGTCCCTTCCAACCCAAAACATTCTATGATTCTATGATTCTGTGATTCTATGATAGTAAGTTCATCATTAATTCAATGAAAATGGGGCTTCCACTGTTATGAAATGTGTAAATTGTTTAAAAAGCATACTTGAGTTGCTAAAGCTGATTTATATTAAAGCAAGACTGACAAATTTGATCAGATGCCTCTGTATTTTTACTTCAGTTTCCACTGGTACCAGGTAGAGTCATAAACAATACATAATTATTAAAATATGCTGTCAAGAGCTTTCAGGAGAGTAGACCACTGAAGATTTATATATGCACATATGCCATTTTATTTTGGTTCAGGGTGCATAAATAAAGGTGCGTAAATGTGCAAGGGATATAACACGAGTAAATGAAAAGAAGGATTCTCATAGGTAAAGCCTCCTCCTTTGATCCTGCAGTGTTCTGTGAATCTCCTCTGGGCTGTATATATCAGTCTTACATAGGTATCTCATGTGGAATCATACCAAATGAGGCCCTCAGAGGGAAAAGCTTTTTCCAGTGAAGAAAATTCCACAAAAAATTATTATTCTGCTATGAGTAGTTTTCAGCTATCTCCATTGTTGAATGAACACACTTTATTTGGGGTATTAAAATATTAATATCTATGAAAATCAACACCTAACAAATTCAAAACTTCTCTTTATGTTTATCTCATAATTTTCATTTAAGGGAATATGCAGGATTGCATCATGCTTGGAACTAAATCTAATAAAGGTGGTAGCAGTGGCTGACTTCTGGGTAGGCAAATGTCAAAGGCATTGAAAACAGTAGACTGAGTTACTTGTTTCTCCTGTGATATTTAGTGAGACAACTAAAGTAGCAAAATATTTATTACGAATCAGAGAAAAGTATTTTCACTTGTGCACAGTTAAAGATGGACTTGTAACTACTGATAAAGTACAGTTCACACAATACTAATTTTATTGCAAGTATGACTAATGAGCAAAACTCAAATGCAGTTATTAGATTTGGTTTGGTTTGGTTTGCTTTAACAATGAAATGTAAGTTCTGATATTTGGCTCATTAAGTGTTCAGATTTTCTATTGAAAAGGGAGATGGAGCACTATGCAGTTCAAATTTCGAAGCTGTTATTCTCCTATTGTACATTTTTAGCCTCCTCCTTAGTTTATCCTTCTCCTTCCATAGCTATCAGGAGTTAAGACAAACCTGGGTGAATACTTGTAGCTGAGTAGAGATGATTCAAGGTCAGATTAGCTTGGGGGGAGCAGGGAGAAATATAGTAACTGAATAAACAGCTTCTGTGAAATATTTTTTTCTAATTCTATTTTTAGTGTTTTTAATACTAAATAGAAGTTGCCCAATTAAATTAGTAAATGGGTTAGGTGGAAAACAATGCCTACTTCTATGAGCTATATCTATGCTGTTGTCTAGAGTTTTATGAGGAAAGTTATTTCTATTTTGGGTTGCTGCAGTATGGTGGGAAATGCCTAGACTTGCTTGGGTCTAGCTAGGGTGATGCTAGAAGCCAACTAGGCACAGCAACCCACAGCTCAGTGAAAGTGCTTTTAAATTGCACAAATCTGGCTATATAAATGTTTCCCAGGTCTTGATCAGAATATATCTTTACATTGTAAGAAAAGAATACGAAAGTACTGCAGATATTGCAAGGGTAGACAGAGACTATCTTCATCAGAAATGTAGGTTGATCGATGTTAGCTAGGGCCAGATTTTGAGGACACCATAGTACAGCAGTGTAAAATACCCCTGTTAAAGCAAAGGTCTCAGGAAGTCAAAAATGGCAAAAGATTTGAGGTAACAAAGGAAATCTTTAAAGGCTTTTATTTTAAAAATATCACTTATCCATCTTCTGTAGCTGCCACAAGTTTTATAGGGAATCCTCTCCTTCCCCCTATACCCTTTCAAAGTAATTTAATGGTTGCAGTGGCTATCCTTTTTGGAGGAAAGCAAAAAAGATTCCTTTTAGAGGGCTAGAAGAATCTCTTGGTTTTACATTTGACTAACTTTAACAGGACTCCATTTTCCTGAAGAAAGAAGGCAAGTGTAAAAACTGTTTTAGAAAGCAGCTAAAAAGATGAAAAAACAGCTTCTGTCTTTCTCAGTGACTTTTTCCAAAGTTTACTGTTAAGGTGTCACAGGTATAAAACATGATTTTTTCATTCAGTCTGAAATGGGCAAACCTGTGCTCAGCAAAGTTATTTAAGGCATTGTTTTCATTTGGCACATGGTTTTGAGAGGAAAGCTGCAGGAGATACAACACTGGTCAGTTCAATCAAGTCTTCATTAAAGTGCAGGGGAAATGGGAGACAAGAAGGTATGGCAAGACAGTCAGAAAGTCAGTGTTGGGGAGAAAAGGGTCCAGGTTTACTTGCTTAGCAGAGGATTTAGTCAAAACCTGGACTGGTGGTGAGGTCATTTAAGCCTGACTCCTTTGTCTCATCTGTCCAGGCCATCATGAGGGCGATAAAAGTTCACCAATATTACAGTAGCTTGTGAGGTCTCAGAGGAAGTTTGCTGACAGCTATCAAAGAGCAACTAGTTCCTTTCAGCTCCTTTCAGGTGACAGTGTATGAGTATTATATCTTCTTCTTGCTGGCTAGCTAAAGTAACGAGCCTACCAAGCAGTTGTGCGTGCAATCACACATTTCCCTTGTGTTTTTTTCCATGATGCTAGAGCAAAGTGACATCCCTTTGCACTTGTTGCTCATGTGTGTAACTGGAAAATATCTTGCAAAATTTCTCCTCAATACAGTTATGAGATTTTAGAGCATATTTAATGGTTTCCAAACACTGAAGGAATATAAAGTTGATCTGGTTAGCTACAGAAAAATATTTGCACCTTGGCACATACTTGGATGTTATGAAGCATTCTGTTAGTATTCTTTGAAGCTAGAGAAAGAGATTTTATAATTTTTATTCTAAATAAAAATGAATTCATCAAAACTCAAATGAACAGAGAATGACATACTAAATAGATTACAAGCAGAGGGCTAGATCAGAACCTTAAATTAATTTAACAAACTCAGTAAGGTGAATTAAGAGGACTATCAATATCAAATCAATGTGAAAAGAAAGTGGGTTTATAATGCCTTTCATGGTATATTCTTTAATATGTGATAACCATACTGGAAATTCATTAGTATGCAGAAAACCAAGAGAAGCATATGGAAATATATCCTTCAATGGACTAGCACACAATAAATTTTACAAAAGGCATAAAATATCTTTAGGATGAATGATCACTATGAAAGTAATGTGCACTAAAATTATAGGAGTGGTATTCACTCGTTAGTTGTATGAAGCCATTAACTGCACAAAATCATTCTATTTTGCATAACCATTTGTCATATAAAATCATTAGCTCACGCCTAAAATTGTTGGAAATGTGAAATGATTTTTCAAGAAAACCCATTAGTTACAGGGTATTACACTATAAAAATCAGTGGCATATTACTTCATCATTTTCTGCATAAAAATGTCTAGTTTATGCAAAATCATTTATGTTGATAAATAACTTTTTAACTAGGCTTATTGTTCGATAGTCAGGCTGTTAGCTGTTCAGTTTCAATAGTAATTTTTATGGCCAAGACATTTATTAGTTATGAAAAACTCTGAAATGAACTAGAACAAACATTACTTTCTACCCTGCTAAAATTGACAGTTTTAAAAAGCAATCTTGTTTGCCATAAATGTGCTCTTAGAGTTTTAAATAGTGGCAGCTGTTCCCATTTATTTACCATCATTTTTTCACTATTTGAATTCTATTCACTACATCTTTCAGGTTCTCATTCTCACATTCTAAGCTTAAACCAGGGAAAAGCTTTAATAGCAGTGTTTTTGATCATATCAGAGATAGTTTTATATAATTGTACCAGGAAGAGTAATTTACACATCAAAATGGAACACATTGTCCTGTTCTCTCGCACAGTAATCAGAAAACTTTTAACCACATCAGGATCAGTTAATTTCTGGAAGTGAAATATTTGAAAATTCAAACTTGTGCTCTAGCACAAAGGGGTCCCTGTGAGAAACACATGAAGATGTCCAGTGCTGGGGAGGAACACCCACAGATTTCTAACTCATGAGACCTCTGTTGAGGAAAGGAGCCCTCTTAAGCAATATTTGTTAAAGGCCAGTTATTTTTGCTGTTGGATTATCCAGTTATATTTTCAAACATCATTGTGTACAGTTCTATAGAAGCAAGAAAACTGTTTTTCTTCCAAGGAGTCCTTAGGCTAAGCCTTGCCTACTGTTGCTAACCTATGTAAAAGGGACAAGAGAGAAACAGAGAAGACCCCTCTGTTACAAAAGTAATCCATGACTTGTCAAACCAACGACATTCCTTGAATATCACTTGTGGTGTGTTTACCCTGGTCAGAAATGTGCAGCCACCCAGCTGCTTGTTCACTCCCTTCTCCAGTGGGGTGGGGAAGAAAATCAGATGACTGAAAGTGAGAAACTACTCACAGGTTGAGATAAAGACAGTGTAATTAATGAAAGAAAGAGGGGAGAAAAGTGATAAAAAGGCAGTTGTCTATCACAGCACACAAGCAAGACCAATGCCCAGATTGTGTCTGAGCAATGACTACCTTGGACAAGCTACATCCATGACTTCTGTTGCTGACCATAACATTACATGGTAGAGAGTACCCCTTTGGTCAGTTTGGGTCAGGCATTCTGCCTTCTGATCATCCCTTCCCAAACCCTTGTTCAATTCCTGCCTGCTCACTGAGGGGTCAGAGTAACAAACTTGGTCAGAGAAAGACTTGTACTTGTGTAAGCACTGTTCAACAATAGCTAAAATATTTGTATGTCATCAACACTTTTATTCACAAGTCTGAAACACACCAACATATGGGCTGTTACAGTATATGTTCTCTTCCATCCCTGTTTCTGTCAACAAATTTGTTATTCTCTTTAGGTCTTGATGTTGTATCCATTCTCTGGGATTTCTGAATTAGTGGAATTAGTGTCAAAAGCCAAAATGGTGGTAGAATATCACTTCACTGAGATCATCTCTCTACACAAAAGTGGAGCGGAGATGGTCTCTAACCCTTCATACCTCTGTTTTGGTGTTTTTTCACTCCTTCATGCTCTTTTATGAGTTACTTTGTCCTAAGTCCCCCAGTCCTGAAATGCTGATTCTGTATTCATGTATTGTGAAGACACTGAGTTACTTGTCACAGCATGGCTGTGGTCTGTCCAGCTGGGCAATTTCTTGGTAACAAAAGTGTCTGACCCTGAAGAGCAGTCCCAAGGCAAAGCTTTCCTCTTATGATGGCAACTAACTGGAACTTAAGTTTTCTTTTTATTGCTAAAATTATTTCTGGTGTAAGAAGGATTTCAGTCACATACAGATATGTGCAACCCTGCTTACACAATTGCTTCAGAAAGTGGAGAGAAAAAAACATAGGAGAGAGCAAGAGAGTGAGAGAGAAGGAGACAGAAAGCATGAGAGTAGGCAGGCAGTTCCTCAGAGGCTCTCAACAATTCATTCTGAACAGGTAAATGACTCTGGTGTGCAGGGCAGCTGAGCAACTCAAAGTAGAAAGCATAAAAATCAATATGCCTTCCCCAAGCTATTATAAGCACTGTAGTTATCTCCCTCTATGTAGCAAACAGGAACCACATTTTTCAATAAGAAACCTGCAATACCAAACAAACACGTTCCCTTATTTCAGTGCTTGGAAAAATCTCTTACTTTTTAAACTTTTGTGGTATGTGGCTAGCCAAACTCCTGGCTCTTGGAATAAGCAGACATGTTACTACATTCTCCAGATGAACTCACCTTTTTCACCTTGATATTGGTCTTGGTGATATATTTTACAATTTGTATTGTCTCTTTTAGCTTCATTCCAGAGGTCTATATCTTTAAAGAGTCTTTCAAGTGACACTAATAATTGCAGTTTTCTCCTCCAAGTGTCATCTATACTGCTTACAATCTACACCTAATTAAATTATTTTCCTCACTAAAACCTGAAGCTAATATTATAAATGTGATTTGATCTCTATTAGTTCTTCAGCCTTCCTGAATTTTTGCAATCTATAACTTTACCAGGTTATAACTTATACAGTTTCTGAGAGGCCCTAATGATGTCCATGAGGACAGAAAATACCTTGAAAGAATACCTGAAATATGTTCCTCAGAACTACCAAATTATAAATAGTACAGAACAATCTTAATTGTAATTTCATAAAGAAAATAAGGTTACAAAAAATCTTGAAAGGACATTGCAATACATTTACCACTATTGCTGATAGATGTTTGTCTACATTTTTCCTAACACAAAAATTTTCTTCACAGGAAGTGTTACAAAGCATTGGAACAGGATGAACAGGGAAGTGCTTCAGTTACAATCCCTGGAGGCATTTGAAAGAGGCGTAGATGTGGCAACTGGGGACATGGTTTAGTGTTGCATGTGGTAGTGTTAGGTTAATGATCTGACTTGAAGGTACTAGAGGTCTTTTCTTAAACCAATCTGTGATTGTATGATTATGACAGCCGCTCTTCCTTTCTGATGGTTATTCTGTAACATTTTCCCAGTGTTTGAATCTCTAACGCTACTAAATTCACTCTTTTTGTGCAATTGAAGCTTGTCATTTCTTGCCTTGTCATAAATGATACATAGTCTCTATATTCTTACCCTTTGTTGTACAAAGTAACTGTCCCACGTGGGTCTCCAGAGTAGGTGAACAACAATTACAGATTTTGAAACTTCACATTTCAATTCTTTCTTGCTATTTTTTCCCCTTCAAATTTTCTAATGCTTATCACAAAGTAATTGCAACTCAACTAGATAAATTGCTTGCAGTGGAGTGGCTGCTCTAAGTTGGCCCTCCTTTGAAGGAGTGATTGAAGTTCATGACCTTTGGAAGTGCTAACCAAAATTATTATATATTTTTTATAGGAGCAGCACATCCCTGACATATATGGCAGCCACAAATCAAATTCAAAGATCTTGCTCCAAAACACAAGAGTACAGAAGTTTCTCAAAGTATTTACGTCTTTGTGCCATGAACAAACTATTATCTTTGGGGTTTTGCCTTTAAAAGACTCTCTCTAAACAGATAAATATATATTGTTTAAAAACAAAAAAACAGAAAAGAAAACATTATAATTTCAATCTTTCTCAGCATGAAAATTTCAGCTCAAATTCACACAGGCTGGGAAAATTACAAGCAGCTAAATATGGGTGCCTATAAAGAGACATTTTTCAGAATGTGTAGCCCTTCAGTGAACAGCTTGGACATCATTGTGCTTATACAGGCAACACTGAAAAGTTCTTAGCAAATTATGGTGTGCTTAAAAAAAGTAGTATTTTAGAACTCCATGTTATATATTCAAGCTCTAATCCAGCCTGTACTGTGGTGGGAGGCTGTGATGTCAGTCATGTTAGTTGGATCCTGGGACCTGCTTGCTTACTTTTAAGTCCAAGTGGGTTAAGGACAGTCAGTAAAAGGCAAAGGCCATGAATGTCTCTTCCATGTATTTCAGTTACTTATCTCTGCTTGACTTCTAAAGCAGATCTGTATTTCTCTGACATCTGATTAAGCTTCTTAACTTGCAAACTATGTCCTGCAAGAGCTGACTATTTATCTATAGACAATTACAGCAGGGCCAAACACAGATGCCAATATTGGTTTGGAGATGTGAGCACATTCAACAGCTAGTAGTGTCAACATGCAGTCATGGATAATAGCTCTGTTGTCATGCAAATCAAGGGCTGACAAATGCCCCACTTTGGCCTATGTGAGTTGGCTGCCAGGAAGATATGGCAAATATCTTAGCAAAGGTTCTATAAACTTAATAAGAAGCGATTTTAGACATTTATAAGAAATTCGGGGATCCGGGGTCCCTGCTCAGCTATTATGTTTACTTTTGTTCCTAGTGTAAAGTAGGAAGCCCATAGGTAATGTCTTTAAATAATTTTTTTGAAAAAGTACATCTGGTGCCAGAGATGAAGGTTTAAGGATACATTAGATCCGGTCAGCCCATCTCAAAATTTGCATATCCTTGTTCTAGGGCAGTAAGGTTTAACAGTATGAACAATATGTTTCACGTTTGGAAGCATATACTTGCTTCATATGTGCCTTTAACATAACAGTAAATATATATAAAGTCGCCATATATAATTGCAGAAGCAATCTGTAAAAGTTGTCTGTATGAGCCAAGAGGATTTTAAGTATGAATATTGATTGCTGTGTTTTGTTTACAAGTGCATAGTGTCAGCAATTAGTTTAATACTCCTGATGTTTAGCCTTTCTCTGTCATGGGATTCTTGACTCATACAGTAAAAACCTGCCAGTTCAGGATCTATGAGCTCCATTTGGGACCAGAATGCTGGATAATGATATTTGTTCTTAGTGTTTGTCACTGTTTGTGAACCTGCTTGAGCAATTTCTCCGGGAATACAAATTATATTGGTTGTGCAGTTTGCCAGCAGCATCCTGTGCATGGTAATGATATGCAAAAAAGTTAGTAGAAGCACAAACCAAAGATATTCATGGCCTGTGTTATATGGCTCCTGTTTGCAAAACTCATTCTCTGTATCAGGGCACTAGCAGTCCTACGTGTACCAATTATGGCATGCATTTTCTAGCCTTCTCTGTGTAGAGCAAAACATACCATTTTATTCACAAAAAATTCTTTTGGATAAAACATTAAAGAAAAGCTTCACAGAATTTGGGTACAAATACATAATTACGTAGAAAGCAATATATTAACACATTGTCAAATGGCTGGTGGGAGGACAATGATTTCTTGATGATATTATCAAAGAGAGGAATCAGTACCTAAAAACAATAAAAAAGAAAAATTTAAACATTGCTGGTTTGTGAGCTTTAATAGCACTAAATGTTGGTAATGGAATATTCATTCTAATAATGGATATATACAGTGACAAGCCAAGGGCACTGTGGATAGGTGGTGATTCCAGCTTCTTCCAGCTCTTTCCTACCTTATATTATGCCATCTTTCACAGCAGAAGTGTTAAAAAACCGCTGCTGAATGGTCTCAAGAGGACTACAAAAGGATAGCAAGGTTCCTATAGGTTTAGACAACAGTCAATACCATGACAGGATATTGCAACTTTAGTAATTATGATTTTCTTCCTTTAAAAGATTAATTGAATTCTGTTACACCTGTTCACAACAACATATGCTGACTGTTTAGCTCAGCCCCACTTTTCAAGTCCATGTTAATGGCATTTTATGTAGCTGGTTTAAACAATTGGAAGAGGTTAACTTTAAGTGACACAATCTCTGTGGTTAATAATGGTGATCAAAGTGTTTTCATCTGTAGTTTGGCCTATGAGGTTCATTAGCAGAAATATTTTTCTGGTTTACTTAGATGCTATAGCTATGGATAAGAATTTGGCTATAGTTTATATCCTCACTCCACTAACAGATTTATCCTGTGACTGTGTGCTGTGCCCATGTTCTATTCCACCTGGCACGGGAAATTGGAAGAATCGAGGGACTGCTAATGAAAATTATTAGTGATTGGAAATACTTCTGCAGGAGGAAATTGAAAAGTTTGGCACCCCTCCTTAAGAAAATAAATGAGAGAGTATAGAAAGCAATAAATTAAAAGGTGCATTGCTATTCCTCATGGGGAACTCCCATTATCTCACCAGATTAGCCCACCACACTGTTGGCCTGTGGAGGTTACAGTCTATAGAGGTGATTACAACCAACATTTCTATGAATTAAAGTAGTGCAGGTACAGATTTCCAGTATAATTTCCACAGAAACTGCCTGGTTTTATCCGTGTGTACTTCCACACTCTTTCACTGTAAGGCATGTGTATAGCTAATATGCATAATAATAATGGTTTGTATGTACAATTTTCTACTTGTGTACCTACTGTACTGAATCAGAACTGCCATCAGCTGGACTTTCACAAAGACCTGAATCTGACACAATCAGGCAGTGGTAATTTTTGCCTATATATTTTGCAACATTCACTTGATTAACTTGTACAAAGGAAAGAGTTATAAGGTTCTGCTGTTCACACAGAAATGTGATACGGTCTTTTCATTGCTTCCTGAGCCCCACTTTTCATGCTTTTCCCTACTATTCTTTCCCTTACATTGATCAAACACTGATGTTTCTTTCCTGCCTTAATCATCTTTTCTAGCTTAGTGGAAAAACTCCAATGGAGATCTTTGCTACTAGTGGTTGATAAAAGGGAGGTTTGGTCATGGCCATACCTGGAAACTGTGTGACATCCCTGCAGGTCAGGTGGAAAATCTCTATCCAAGAATAAATTTCATTTTGTGCTTTGTGACTGCACAAAATGGGCTGGAGGCAAGGGAGTTCAAAACATATATAATTTCAGATAGAATATAGTTGAGTATAATACTTACATTCAATTACTCATAGAGAATTTTCCAAGTCTTTTTCTATCTTAAATTTTCTATTGAAAATTTTCAGAAGGAATTAGTGAGCTATCAAATGCTTTAAATACTTGTTAAGTAAAATGTGATCAGATCTTCCTGTAACACATTTCTGCTGCCCATATAAATCCAACTTACCTGTTCCCAAACAGCTGAGTGTTCTTGCTGTGTTACTGTGTTCTTGACTTATTATCTAAATAACTAAGCCTAAAGTTTCCCCAGTGTCTGAATGAACCATTGCTATGATCCCTGTATTGTGTCTGGAAGTACCCACCTAAGGGGGAAGGCAGGGAAACACAAGAGGCTGGACAGAGGCTGTCAGAAGACAAAGGAGCCCTGGCCAGCTTTCAGCAGCTCCTGCTGAATCTCTCCAGAATTAAGCAGCACCTGAGCCAGTTCCTGGCAGTGTGGATGACTGAAATTCAACCCCCAAATTAACAAAATGATAAATACATATAACCCTCAGGGCTCATTTTTCATATTTTTCAGCCTGTTAGTGAAACATTTCTTTTTATATTGGAGAAAAAAAAAAGTGAAGGAGACTACCATGTCTGTTTTAAAAAGAAAAATATTTACTAATTAGTTTGGAAAGAAAAAACGTAGTAAATGTTAAGTTGGAGTTCTGTTTCTCTTTTCCTATGAGATTCTGAAGACTACTTCTTTCCTTTGTTGCTTCCCCTCTTGGAATCTCCTGCCTTTTTCTCATTTCCCTCTTCTGCTCTTCAATTTTTCTTGCCTTCTTGTCTCATCTTTCTATGAATCATGTTCTTTCAGCTGATTAGGGTCAGTTTCTTCTGCCTCTGAGACATTGCTTTTGTAGGTATAATACAGGTATGAATTCTACAGTTGTTCTTCACTTTCTTTTTAACTCAGCCATATTAATCTTCAGTCTCAGACTCAAAATGCCTAGGGAAAGTAAAAAATTATGAAAGAAATAAAATTTTAAATGACAAACACAAACAAATTTGCATTAGTTGAAAACAACTTGTGCCCCAGAATAAAAAAACAGCCAACTAAGAAAGGAAATACTAATAACAAACAAGTTAATCAAACAGAGCAAGAAAGGGAAAACTACCGGGAAATAATGATCAGTTTTTGAAGAGCTTTGATCCCTCTGTCTCCATCTGCAGCTTGCAACATAAACAGTCTTCATGTTTATAAACATGATGCATCAAAGGCAAAACTCTCACCTGGATGTATTGACTTGCTTTTTCAGTGGTCCAAAATGCCAAGGTACTCTCTCCTCCACATAGGTCACAAAATCTGTGGACCTCATAAAATTTTTAAAATTTCTTTTAAATTTTGTGGTGTCTAGATGTTTGGGGTTTTTTAAGCTTTTCCTTGGGATTAAAGCAGCTGTTTGACAGTTTTTTGTGTTTCTTTTGGAATTCACTAGACTGTATTTAAAAAGCCAAGTAAAAAGCTTTAAAGCTGTTCTTAATCACAGATACTCCAAGAAAATACATCAATTGTTTTGAAACATTTTACATTATAGAATACTGTATTATTCACAGCAAACTCATGCCTAACAGCAGAAATATATGAGAAAATAAATACATGAAATATTTTTATGAAAATAAGCTGAACTCAGAGTTCCTGAAAGGAATCTCACATGTAGGATAATAACAGACCTGATATTTATGAATTCATTACATATTTAAACATAAATATTGTGTAAGAAGCCATTTATTTTAGGCACTTACCAATCTGGGATATTAATATGATGAATGAATCTGCATATTAAATGTTAACCCTAGCTATGTTATATTGCCTCAGTAGCCTAAAAATTATCTTTGGCTGCCTTACCAAGCAGGAGAGGATCTCTTAACACCCCACATCCTGTTTCCCTGGTGGAAACACAGACAAAATGAACAATTCTAAGGTCTGGGTTGAACCTGAAAGATTTTGGATCGGGAGCTTTAGTTCAGATTGCCATGGAGACTGTGGGTAAACCAGCCCTAATTAGCTGAGCTCTCTCCAAACCCTGCAGAACAGCAGGATAGCTGCATGAAAAGCCTCTGTTTGGAAGAAAAAATTTAAGTTAGTTTAATCTCTAAAAGAGGAAAAAATTATTAATAACATGATTTTTATTTTTTTATACAATTTACTCATACAATTAGTGTGGAAGCAGTAAGTCTAATTTAAAACAAAGACCACTAACCTGTTATCTTAGGCATTCAGTTAAAGGTATAATGACTGCTATTATACCTGGTTTGCAAGCTAAATAAATAGAACAGAATAAGGGAGGCTGAAAGGACCCAAGTATCCTGAGTTTTATAGATGGGAAGTATACAGACATTAAAGTATTTGCCTAAGGACATATTAGGAAAGGATGATTGTTAGTTTAATGAATGCTTTTGCTTTTGTGTAACTCAGTCTCTTTATATTTCAGTCTGCTTTGATCAGTCGATATCAACATTACTTTTTAAGACATTTGAAAATAACTCATACAAGAGATTTTCTGAGAACATCAGGCAGGTCTGATGGAGGAACACAGAAGTCCTATCTTGAAGCGTGTCAGAGTCCATAGTGCTAAGAATAACTTCTTGAGCTTTTTCCCTTTCACCTCAAACCATCGCAATCATTACTGTGATGCCTAGGACAATGAGTGGATTTTGTATTTATGTATTTTGGCTCCTAGTCTATTTAAACCATAACTCTTAACAGATATTTCCTACAGAACTTGGTCAGAAAGGGAGAATGAGGGGAGACCTCACTGCAGTTACAACTTCCTCGTGAGTGGAAGAGGAGCAGTAGACACTGATGTCTCCTCTTTGTTGCCCAGTGACAGGACCTGAGGGAATGGCCTGAAGTTGTGTCAGAGGGGTGGGTTGGATATTAGGAAAAGTTTCTTCAGCTGGAGGGTGGTTGGGCACTGGAACAGACTCCCCTGGGAAGTGGTCATAGCACCAGCTTGCCAGAGTTCAAGAAGTGTTTGGACAATGGTCTCGAGCACATGGTGTGACTCTTGGGGCTGTTCTGTTCAGGACAAAGAGACAGACTCAATGATTCTGATGGGTCTTTTCCAACTCAGCACACTCTGTGATTCTGTGATACTGTAATTTTGTGTTCAAGAAGAACTGCGATTAAGTCCTCAGGTATTTCTTTCACATTTTTTTGGCACAGGAGAACATGGCAGGGAAAAGAAGCCAGACCTGCAGCAGCTAGGGGTAAGGCAGAGGTGGTTACTTTGAGGTTTGGCTTCATAAGATGTAAATACACCATGAGGGCATATTGGCCTGGCCCAGCAAGGAGCTCATGAATTTACCTTCTCCCTGGGAATCTGTGCCTACCTCTTACTGCCTTCATGCTGCCCCATGCTGCCCATAAAATATGATCTGTGTTTCTTTTACAGATTCTACTAAAGCTGCTCTTCTTTTCCTCTCATCACCTGTTCCCCATTACTGCAACTCCTGAAGACTGGCTTTTGAAAGGAAGAAAAAAATGGGCTTAATTTTCAAATAACCAATTGTTCACACATGGCAAATATTCAAGGATTCAGATGCTGCACATGTGCAGCTGTGATCTGTTGCAGAGTGATAACTGCACAAAATTAATTTGAAAATATATGTCATCTTACAAAATATTCTGTTGACTGTCAGAAGAAAATGACTTTTTCCAGCTTTACAACTTCCCATCCATAATTTTGTAATCTTGTGATTTGACAGGATTGCAACGGCCAGATATGTCAGGTGCTCAGAGATAGTAAGTAGTGATGTGAAGAAAGTTAGACTCGTGGAAGGGGCAGATGAAGACAGTCATAACTTAACCACGAGCCTACTTGACCCATGACCCTTCTGTACTATCCATACACATTTTTACATAGAAAAATTTTCCTTGAAATATGGTGTTTCTTGACAGAAAAGGAGAAAAAGCACACTGAAGGGTCATCAGTGACCACAAGAAATTAATCGTAACTGATGTAGAATAAGCTGCTTTGCACTCCTGAAGGAAAGAAGGAAAATTCAGAATTCCTGAAATGTTCCTTTCCCATTTGTGTGAGTAGAAAAAAATGGTAGTTCAAAATGCTTGTTAAAAGATCCTCATCTTCTCTGCACATTTCACAAGGAGATATGTCTGCTGAAAGGAATTGCAGTTATCTGCTTTGTCACAGTTTGTGGGAAGCAAGATTGCAGTGAGGGGACTTGATGTTTTCAGTAGATTTCAGGACACCAAGAAGCCAATAAATTTGGGTTTTTTTGGAGGCTAGAATCAGCTATTTCCACAGAGATAGCAGTTCTACAAACCCAAAATAATTTTTCCAGCCTACTGTAGAAGTTATTTGAAGAGCCAGCTGGAAATATTCAGCCCTTAGTAGATCATGGGAATATATTTTTGTTTTGCACCAGAAATAACTACTTTTAGAAATGCCTTATTAACAGGAATTTGTGAATAATTTGGCTATATTGATATTGATATCTGTGGTCACACACAGGAAAAAAAAAATTCAAGGAGTTGTCCAAACCTTAAAAATTCACTTCCATTTTAGAAGCAAAAGCATAGCAGAGAGCTGCAAAGAATAAACATTTCAAAAAGGTTTACTAGACCTCTAAAAGCCTCAGGCAGTTCAACACCAGCAGCTTGTGAAGTTGTCTTATTAGTCAGTGGCAAATGATGACATTTCTGCTCTAGGTCTAGTGTCAAACTGTCAGCAGGCTGACATCTTAACTTCACAACAAAAATAAAGGTAAAAAAATAATTCTCACTTTTTCCTGTAGATTTTACAGATTTACAGGTTACAAAACTGATTAAAGATAAAATGAAGCAAAAAACTACAAAACCCCAGTATTCAAACAAATTGATATAGGCTCATAACAAAACAAGTGGAAGGCATTATTTTAAATGAGAGGTTTTTGTAAGGCTATCAGTGACTTTATCTGTGTAAGAAAAATGTACAGTAAATAAGACAGATGTGTTTTCTGCATTTCAGTTTGTTATATAAAAGTGTTTTTGACTAAGAATGCTGATGAGAAAGCAAAGCAGAGGCTGATCTGTATTTGGAGATAATTAACAGACATAAATACCAGAAATGGAGAGCAATTGTCTAGACTGGCAAAAGTGATATAATAAGCACAGTTTATTGAATTTGACAGATAAAAGTGAAACCTGGGTTGTAATATCTAGCAGTCAATGAGGTAAGGCTGTGAAAGAGAATGGCTTTTGTTTGTTTGTTTGGATCTTTTTTTTTTCTGGAACTGGAGGAATAACATAGGATATCAGAGACCCATTTCCAGCTCTTTTTCCAAATTTGCTTGGAAAAGGACTACATTTTGTCAGGATATGGTCTCCTCTCTGTGTTGAATTTTTGTACCAATCTCTTCACCGCAAAAGCTTTCTTTTGTAATGCATGCCCCTAAAGAACCCATAACCCCCTGTCCTGGGTTGACTTTATGAGGCTCGTTATCCCCATTCATCTTTTCTTTATCCTGCTGTTTTTATTTATCTTGAAAAACAAATAATAAAAAGCATTGTGCCAAAACTTTGTTTTTGAGAATGTTCTAGGAAGTGTCATTGTTTGGTCTGTGAAAACTAGCTTTTAACACCCAAGACAGAGTAAGAAATAATTACCTCTTCCTGTCTTTTATGTCATTCCCTGTAGCTTTAGACTTACAAAAAAAACTTTCAAAAAACTCACAAAAAACTTTCTGTTCTGAATTGTAGCAAGTGGATCACTTTCTTATGTGTCACACTGGATTACATATTGCTTAAAAAATTTTACTGTTTTGAACAGAGCAGACTGAAACAAGGACATGCACAATGTAGAGGTGCATTATGATCTAATAAATATTCAGACATATTTAGATAGTACATGTGAGGGTCTTGTTGAAAGTCTAACAAGCCTAAATCTTTATTTGATCAAAATACCCTCTTGCAATATAAAGAGGAAAATGGTTCGTACCAGTAGAACTGATTCCAATCTCACTTGTAATTGTTAAGTTGATCTAAAATGCCATTAATTTTCCAGATTTATACTAATAAAAAGAGAGCAGAAGTGAGATGAGAACTCCAGCTGGTGCTCAGTACCTCCTAGCAATAGTATTTTGATTCATAAGTGCATTTGGAATTTTCATATTATTCTTTCTCTACAAAAGGACTATTTAAAATTATCTGCTTATGTTTATTCATAAATAGGTTACTCCTCTCCCCCACCTTACAGAAAAAATATATGGTCTAGCGCCTTTATCATCTTAGTGGCCTTTATCTTCAGGCCTCTTATGAACTTAAAGTATCAATACTTTAATTCTTTAAACATTGCATTCAACTCTCTTCTAAGATAAAACAATGTTCTGTTTTGATATATTTGATAAATTGGGGAGAAAAAATTAGTCATAATTTGGGATATGTTTTACAGTGATGAAATCTAGCATCCTAAGAAAATAACATTGTTTTTTAAATATTCCATCCAGGGCAATAAAAGGAATCTCAGTAGAGTATGTCAATTTTCTTCTTCTTCTTCTTCTTCTTCTTCTTCTTCTTCTTCTTCTTCTTCTTCTTCTTCTTCTTCTTCTTCTTCTTCTTCTTCTTCTTCTTCTTCTTCTTCTTCTTCTTCTTCTTCTTCTTCTTCTTCTTCTTCTTCTTCTTCTTCTTCTTCTTCTTCTTCTTCTTCTTCTTCTTCTTCTTCTTCTTCTTCTTCTTCTTCTTCTTCTTCTTCTTCTTCTTCTTCTTCTTCTTCTTCTTCTTCTTCTTCTTCTTCTTCTTCTTCTTCTTCTTCTTCTTCTTCTTCTTCTTCTTCTTCTTCTTCTTCTTCTTCTTCTTCTTCTTCTTCTTCTTCTTCTTCTTCTTCTTCTTCTTCTTCTTCTTCTTCTTCTTCTTCTTCTTCTTCTTCTTCTTCTTCTTCTTCTTCTTCTTCTTCTTCTTCTTCTTCTTCTTCTTCTTCTTCTTCTTCTTCTTCTTCTTCTTCTTCTTCTTCTTCTTCTTCTTCTTCTTCTTCTTCTTCTTCTTCTTCTTCTTCTTCTTCTTCTTCTTCTTCTTCTTCTTCTTCTTCTTCTTCTTCTTCTTCTTCTTCTTCTTCTTCTTCTTCTTCTTCTTCTTCTTCTTCTTCTTCTTCTTCTTCTTCTTCTTTCTTCTTTCTTCTTCTTTCTTCTTCTTTCTTCTTTCTTCTTCTTTCTTCTTCTTTCTTCTTCCTTCTTCCTTCTTCCTTCTTCCTTCTTCTTTCTTCTTTCTTCTTCCTTCTTCCTTCTTCCTTCCTTCTTCCTTCTTCCTTCTTCCTTCTCCTTTCTTCTTCTTTCTTCTTCCTTCTTCTTTCTTCTTTCTTCTTCCTTCTTCTTCTTCTTCTTCTTTCTTCTTCTTTCTTCTTCTTCTTCTTCTTCCGATTATTATCTTATTACTCCCATTACTTTTCACCATAGGTATGCCAAATTATTATTATTTATTATCATTATCATCATCATCTTATTACTACCATTTCATCTTATTACTTATCATCATTTTATTACTACCGTTACTACTTTTCACCATGATTTTATTATATTGACCCTTAACTTACAGATTTTTTGGATAAATCACCATTACAAAATACAGAGACATATTTGAGTGTCTGTATCCAGATAGTACTGTGTAAAGGATGAGGAATGTAAAAGGGTAGGTTTCTCAGTAGTGGTAAGGATTAAAAAGATTTCTTATACATGTGTGTTCAGAGCCCAGATTTCGAAACGACAGCCTGCTCTGAAGGCTGCAGCTTTGCTTATAGTCCTGACTAGCTATCCTCATCACCTCAACAGTGGGAATAGGGAAATCTACTCAGTATCCATTGTCACCCAATATTGGGAAATAAACTCTCTAGCCAATTTACTAGATCAGAAAGCCAACATTACTTTATTAGCAGTGCTGGATGCATGGGCAATTCTACTCATGCTTGCCCAGTATCCTAACAGACCAGGTTATATTCCTGAAATTAATAAATATTCATCATATTTCCTGAATACATGCATATTTGCTAATTATTTCCACGGATTTTTTTTGGATATGGTTCTAGATCTTCTAAATAATCTTTTCTCCTTGAGAATATTTCAAGTATGTTATCAGGTCATAATGTAGTTCCCTTATCATTCTTTGTTCTGACACACAATCCTTGTTCTCAAAACTAGGATATTTGCTAGTATATATTAATCACTAGCACAAATAAATAAGAAAACATTATCTGACACAAGACCTATTAATCACAGATGTAGGGAGTCAACACAAGGCTACATTAAACCCTGGTATTTGTACTAAGCACTTTAGGGTACAGAACTAAGCATTAACCATGAATATAGGGACCATACACTATTGCACTAAAATTAAGAGTTTTCCAACATTTTCCCCCATTTCTGCATAGACTTCTTACATAAATATAATTTGTTCAGTAACACCTTCATCAGACTCTGGTTTAAGCAGTAGACCATGCTACTTCCCAGGACTGAATTGACATCAGATACTATAAAGGCATACTGGGGGAAGAAGAAACCAGTGATAGAATCTTCTCTTGTATTTTCTTTGGTAATAGACACGTTGCAGTTACCATTCTCTTCTATTCTGATATCTTCCACCAGCATTGAATTACCTGTTCTGAGAAGTGCATGGCCAGAGTATGAGCAGCGGTGTGGTTACTATGAATTCTTTCAATGAGAAGAACTGAGAATAAAACCAATCTTTATATACACTAAATATTTCTTCCAAAATGTGTCACATTGTTGTAAAACATCATTGGATTTTAAAAACACTCTAATCACCTTAAATACAAATACCATATGAAGTTGTGATATTAACTCTCTTTATATAACTGTCAAACTGGATTTCCATCAGCAAACTGAAACTTAATTGCAGAGGTAGTGAACAATCTGTCTCTCACTTATAAATAAAAGAGAGCAATTCATTCTTATTTTCTATAGGAATCTTTACAGAAGATATGGAAGAAAAGGCTTTAAAATTAGCAAAATGTAAACTAAAAGTTGTATAAATATGAAAGTGACACATTAGTATTGTTAAAGGAATACATGAATAAATCTAACAAATTCACGAGGGAGATGTGAAAGGATGACATGCTACCATTTCTTTCTGCAATGATCATTAAGAAAGATGATTGTCTTTCACAGTTCAGAGAAGGGATAGCAATTCAGAGGTCAATTTAAATTATAAATCAAATCTCTGTCCTATAGTTTCAATGTAAAGTAGTCAAAACACACATTGGTTAGGTATAGGATTCTGGAAGGAGAACTTAATCATATTAGAAATACATTGCTAAACAACAGGTTTCTTGTGCAACTCATTAACAAAAAAGAAAATAAAAAGAAATGTTCAGCCTGAGGCTACAAAGAAAAAGCAGTCTCCACACGAAAACAAAACAATACCTAATACACAATACACAATGGGGGATTCAGAAATGTTCAGTGTTACCTGTACCTGCCGTCCCTAGAGGGAATGGGCACTCCTTGGTTTAGAGCTTCTGGCTCAATTTGTGGAGGTTTGGTTTCTTTACAAAGCCTTAAGTTACTTGCTTTTAAAAGTGATTTAAGCCAAGATATAAACTGTTGTGTGTGGGAAGATGGAACCAAAAAGACTTTTATCACACATTAAGATACAACCAGAAGGGTGGGTAGTTCTCTGTGAGTTCAAGGACCTTTTTTTTTTAACTTTCTGCAGTTACCCTTAAAAACCTATGTGCTCCTTAGCCTTTTCTTGTACTCTTTCCATGAGACCAGACTGATACAGAAAGGCAGAAGTGAAGGACAGCTTTTAGGTCTGGTGTCCTAGCAAGATTTTAGTGTTCCATAAAATCTAAAAAGAACCGTATAAGCCACGGTCAGTGTCTATTGGAGGCCTTGTGGCAAGGCACAGTCCCTTTCTTTTGAAAGGACTTGGTGTTGTACTTTTCTTGAAGAATTTAAATTAAACTTTGTCTTTAAAAGTACATGAAAACTTCACTTGACATCATTCAATCCTATGGCTTTCGAGGCTGTAATTCAGGTACTGCATCAGCTTCAGGCATAAAAAATAAAATTTTGTGAGGGGGTGTGTTTTTGTTGTTTTGTTGGGGTTTCATTCCTTAGGTTTTTGTTTGTTTGGTTTGGTTTTGTGGTTTTTTTTTCCTCCTTGTCTTTTGCCTTTCGTATAGCAGTTAGAGGTTGAGGGCTACAAGGCTTCTCTGAACTTCCTTAAATGTTTACCAGCAACAGGGCCCATTATCACAAATGGCATTTAAGAACGTGTTCCAATTTTCTCACTCAGGATTTTCTGGTTTATTCTTTTATTTATTTATGGAAACTGGTCAACCTTAGAACAACCTCAGAGTGCTGTGAAGACATCTAGGTTTTATGTTATTTGACAAAATTAGTGTTGGGTTACCTGTTTCTAGAGAAAAAAACACAGTTGTAGGAGAAAGTGCTTTGTTTGTTCGTTCAATATTGCTAGTCTGAAATTTAGTTAAAGTTCAAGATTTAGGCTAGAATTCTCGGCCAGTATTTCTGTCTTGTATAACATACTGGTTTGTTTTTTCATTAGTGAATTGCTGCTTTCTCTGGTGTCCTGAGCAGCAGATGTCTCATTAGCACCTGAGCTATGCCAGCTTCTGTGGAAGGCTACAAACTGATTAAACACATGCTCCATTTTTATCTCTTTATGAGTCATTACTTAAAGGTTTTATCACCAGATTGCCACACTTAATTACATGTAGCCATAATTAAATATGAATATCTGCAGATCTGGATTGTTATTTTTGCTATAAGTTCAATAAAATATTTTCCTCTTTGCTAATTAAATGCTATAGAGAAGGAGAGAAATAAAAAGAGAAAGAAGAACCCAGCCAGAATTATCAAGTATATTTAAAATATCTATCAAATATCCTTGTGTACTACTTAGTAAAGGCTTTTTCTAAACAAGGGTGAAATCATGTGATAAAGATATAAGGCAAAAAGCATTGTTTTGATAGCTAAAAGTGTCATCTGTTATCCACCAGATATAATAATTCAGAAATTACTCCAGTCCTTGCAAAATTCACAGACTGAGTTCCTTTGGAACACAGTTTTGGGTACTTAAAGAAGAAGTCTTTGGGAACTGTCAGGATGTATTTATCAAGTATGAACAATGCTTAACAAATGTCTTTATTGTCTATGATGAAATGACTCAGTCAGTAGATGGGTAAAGAGAGGTCTTGACTTCTGCAAGACTTTTGATGCTGTCTTTCCCAGCACTCTCACATTCAAGCTGAGATGCCGTTTGGCTGACTAGAAAACTGGCTGAGTATAAAAATTATTGAGTAAAAAAGTAAATTATTTACATTAGAGATTGAATTGGTCATACTGAACCTGGTTGCATGTGACAGATGGAGTACCAGAGTCTGGGGACTGTCTTGAGACCTATTCTATTCAACAGCTTAATTAGTGACATAGGGGAAGTAAGGGAATGTTTGTTCGTAAAGTTTTCAAATGACATCAAACTGGGGACAGTCAGTACATCCAAGGATGGGACTCCCAGCCAGACATCCGTGTGTGGGTTGCATGAAAGGGGTCAGCAGGAGTCAAGAACATGCACAAGTCTTGTGCACAAAGTCAATTGTGCAATTTAGAAGAAGGAAATCCTTGGAGCCATTTAGGCTGGGAAAGAGCTTTCCTGAAAAGGTCCTTGGTTCATGGCTCATGAACCATGTCTTGGTTCACAGTGAGCTAGCTGGTAGCCACCAGTGTGCACAGGTAACAAAGAAAGATCCCGGGCTGTGTTAACCGTATTGTGGCAGTAGGGAAAGAGAAGTGGTGATCTGCCTCTGCTCAGCACTCATCAGACTGCATGGAGACATTGTGTGCAGTTTATGCCCTCCTGAAACAAAGAGTAAACTGGATAAACTCTAAAAGGATAAACTGGATTGTGTTGAGCAGAGAGCTACAAAAATGGACATGACCAGGAGCACTTGACCTGTGAGGAGGAGGAACTGGAGTTCACTCAGCCAAGAGAAGACACTTAGCAGTAGCCCTGCACCCAGCACCTTGGAAGAGCTTACTGTGAAGATGAAGCCATGGTGTTCATCAAGTCAGATGGAGGGAGGACAAGAGAAAAAAAGGCGTATGGTGAAACAGGAGACTTTCACATTGTGTATCAGGAAAAAATATTTTCACTATGAATGCAGCTGAGCAGTAGCACAGCTGGTCCAGGGAGTTTGTGTACCTTCCATTCCTGTAGGTTTTCAAGACAGGACTGAATAAAGTCCTGAAAAACCTGGTCTGATCTTATAGCTAACCCTTTTAGAAGCAAGAAATTGGACAAGAGACTTCCTGAAGTTCCTTTCAACATGAATTTTAGTATGATCCTAATCTTCCACCATTTTGCCCATAGATAGCTATGGAACTATTTATTGCTTTAAAAATGTTAATCACAGTGGTCTGTGAGGTTAAAAAAAAAAGTCCAGTTAGATTTTGGGGTATGAAAAATTATTCAATTTAAATGACTTGACTTAGGTACATTATGGACACATAATAATTCTTAACTATATAAAAAATTGTTTCTTTAAAATATTATGAAGAAGGGAAGGCATATATAGACAGTTTTCATAAGTTCCACTAGTAAATACTGTACCTAAAAATAATTTTTTAATTTTTAAGGTAAGAGCACATTATTTTTTGAGTTTATTTAATGAAAATCATTGATAAGGCAAGAGCTGTGCTACTGTTTTATGAATTCTTATAGGCTCAGAAGGCGTAACCTGAGCTGAGTGTTACACAGGTCATTAAATGTGCCCTGCTGCCTTTTCTAGCAGACCTGACTCCTGAGTAGTTCCCAAACATACTGATAATGTTGCTACTTTCTAAAAATCAGTCTCTTTTTCTGGCTGATAGTATCTCTTTTGATAATATAATATGCCTATTGTATGTAATTTGTTGAGTGTGTCCTTATTCCTTACTTTTTATGTAGGCCAAGGTCTGAGAAACTTTCCTTCTGAGTTTCAGGCCAACTTGTGCTCCATAAAGCTGAAGTAAGTTTATAGATAAAACAGCTTCTTCTTTTTCAAATTCTACTCCTAGTCCATGAAAGCTGTCATTCTAATCACAGTGCATTCCTCTTTCCATCTCCTCTTGTTATGTGGGTTAAAATAAATCATCAGTCTCAGAATTGTGTATTAGCTTTGAATTGCCTCATTATAGCAATGCTGAAACGGAATATTCAAAAAAGAAGAAGAGGAAAAAAACCCTGAAAACCTTTCCATCACTGTTCAGTCATGATTTAGACAGACCTTTAATCTAAAGCCTCTAGAGAAACTCTAAACTACAGGAGGGTTCAGCAGTGGATGGAATAATATGATAATGCATGATGGAATGTCACAGTTTAAAAAAGCTGGAGTTTGGGGTGAGCTAGAAAGAAAATTAAAATTTCATTAAATCTCTGTTTGTTGAAAGCAATGGGGAATTTGTCTCTGAGGTTTCATTCATTGTGGGTTAATATTTTTTTTACCCTTTTCAGTTAGTTAGTAGTTTTGACTTGATATTTTGAGTGAAGAAATGTCTCCAGGTCCCCATGGGATGCTTTGGCAGCAGCAGGCTGCAGTTTGATGGTAGGTGCAGTCCTGGGTTAGGAGTGTTGTGTGACCTGGACTGTGGCAGGAGAGGGGAGCACAGTATTAGGCACCCTGACTCAGGGCTCATGTCCACACTGAAGCATGAAAATGTTTGTTTCTGCAGGTCTTATTAGCAACAGGGATGCTCACTGGTGTGGTTTTGTATGCAGGAAACTTACCCTGGTAAGTACAAATTGTTGAAACCAGTGCTAAAAATCTCCATTAATATATTTGAGAAAAAAAGCAAAATACCCTTTCCATTACTTCACAAGAGATCTGAGACGTGTTACTGATTCATGTCACTTGTGTGGAAGATAACAAGAATTGTATATATGCTAAAACCTGTCATAATTTTCCAAAATAATTTCAATACTATATAAATAAAAATAATTCTTGTGCAGTAGGCAGATGAAGATATCGTTAAGAATGAAGTGGTTTAATATAGTCTCATTTTTAAATTCTAGCAAAAATTAAAAATTGGATTTCTTTTTAGTGTAATAACTTTCATGATACACTTTTCCACACGATGGCTTTGGGTTCACAACTGCAGAATTGCGTCTTTGAAATAATAGTGGTAATTAATGTGGGTGAATTAATATATAAACTGGTGTTTTCTAGGGAGCTCTTAAATAAACATCTTTGACATCTTTGCAAGCTCTTTAAACTTTCCCTGGAAAATATCAGTGTTTCAGATGACATTGATACAGCCTGTTAAAGACAGGCTGAGTATAATTAAAGACACCTGACAGCATTTCCTTTTCAAGTGTTTGAAGTTGGGAAGGAAAGAGCTGATTCAAAACATCTGGGAAAAAGGAAGGGCAAGAAGAAAAAAGAGAGAAAGTGAAAAGCAAGCCACATCACACTATCACTGTTTGGAGACTGGCTATTGGAATGGTAGCATGTCCTCCCATGGAGCCTGGGAGTTGCAGGCTTCCCCTGCTCCTCCTGGGGAACTCAGATTTCAGAAGAGTGAGGGGAGTTGTGTTTGTTTCCTGGATCTTTGCCTTTCTGTGCATATGAAACATTCTTCTCTAAACCACAGAATCAGCAGGGATGTCTTCAAAAGGAGGGTTAAGAGCTTTCCCCCCATTTTTATTACACTGGGACTTCTTAGCACAATGCATTGATTTTATTTAGCACCTTTATGGGCACAGATAGTGGCTTTATGCTGACACTCTTAGAGCTTCATAGCTCTGCCTCAGTATCTAACTAACTTCCATTGGCACTAACGCCAGGGCAGTTATGCAAGTGAGATGAGTAGAGCATAAACTATATAATGAAACTAATGAATAAATGGTGGATAATAATTTAAAGCATTTATAAAACTGCAAGTCTTGACAGCATAGATATTGAAATGCTAGAAATTGCATTCCATATATAATTTCTGAGAGTGTTTTCTCACACTTGTGGGCTAGGAGAGATCCTGAATATGAATCCTGCAGTTCAAATTATAAAGGGAAAAGCCTTGCAGCTTAGAAAATATGTGGTTATCATATTGGATTAAGTGAAAATATCCATTAAATATCAGAGAAAATGCTCTTCAAGGGTTACACAAAATGTAAAAAAAAACAAACCAGGAGGTTGGAGAACATAAATTCCGTATTTTTGTACCTGGGACTAAATCAAGACTTTGCAGAGGTCATATAAATAGACATTTTAGACCCACGTATCCTTTTAAAAAATACCTACTTTATTCCTTTAACATTGTCTAGCCTCTGTTCTAGGTAGCCTCTCAAGGCATCAATACAGTTTATGAATTACCCTAATGAGAGTTAAGAAAAAACCTAATGAAAGATTAAAAAAGATGGAAGTAATGACTAACAAAATGAAGGACTAAATTATTTGTTAAATATCTCTGAGTCAGAAGAGAACACTATGATCCAGAAGTATAACATCCAGTAACTAACTGCTCATTGTGCAATCAAAGGCAAAATTTTACAGGAATATTCCCTGCTCTTCATCACTTCCAGTAACTGGTTTCTTCAAGGCAATGACAAATCTGCAGGTGAACATACAGTATTGCATTTCTGCACAAAATTATTTCACGGTTTTAGAAAAGCTTAAAGAAAAATGCTGAGGCACAACTATTTGATTTTGTAGGAAGCATCCACAGATTGCTGCAAAAGGAAGAAACTGAGTAATCATGATAAGAATGAGAGAAGAAGCCTCGAACAAGCTGTATTAATACCAAGCCCCTCAGTATCCAAATCAATCAAATAAAAATAATAACACTGCCTTCCTTTGTGAATACAGTGAGACCTACTGATTAGAAGAATACATTAAGCTAATAGTAAGGATATAGGTACTCTGAGTTCTGAACCTGTGGTCATGGCAGTAATGGATGCAAACAGCTACATTCATGCACCTTCAGATACTATGGTAAATAGTACTTTACATATTGTTATAGTTTGGCAAATGCAATAGTAATTTTTCTAGGAGTGGTTTTGTTTCATCATTTGTTCCAAAACTGTTCCAGGTGATTAACTGACCATTCACAATCAAACACTTGTTTACATTCTGTTCATTAAAAAGAACCCCAAATGTAAAGATGCTTATCATATTGATTCAAATAACCAACACATTCAGTAACAATTTGTTGCACCTCCAGCTGTTTAGCAGCAGAGTACAGGAATAAATGGATTATTCAATGTATTGTTCAATGAGAATTTTTCAGCTCTAAGGAAAATTTATTGAAAAAGTTACAACTGTATGAAGTCGAAGCACAAATGATATTGAAATATGTAGAAAAAAAAACATTATTTGTTTATGAAGCAGAAAGGAAAAATATACTTTAAGCCATCTGCAAATTAGGCCAAAGACTGACCACTTATTTACCCAACTGTAGGGCACAGGGGCAAAACCTGTATAAGGGAAGACTTCCTACTCTATCACAATTAGTGATAAAAAGCAATAAATAATAGCAAGACTGCCAATTTACTTCTACTCTTTGGTCATTTAGGCTTTTTTGATTGTAAAGAAAGGAAACTGAGTGATTTTGGATCATGGATTCCTGCTATTCATTAACTTTGTCTTATTTAACTTCAGTGAAGCACAAAATGAAAAAAAAAAAAAGAAAAACAAGAATAAAAATATTAGAATTTCTAAAATGAATGTTTAGAAATAGAAGAGTTTTGAGACCAATGTGATAAGGATCCAGACATAACGGTTTAGGGTTTTACAAAAATTGTCAAATGCCATTGTTATAAAAATTGTTATTGTCATAAAAATTAGGCCTTTTCTTAAAATCACAGTGCTCAGTGCGCTGTGATTATGTGAAGGTCTTTGCTTTTCTTGTTTTGACATTGTATTTACCAGATAAAAAACTTAATACATATACATATTATACACCAGATGACTAAGAATTCAAAAAACAAGAAAAATAAACAAGTGGATCTAGATTTTTAAAGCTTATCTTTAAAAAATCTGATAATTAATTGAAAACTATGATTTTAAAATATTAATTTAAATCCTTACTGAAATTTACCTATTTCTATTTCATAAACATTAAGACTTTATTTTATGTGGCCCAAGGATACAGAATTTCTGAATGCATCACATTAACTAAATCCAAAGTGTTTGTGGGGGTAAAATGCAATGGAATAGGTGAAAATGTTTTTGAAATTGACTATGTTTAAAAATGTCTTAAGTAGCCTCTTAATCCTCTTGTTATGAAGTGTTGTTTGTCTCTGAAAAACCTTTACATAAACCCACTGGAGTTAATTTGGCTCAAAACAATGGTTCTTCTGTACAATGAAGAAGACTCCAAGGAAGCAGAAGCAGTAAAACAAAGTTCTCCTCACACACGTTTCTAACAATCTCCACGTCCGCATGACTACAGAAGGAGAATTTCAGACCTTTTGGGGACTTAAATTTTCATAACAGATGGTCCTATAACAAGCAGCAATTCACATCAAGACCTTGATTTTTGCTTCTTTTTGTACTCTGGTGTCAGTTGGGATCAAGTTAATGTCTTCCTAGTAGCTGGTACAGAGCTGTATTTTGAATTTAGGATGAGAATAATGTTGATAACACGCCAATAGTTTAGTTGTGCTGTGCAGTGCTTACTCTAAGTCAAGGGCTTTTCATCTTCTCATGCTGCCCTGACAGTAAGGGAGGTGCAGGACTCAAGAGACTGGGAGGGGACACAGCCAGGATAGCTGACCTGAACTGATTTAAGGGATATTTCATACAATATAGCATCGTGCTGAACAATGAAACTGAGGGGTTAGCTGTGAGGGGCTGGGTACCGGTCAGAGGATGGTGAGCAGTTGCACTGTGCATCATTTGTTTTGTAGTTTCTTTTATCATAATTATTATTTTTCTTTACTTTTCTGTACTATTGTTTTTAACTCCACCCACAAATTATACCTTTTTTCCAACTCTCTCCCGTATCCCTCTGCTGGGGAGCGAGCAAACAGCTGTGTGGTGTTTAACTGCCTACTGGGTTAAACCACAACACCTGGACTGTGATTCCCTCAAACATAATCATTGTCTCAAAGAGTTGGCACTTTTGTATTTGAAAAGACCTCAAAGTTCATTAACATTGCATTGCCGGATTCCTGTTTGAACTGTGCTCTTTTGTTATTGACTGAACCAAGCCATACAGCACCTCTTTCTGGATTTGAATGAGCACACATATTTTTGCTGTTGTATATAGATAGAATAAGTATCTTAGATATCTGTTCTCTGAATTTGAGTGCACTAAAACTTCATCTCTTCTGTATGCAAAGGACAGATTTATAAATTTGTGGAAGTCATAAAGAAAAAATCCCAACCCAACAAAATCACAACACATTGTCCTAAATATTTTATTTTACCTTGTTTATGGTTTTGAAGCCTTATGTCCGGGTGCAGTATTTTTTTAGTGTTCTTAGCAGAGAAGCAGACATAAAGCAGATCTAGAATGTGATAGTACTCAACACATGATTAATCAAGAACAGACAAGGGCAGATGGAAGCTTGTACACAAACTCCCATTGCCTACAAGTTGCCTGGACTCACATATCCTCTGGGAGTCATGCAGGAAGGTTATAGGGAGTTCAAAGTCCCAAAGATGTGCATACCCATGAGAGATGATAAAGACTCTGCTCTGGCCAAGGCTAACAACTGGTGCTTTCTGTAGGATTGTATTGTGGATCTCACACATCTATGACATTTTTATAATAGGGCTAAAATAGTTCTAATAGGATTCCTCTGTTCCTGGGTTTATTAACCTGATCCTAAGGTTGTGTGGGTTAAAAGAAAATGCTCCTTGACATTGTAGTACTGCCCTAATTATGCCATGATGAAAGATTTTGCTATGCTGATTACCGACAGTCCCTTTGCATGACTCTGGTACTGAGCAGGTGAGCTCAGAGCTGCCTTCAGGGCAGCTGCTTGGCTCTTGGAACAGCTGTGCAAGATAAACCATTTTGTCTCTCTAAAGGCTTGTTCTAAAGTCCTTTCTAGACAACAGGAATCCCCCTCTGGATCAGGTCCAATATCCAAATTCCGCAGTTCCCATTCAGGCTAATGTCATAAATGGGATGACTCACCTGAGTAAAAGTAGCAGGGTCAGGGCCCCAAACAGTGTAATTTAAACTGTGCCAAAACCTCCCCTCATGGAACAATGAACAGAAACCTCCAAATAACCAAACCAGATGCTGCAGCTTATCTTTGGATTCATTTATTATACTGCTTTTCTGCAGGAGGATTTGGATTCACCCTTTTTAATGTCATTTAATACAGCAGAGATTGTATTTAGTCTGTAAATTTAATCATAATCTACACGTTTATGACAAGTTGAGATCCAATCTTATAAGATATAAAAAATTCATTATATTTAAATATTCATTGTTAGAAGAAGCTGTATTTCTATTTGTGATAACAGAAGTCAGTATGAGCAGGGAGACAAAATATATTAGGAAGCTAATTCAGAAGAAAAAAGAAAAACAATGCAAAGTCTTTACATGTATCTCATTTACTAAAAAATGCATAAGGACAAGGATATGAATCTGGCTTTGAGAAAATGTGTTAGTTCACTCTAGAAATCAGTCATACCTAATTAGAAACACCTCCCTTTCAGGCACAAAGGTCACCTGCTTGTAAATGAATCCTTGATGGTGTTTCCTTAAGGAGCCCATATCTGCCAGTTACCTCTGCAGTGCCCCCTCAAAGACTGCAGCTATGCTTGGGTGCAGCTGCACTCCCTGCAGCATCCCATGTTCCTGGTTCCCCACTGCTGAAGCACAGATCCCTCCTTTTCAGACACTTGAGTTTCTTTTTGTGGAAAATCAGGGCAAATGGGGGATGGGGAACATTCTTGTTTCTTCCCCTTATGCAGATGGGTGGGACCTAGCTAAAGAGGCACATCTGGGTACCAGCACCACAGAGGAAACAGAGCCCACAGTACTGACAAGCTGTAAGTGTTAATTAGGAAGTAGCATAAACATTCTCTAATATTATCTTAAGAAAGAAGTCTGGTTAAAATGCCTGGAAATAAGATAATAATGATATCATTTATCTCATGAAGGAAGGTTGAAATCCAGAGGCTCAGGGTGTGAGAATGAGACATAAAGGCTTCCACCATTCTGCACTCAAATTTATGCTTATTGATAAAGTCAAACCTCTTAGTAACTGATGGTTGTGGAGTGACCTCAGTTCAGACTCCAGCAGAAGCACAAGAACATCCTCTAGCCTTCTCATGGTTCAGAACCTAGGGTAGTCTCAAAAGAGAGAATTACAGGATGGAGAGAGGCATGAAAAATAAGATGTATTTTTAATGATGTTCCTCCAGAGCAATACTGAGCTGTATTTGGAGGACAATATGAGAAAACATGTTCAGCTCCAATTTCTGTAATTTGTAGATAGAACCACAGCACTGGTTTGGCATTTTTCAGCAGTGCTGGTAATAATAAATAATAAACATTTTATCTACTTTTACTCTGTCTCACAATCTTTCTTTCACCAGTTTAAGCTTTACCACTGCTCCCTCCCTTGGATGATGATATGGACATGGGCTTATGGAAGATATGGCACAAGTCACTGCACATCTGCTGTCCTTGAGAACACCACCAGTGTGGACTAATTAAGCTTAGTGGAGTCCACTTTCACTGTGAGATAAACTCATTTTAATCATAGTTGCCTTCTGGGTTAAAATCACCATTTTTCAGGCAGTATTGCCTACAGATTCAAGCAGGCTGATCACTTTTCCAAGAAGTGTACTGGTGCTTTTTAGTATGCAGATTAAGTTTAGTGTAATATCTGCCGTTTAATTTTGGATTTATGATGAGACTTGGCTATTTATATTTCAACCACTGTAAATACCATATTTTAATGAACAGTCTTGATGCCCAATGGATGCTATTTCAGAATGTAGTCTAAACTAAATCAAAATATGACAGGAATGATAAATGCCTTGGCATGTAAATGAAAGAAGGAAATATCTGCCCCTCCTTCTTAAAGGAATTCACGCACAAGTGCTGAGGCATCATTATCGTTTAGCCTAGAAGCTTAATGGACAAAACATGGAGGAAAAACTTTGTGACTATAGGAGGGACAGAGAATTAACCAGTGAAATGCTGCTATATTGCAGCTGTAATGGAAAATCAGTGCCAGTAATCAATGATGACATGTGAAAGAATTCTCTCTGCCAAGAAAATCCAATTGTCTCTCTTGGCTAAGATTCATCCTTTTATCTTTTGACAAAATGAATTCCTAGGCACTATATTAAAGAACACATTGATGGACTTCTTTTAACCTCAGAAAAAGAAAGAAAAGATTGCCAGCTAAAATATAAGCAAAAATTTATTTTTCTTCTTTTTTTTTCTTTTCTATTTTGTTTTTAATTATCTTTACATAGATCTGAGTCTTATGGAAGTTTTGGGATTGTGTTTTTGTTTGTTTGGGTTGTTGGTTGGTTGGTTGGTTGGTTGGTGTCACGTCGGCATTGCGACCTCAGGACTGGACCAGCCTGGGGTTGTGGTGAAAGAAATAAATAGGGATGGGTATGACGGAGTAGCCCAGAAAAGTAAAGAACTTTAACAACGAGCAAAACAACAAAGGAAGGAAGCTGTGCACAGTACAGGGTGTTCTCCAAAGAGCCCAAAATGGGGGAAACATGGCAATATATACATGTTGATCTGAGGGCAAGGAACCAATCACAAACTAAGAACATTGCCTTATATGTAAAACACTGTGAACCAATCATAGACAAGAACTCCAAACATAACCTTATATGGTGCAACTGCATTAACATAACTATACCCATAGTCCTGTTCTTCTCACCATAACCCAACTAGATGTTTCCTTTCCTAGCATCCTGTTTCCCACACCTGTAACTTGAAGCCTTTGTTGCTAACAAAGGCCAGCTCAATATCCATCCCAACCAGTTGAACTCCCACTGGTTGGTTGGTTGGTTGGTTGGTTGGTTGGTTGGTTGGTTGGTTGGTTGGGGTTTTTTGTTCAGTTTTATTCTATGGGGTTTTTTCCCAGGCAACATGAGTATCATTTTTTCCCTTGTTGAATGAAAGCAGGTGGCACGTCATCCATATGTGCAGAAACCCATACTAATGGGTGAAGTTACTGGTGCAACACAGCAAAGCGACTCCTGAGTGCATGTGGAACCCAAGGCCGTGCCACAGAGCCCAGCTGCTCTCAAGGTCACATATGGCAACAGCAGAGATGGTAACACTTAGGTTTTTGATGCATGCAGGTTATCATCACTAATATGACCAATACCTGCTTTCTAAAGCAGCTACTTCATGAATAATCAATGAGGGAGCTGTGAATAAGCAGATGGATTGTAGCTGATGAGTTCCCTCTGGGCAGGCAGAACACAGTGAGCAAGTAACATAGAATACAGGAATCCCACACTACAGACACAGCACTAAAAAAAAGGACATTGCCAAGGGCAGCTCTGCATGGGTTAGCATATAAAACAGAAGGGTGACTCAGAAATGTGAAACCCAGATGTGACTTTATGTTAGTGTGTGTTTATGTATGTGTATTTTAGAGAAATAATGCACCATGTATAGAAAAGGGATAAATCCCTCCCTTGCCCTGTCACCCCCAATCCCCCCCGGAAGGAATCAGAAAACACATTGTGTTAAGTGTTATATATTTATAAGGAAACACAATTATTAGTTTTCTGCAAGTATTGCAGGTATTAACATGGCTAATATATATTTTTTGGACAAGCTTTTCAAATTAAAAGGCTAAATGAAAAAACGGTGAGTTGTTTCATTCATTTTATCTTCATCAGTGAATATACATATATATAATATTTTAATCATTTTTGTACTACAGTAGCCAGGATAAGCCTAGCCATTTTAATGAACTACTTAATTAGTCTTTTCTAAAAATGATACAATCAACAAGATAAATATATAAGTAGAAACAGTTCCAGGATCTAAAAAAGTTCATTGGAATTGATTTTCTCTCCTCATCTTTTGCTGAAGTAGATGGAGAATGTATCAGACCAAATAAAAATGGCTGCTGAAGAGTCATGGCTTGAGAAGAAGGCAGAAATGGTTTCAGGACATTTATTATAAATTACGTCAGGAATAAAAAGTTAAGATTTGTTCACCCAAATTGAAAGAGAAAGAAATTCTACACAGACAGTAATTAAATAAGGTGGACTTTGGCAGAGATACTCTGTTAACACCAAGTTTTAAAGGAAAGTACCACAAAACTTATAATGATTAGAACTGATTAAGAAGTGAAGTTTAGAGTTGATGGAGTACCTCTTGAGAGAATGGCATTACTGGATGCAGAGAATTGATCAAGAGCTAGCTTTTCTAGTTATGGGTAATTTAATTTTTGAAAAATGCTGTAAAGAAAATTATGAACAGTATCCTCTAGTGAACAATATTTTCTGTGACATGATTTTATTCATCATAGCTCTCTCAGTGACCAAATCCAATTTTATAAAATACAAAATATCCCCCAAGATATAGTGTGTTCTGTAGTCATCATGTACTTCACAGGTAGTATGGCATATTTTTCATCTTGTAATAGTTAGAAATCATGACACTACTATATCACCATGATGACACTACTATGTCACAAATATAATCTCCTTACATGTCTTTGGTGGCGTGGAAGAGAATTTTTTTTTGCAATGGGTCAGACATCATAAGAGCGAGAATAAAAATAATTATGAAACTCCAGAGTCATGCAAAAGACTATCTATTTCAGAAAAACCCCAATTCTTATACAATTATAATCTTCTGTGAACTCATGCTGGATTTTACTATTTATCTCTAACACTGATTATGGTTTACATTTTTGATTTCTGCATCATCATTGAAAATATATAATACCAAATGACCCAGCCTGGCTACTCACTACCCCTATCTCTTATATATAAAGTAGATATATTAAATGCTATCCTTGAAGGGGGCTCAAAAATGTTGCCAGTAAAAAGTGCTATACAGCTTAAATGTGCCTAAACGTGACCATCTGAAGTGAAGGCACATTTAAATTTTTTTCCAGCACTACTACTGGCTTAAGTGCTCCGTTCCTCTCATGCTACAAGTGCAGGACTGGAAAGAATGTCCATCCTTCTTGAACAGAGGCCACAGGTGAAAGCTGCTTTCATCTTCCCTTCTGATTCCCTTCATGTGTTTTTAGAGCGCAAGGCAAATGTAGGTTTTAGAAAACTCTGTAGATTGAATGCAGTGAGACACTGTATATCATCTTTACTGAAATAAATAATGGGAAATGTAAATCCTTTCAGTGTTGCCCAGATGAGTGGGAAATTATCTGGGTCAGAAGCCATTGTGAGTGTAAGAGTCTTTAATTACCCTAAAATAAACAAAGAACTTCAGCAAGGAAATTACAGCTGAATGTAGCAAAAGGGAAGAATAAACATGCAGTGAAGAACCCTGGAAGTCAATGTCCATACATGGATCCTTTGAACAAGTTAATAATTACTCTGACTTTTTGCTTTAAACACACAGTTTTTTTATTTATTGGAGGAAATGCTACCTGGGAGATAATGTGATGATAAGAATTATCCAAATGTTTCCAGGAGATGGTATAGATACTATCTAACATGTTCCTGCCTGCTAAAAATTGATACAAAGTGCTGCAGTCACTCTTTTAATTTTTAAGTTACTGCCTTGCTGACCCTTCCCCCCTGCTCATTCCATTTCCATACATTTTGAATAGTTTATAAATACAAGAACAGCACTGAGGTCTCTGTGGAAAATGTAATTGCTGGTAATATGAAAATGTAATAGCTGTCTCTATCACTGTCTCTATAAATAAGGCACATACCTAGACACACAGAAGAACAAATGCATATTTTTACACATATGCATATTTTTACACAAACACAAGCTTGGGCTTCAAGAGACGTCATCTCTGCACTTTTTGCTGTACCATTTTTCACATTTTGTCAAAATTTTGTTCTCTATCCATGAAGCTGATTTGTTATTACTAAATTGTTTTAACCAATGGACCAAAGAGGCTTTAAGGCTAGCTTCAGAAACCTTTCTCATACTCTTCAAATTTTAACATACTTTAATTAAAGATCACACGCTTGAACTGGAATGCAGTTATTATGAATCAGATACAGTCCTGGTTGACAGTAATCAGAGACTTTTTTTTGCCCACCTTATATGCAGAATAAGCCATTGCTTGCTGTATTGTCTTAAAAAGCTGCTTTTTCATAGCCTGAGTTAATTGTTTATGTAAAATGGAAAACTAAACTTAGTTTGCCAGTATTTAATTTTCAACTTTTCTTTTTTCAATATTTTTGAGCTGTGATAGCTTAAAACTCATTTCATTAGCAGCTAACATACAATTTTCATGGGTTTGACATAGGAAATTTGGTCCTTAAAATGTGAAATTCACTCCTTCAAGAATGACACTCACTGCTCTAATACTTTAAGACATTCTTTACTGAACTGTTGTTGGACATGCCGAGAATCTGACTTTTTTGGCGTGCTAGACATGCAAATGACACAGGCCTTTCAGTTTTGAAGATGAGTTTAAAATGTACCTTGACTTCAAAATCATTATCAGTTGTTGAACATATTAAATATTCCAAAGTCTGACCATTCCTCTTTGCTCACTTAAGGCATATGAGCAAGTCTTGCAAATCACTGATCATAGAATGGACATTTTCTTGAGTCAGTGGTTCTATTTACCTTGATGAAGTTTCTTTTGCCACTGAAAGCATTCCATAGTGATATGTAACATCTGGATTTAAAATCATATTTACTCCTAAGTACAGCTGATATGATATAGAATGGTAAATGTGACAGTCCTTTCCCACAGCTGAGTCCATCACTCATCCTGGCAGCCCTGTCATGGGTATGCCACCACCATTGTCTCCAGTGGGACATCTGGGTTTGTGCCTCTGCTGGGGTTGGGACTTGCACACACCCAGGTGCCAAGGAAATCATCACCATGCATGGGAACCCTCACAGTGCAGTGCTCTCCTCAGCACAGCACCACCGCAAAAGAGGAAAGCTGTCTCTGTGCCTTCCCACCTAAAACAGATGAGGCAAATTTAGCCCTAAATGCTGTTGGGGGAAGAGTGGCAATTAGCCTTTTTAATGGGTTTCACAAAGTGAATATTTATTTTAGTTGTGAAAGGCTACCTTTTATAGGATTTAGAGAGCAGCAACAAAGTAAACAGACAATCCATTAGAGGCCAACCATTCCTGTGTCTGAAGTAGAGGTGTTAATCTCACAGCTTTCAGGGAGTAATGCATGACCTTTAAAGCATCCCTGCACAAGCTCTGCTGACCACTTGTCACTTCTTTGTGCAGCTATTAATGCGAGTGACATTACAGATTATGAGAAATCAAATTACAAGACAGTGAGGAAATTAATACATCAGCACTTCATTATAGGAGAAAACAATAACAGCGTACACATTTTTTAATTAGTTATTCATTTGGATCTATTTCATCTCTCAGAATAGTGTGTGGTGTTGCTGATAACTTTATTTGAAACTAAACAAAATAGAAGAATTTCCTTGAAAAAAGATGCTGAACAGCACTAGAAATGTTTAATGGCTGACTTTAAAAGTAGAAATCCTCTAAAAGTTCAGATATTGTGTTGGATTTACTAGATGTCTAACAGAGCAGCATATTCACTGCTTGAGCAGAAGAGGTCATTAAAATATTATAAATTCTTTCACTGGAAGTTAAGGAGAGACAGACCAGTGCAGCAAGGTTCATGTGGAGGAGACAAAGCAGCAGTTAAACACAAATGAAAGTGATTGCCGTTGGTGTGCTAAGATGTTTGGGGCCTTTTGGAAGAGGGAGCTTCCTGGTGCTCAAGCAGAAGGGCAGCAGCTGATTAGCCTCAGGGAGGAGGGTGGTTTTGGAGAAGGCATGATGGGATGGTTTGGGGAATTTAAAATAGTATTTGAGCAATAACGAGGCCTGAAGGTAATGGCAATGCTGATGAGTTAAATATTTTCATGTTACCTGCCTTATAACAGAATGAAACTATAGTAGTGCCAGAAGAGGCATAAACAAATGCCTTACAGAAAGAGACTGATTAAGTTCCTTTTCCAAGTAAGAAAATATATCAGCTAAGAATAACCTTTTAATAAAGAACTGGACATTTACTTTTAAATGCAAAATAAGACAAGTCATTGAGCTGTTTCATTTGAAAAGAGAACAGTGTGTCACTACCCATTCTGTTTAAATGTGTGAGAAGAGAGGTGCAAATTGGACATGGCACTATAATACAATTTAGAGAAGATTACAGAATGTACAAGGAAGTTAGACTTTATTAAGTTTCCTGAACTTCACTTTGCAGGTAATGGCCTTCCTCATTGCAGCCATCAGGATGATGATTATACTGATATCACATCTTTTAGTCATGGTCAGCTTCTCTTAGTATGGACATGACCAGAAGTGATGCCTGTATCATTTTGTGGCATTTTTCTTCCACTCCAAAAGTTGACATGTGTTTCTATACATATTACTTTCCTTCAAGCATATGTTTTTTTTCTGATTCTAAGCAGAATTTTACGGTTATAATTTACCGTTTGTATAACAGAAGACACTTATACCCGCCCTATTTTCATCACCAGCACCATCATCATTGTTTCTTGCCATCAAATCACCTGTCTAAGGAAGACCTCTGATCAGGTGCTTAAAATGAGCTCCCTACTGTGTGCCACCAATATTTGAAAAGAAAGTCACTTACTTAAAGATAACACTGAACATTTATCTCCAAGGTATGACATTGACACGACTTAAAGAGAATATAAAACAAAACTGCTACAAAATATCTGCTGCATGGTTCTGGAAGCCTTCCAACCCAATTCATGGAGGCATTTTTGTTATAGTTGCTGCTGTCAGGTAAATATTTCATTATTCTTATGGAAGATCAGGTAGAAAATCATCAAATATGTATATATACATATGTATGTGTATATATCAGCTAAAGCTTTAACATTTACAATAATGTATATAAGGGCTTTATAGCTTTGTCATGTTTTTATTTCACTTAGAAACATTTTCAGTCCTGATGCTCCAAAATCCATCTTCATACTTCTTTTTGTGATGTCAAGAGGGCTGAGGCTCCACTGTTAGATGTAGTGTAGTATGGTATAGAGGCATCCTTTTGGTTGGAAGGGGTAGACTCTGAGGCTCCAGCTGAGTAATGTGGTTCTTCAAGGGACACAACATTTCTTCCTGTACCATAGTGTTTAAAATATTAAACCAAAAGAACAAGGGAGAAAAAGTGTCACCTCTTTTAGATGGGGGTCTACAACCTGAATTGCTGAGTGTAATTCTAAAATGAATGGAAAGAACTCTAGTTTCTTCAGAACCTGTTGCACAGTCGTATTCAAAACTAATCTAAGGAAAGATTAAATTTCCTAGTTTCTTCATAAGCTGCTTTAGCTTGAGTCTATTTTTAGTTCATAATTATCAGGAGTCCACAGTATATTCCTACTTAGACATGGGCTTTATTGAATAGGATAAAGAGATCCAATATACATCCAGTTGTGTCATCATGTATAATTTTTTTAAATTAAAAATGGAATGATTACTTTATTCATTTATCTAGATGCTTTTTAATAAGTATCACATATGAAGAAGGTTGTCGACTGTCATTTTTTAGAAAAATCTCAAAGACATTTCTAATACTGTACTTTGGAGATACTGTATGCAACTGTGTTTTCAGTAGGGAAACTAAAGCTTATGCAGTTCTTTTGTTATTTCCAAAAATTTTGTATTCTTTTTCTGCTCTATGTTCTTTAAATATTTTTCCCATTTAGAGACTTTTGGGAACATAGCCCTTTCCTTGCAGTGCTAATTAAGTTCACTCATTCATTGTAACAATAGCAGCAAAGAAAGATGAAAAAGCTGAAATAAATTGTCCCCTGGCAGAGAATCTAAAGTGTTGCTATGCTTAAAAATAACTCTTCTCCTCATCTCTTCCATTCTTTCTTATTGTAAGAACCTAAATTTACTTGCTGAAAGAAATACAATTCTATCAATACTACAATCTGAGCAGCATGTAGACCATTAATATCATTGTGCGGTATATTCTAATGTTAAATTCAGATTCACAAAAGCTTTCCTTGAGTTAATAAGTAGATTAAAATTATACCAGCAAAGCCCCTCTTTTTACCTATTAATACATGAAATTAAATTTTTCTGCTGGAAATCCATCAGTTCCAGGATATAGCCCTTATATACCTTTTGACAGTAAAATTAAAGACATGGAAAATTGCTGCAACTTTACTTCTTGCTACTTGAAAGACTGCCATAATTCATGAAAACGTCAGTTTTGCAATCCATTTATGGTGAGCTCCATGGTTAATGGATTATTGTCTCAGGGACTAGGGGTAGTTTGAAAAAATAGCACTCCCCAGTTTCCATTTTATGTACTGATGGAGACAGGAGAGTGAATTTATTCTGAAATAATAAAACTTCCTTTTCTTCCTATTTCTATATAAATTACTTGGTTTAAAATTGGAAAATAAGCATGCTGGCTTATCTTATCACTAGCAAACTGTTACTCTCTTAAGACCATATTTTCTACCAGAGACAGTATTTTAGGTAAGTTTGGGGTTTTTTTTGGTTCTGCACATAAAATAATATGAGAATAATAATTTGAGATTGACCAGCAGATGACAGGTACCATACAAGTCATTCTCCAAATTTTTTCTGTAACATGTCAGAAGGCAATAATTTGACATTTCAAAGTCAGACTTGACTTCCGCTGGTTTATCCTGTTAATGCACAACTATCATTAGTACATTTTCTCTACTCCAGATGTTTTACAAATCTTGTAACATAAGTACAGATATTTAATAGGATTCCACTCCTTTGCTCATGCAGCATTCTTGTAGGTGGTGTGTACGCCTAGATGTTGGATAGTCCATGCCAATGCTGGGTTTGGTTTTCCATGGAGATTCCTTACTGGTTTCCCTGAACAACTTTGTGTCATGAAAGACTGACTCTGTCTGCTTAAATGCTTCTCTCTTATCTAAGTAGAAGTAAAATAGCCACACTTTCCTGTGATCATTCCAGTTGTGAGTGAAAAAACTAGCTTGACTGGAATCTGAGTGGGTATTACTGATGGACATCCCAGATACATAAAATACTCCAAGGGATACTCCAATAATGGTTTTCTTGCAATGACAGTCTCCCCAGATGACGGAATCCAGTCTAGTTTTGCAGTGAAAATTTTATCTGGGTCCTGAATAAAGGGCTAGGATCTTTCCCATCAGCTATAGAAGACACAAACAGGGAAAAAAAAAAAAAAAAAGAAACTGATCAGTTTGCCTTAAAAAAACTTTTCTTTTTCTAAAGGGAAAAAATACAATAATATTGTTTTACTCAGGACTTGGACTTAAACCAGATGTCTTGGAGACAGCAATGGCTAATAGTGTCTCCAGCTGAAAACATACCGAAGAAGGGTTAAGAGAGAAAACAGAGAAAAAGGACACAAAATTTCAGACAATTTAAAGATCTGAAAATCAGCCTTCTATGTAGTTGTCTGTGTTCAGGCACAATATCATAGTGAACCTGAGTGAATGAACACCCTGCAATGTGATATCTGTAAAGCAATCCATAGAATTAAAAATACACCTGTCTTTTGGTTTAAAAACTCCTTGAAAAGAGGGAGTAGGGAAGTCTTTCCTATGCCCTCCTTTCAAAGAGTTACAGTGTAATTGACACTCAGCTGTGAATTGTCCTTCACTTACTCCACTTAGTGATTTACATTATAAAGGTGGCTCAAGGAGTTTGCATCAGAACTGTAACTGTAGAGTTATATTTGAGATAGACATAAACTAGAGATTTAGACTTAACAGTCAAAGAGCAGCTTTCAATTGGTGATGGTAGGTATTTAGGATAAGCAATGTCAGGCTGATTTGCTATTAATATCTGAACAAAAGCAGGCCAGAGTCAATCAACACTCCAGTTTGTGTCCATTAGCTGTGTGTTTTGCTGTTCAGAGGGTTCAAGCAGAAATAAAGAAGCACAAAGATGGAGCATGTATGCTAATACTAGTTTTTTGTAGCAAAAATAATGGTTCCAATCCCATAAGAGGCTCGGCATAAATAGACTTCTTCATGCATGGAAACATCCACCAAAGTGAGTGAAATAGCCAAGGGAACCTTCCTCTCAGGGTCAGGGCCAGAATGAGCTGCTGGTAAGAACAGGTGTTATAAAAACAAGCATGCAGAATATGGAAAATAGGAGAATCAATTATGCCAATTTATCATACAGAAAGTACTGTCAAATTTTTGACTGCAATTAATACTATCAATGTGTCAGCAATAGCATCTTTGCAGTTTCCTTCAGAATTGTTATTTAAATAGAAGAAAAAAATCTTTGAGTTATGATGAGTGTCATCATTGGAGCATTAGTGAGCATGAGTCAGATGTGGAAGTGGGGAAGAATATTATGTGCTGTAGGGAATGGTGCTCTTGAGGCTAGATGTATGCAGACTGTTTTTGTGGGTTTTTTTTACAAAATTCTGCCAAATGTAGAGTGCTGTACAAGAACAGCAATTGGGAATCTTCTGTTATTGCTGTCTGCTTTTTGTCACAGTAGAAAGCTGTGGCTTTGGCGAGCCCACAGCACTTATCAGTGAAGTATGGCTATGCTGTGTGCTACTCATCTATCCAGAACCCAGGACAAGCATTGCTTCTGCTTTTCTTTCAGCAGAATAAACCACTGCAGTCATGTGCTATTGAATTTATAGCCCTCCTGTGACACAGGCTTTGTTTTAGGTAGCAAAGTAACCACTGTCAGGTATAGTTTCCAAAAGAGGTACATTTCTGCTTTTCCAATGCTCCGCTCTTCTGCTTACAGGCAACTCCTCTGTGATGAAGCTTGACTGAATGGGAACCCTGCTGAGCTATTGCCACACTGACACCTACACATGCTTCTCTAGAAGTGGCACATTTCTCCTCACATTATTATTTTATGTGCGTCTAGAAGACCATCTTAAGCTCGAGTGCCCATGACAGGGGAATGAGACAAACACTGAAGGCTGGAGTCACAGCCTGCCCCTCGCCTGCTGCTGAGAGAGAGCAAGGCCAGAGGAGGCAGAGACCAAACTCAAAGAGACTCTAATACTATCCTAAAAGGATTTGATTCATCTCTGAGAAATGTCTGAGGTACTGTTCTTTGAGATGCTTTGGCAATGTTTGCGTGTGCTGACTACACTGCAGCGGGGTCTGGTTTGAATGCTCCTTCTCCAGTGCAGTTCAGCCCTCTGAGCAGTGAATTTCCAGTTCTGGCTACAGGGAAATAGGAGGAAGAGAAGGAAAGGCATGGAAGAAATCAATGGGCTCTCTCTCATTCCTTCTTCTTCTAGCAGTAGATAAAAGGGCCATAAACAGATGGATACAGTAAAGATGCTTTCAGCATGGAACATGATGTTCAGTTGGGGAAATTGAAGCAGATCAGTAACCACTTTGTCTTCTGACAGGAGCACTGCTATGTGTGCATGTGAGACAGATGAATGAAGAGAATAAGAGTAGGATATAGCTTTTCAGCTTTACTACTTTCCACTGAGGGAAAAGTAAAACAGGCAGGTAGAGTACAAGGTATCTGCATCAATGCTGATTCTTTCTTGTTACATGATACAGGATGATATCTCCACAAAAGGATAACTTTCATTTTAAAATAAAATAGGATGCAGAGTCTTACATTCTTGCAAGAGAAGACAAGGCAAGAGAAAATGCCATTCAGGCCTTTCTGATGAGTTTATTTACACAGAACTCTCTTTATTTAAACTCAAGACAATTCCATTTGTGTGATTAGTTTATACAGTGTGCCAACATCAGGACAGGAGTAACATTTGTGGTTAAACGGTGGACAGCTGTGAGGTGGTGATATTTGCTGAAACTCACAGGATACTGGTCCTATTTATTTTAAATGAAAAAGAAGAAAAAAATGTACAAGCAGAAAACAATGGTAAAAGGAATTGTTTCTCACAAAACATTGTCTAGTACTTTTTCTAGGAGCACTAATCACTTCACTGGAGTCACATGTTCTGGAACAGGTTATGCAATTCAGTGAAGTGAAATTTCAAGATGCCTATTACTAGTGGGATGACAACTTATAATTATTATCACAGAACAGAAATTAAATCAATTTCAAAGACCATAGGAAGTCAGCGGCAGTAAGGAGCAGTACAAAGTTCAACCAGCAGCCAAGTATTGTGCCTCCCAGGATTTTGGTCCAAGTATGAGATGCTGCTTTTCCTCAGATGTATCTTCTGTTTGCTTACTCAGTGTATCTCTGCAGCAAAAAATAACCAAGACATTGTTGTCTAACTTAAAAATAATTTTCCAAACGATATGAAGACTTACAAGGCCTATCTGCCTTACCAATAACTTCTGAATTCAGTGTATGAATGGTGTCAAAGTGAGATCCCCAAACAGTCTCTAGGTAGCACATATTTGGCCATTTTTAAAATTAATTTTCAGGCGATAGGAATCATTGATTATGTATAAAGTCCGTGATGTCCTATCTGAGAGGCATGGCTGCAAGAATTTTCTGTAAGATATTTTAAGGTTCACTAATGTCTAATACATTCATTTGGAATATAAGGGGAAAATAAGTAAAAGGTATTAATAAATGAGTTTGGTTGTCATGGGAACCAATTGTCTCAGGTGCTCTGTTCCAATACAGCTATTAACCCCTAGTCCATATTTATTATTCAAGGGAAATAACTGACTTGAAAAAGGAAGATTGGTTGTCACAAAAAAGAGAAGCCAGTGTGCTAAAGTTGAGTCATTTGCATGCAATAAAAATGAATTAAAGAGGATGAATCTTCTTCAGCCCTAAAATGATTTGCATTTGGGTTATTGCTCTATTTTTCTCAGTTCTCAATATTATAGGATGTCAAAAAGAACTAGGAACAGCAGATCTGGAATGAAATACAATACCCTACAGCTACTGTGTTCTGACTTAGATCTTTATCGTGCTCTTTAAGACTTTCATTCTACTATTACAGCTTGTTCTAGTACATATCTGGTGGCAAAATTCATAGGAAGAGCTCATATTATTAATAATATGATGATTTTTTTTTATAACAGCCACTATTATTTGTGTAATTGTGATTGTACCCCACTTAACTAGACTGAACAGACTTAAGGGGCTTGCTCAATGGACATTCAAAAAGAATTTGCAAAATGCAGTTTCTTGATCCAATAATGTCTGTTTGCAAGGAATCTACACATGCAATTTTATTTTTAAAATATCAAAAATCTGAGACTGAAAAACATTTTTAAAAAATCATTCTAGCTATTATTAGTTGAAATTTGTCATGTATTATCTCAGGAATGTACTATATGAATTCTTCTCTAGGACGTGTTTGCCTACCTTTGCTTTTCTGTTTTCCAGTACCCAATATATTCTAACACCAAATCTCATATCTACAATTACCAATTTTGTTGCTTTCTGTTGCTTTATTCCTTACTGAATCCACATCTATTCAGACTGGCATGGGATTTATGTTTTGGATTATGGCTCTTACTCTGCTGCCTTTTTTTTTTCCTTCAAAAATACTACTAATAAAAAGGAACTTAAGAACTTTTAATGAAAAGGAAAAAATCTCCAAAAACCTTAAAAAGTCTCTGTGTTGGTTTTTTTTCTCTAACCCTAGACTAAAGGCCTTTTACTTTCCAGTTTCAGTTTAAAGTTTTACCAATCACAAAATAGCCATTAAAAATGCATTTATTTAGGTTACCAGAGGCTGGGATGAAATTATTTCCTGGTTGCTTGAAATAGAGAATTTTGAAATAATTAGCCAGGAGCTTCATTTTTTGGCTTTAATTCCTTGGAATTTACTTTAGTGGATTAAAAGTAAAACCTGATTATCTCATGTTTATAAATATTGATAACTTTGAGTATGTGATTATTTTTAAGATGTTGTTAAACTCATTCTGTCTGAAACTTTCTAATCAGAAAATAATTAAAATATATAATTAATAAAACCTAAGAATCCTTATTTTTCAAAGTCTCCTGATGCACTTGAAGTCTTGGGATGATATCAGTAAAAATGCTGGCTAAAGGAAGATGAAGAAGATTTTGGCACATAGCCTTTGTTATCACATTCCTTATTCTGTCCTGTCCTCTTTTACTGTCCCCAGTTAATAATGTATGTATGTTGGATAACCTTTAATGTGAACTTGCTGTTTCTGAGAGAGAAAACAAAAATAACATCCTTAAAACATGACCTCCTCTCTTTTTTCTCTGTTTTTACTTACTCTTTGCCTATTGCACGTTATCACTACTACTCCCTAGTGGTACCTACCATTGACACGGTAGGCAGATTCATTTATCAACCCGAGAACTGATAACACTTTGTACAGTGTTCCCAGTAGTGCAGTCAGCCACTAATTTTTCTGCCACAGAAGGTCCCTATAGCAGCAGTACTGCTCCCCTGGCAATCTTTTTCAAATGATACATCACATCTGCTTGCAAAAATTGTGATTTATCTATAGGTGGCAGCAGACTTACACTGTAAGGGTAGAGCAACACCTGTCAATTACTTTCAATTATTGTGCATAATCATTTCATCTCTGTAAAGACAGTGTACAGGACAAAAGCCCTGTAGAGGCAAATACATGGGTGGATTAGGCCATAATTTTAGCATCTGAGAACAGTATAGAAAAAGAATAATATAGAAAAAGAATAAGATAGAAAAATATTTGAAAGGAGGAAGAATATTCATTCAATAATAAAGTTTACTTTGTAGATGATAATAATTTACTGTCTCCTTTGTACAAAGCTATCATTTGGAAACTAACCTACATACTTGAATCCTCTTAATCCTACAACTAGGAAACCACCTGAGAATATTTATGATGGAATATCTTGTGTGTATATCATAGATAGATGGACATGCTTCAAGGGGCCAGTTAGCCTCTGCATTAGGTTTCAGTGGCTGAAAATGATCCGTGACTGTTCTGTTCTCATGGCCCTATTGCCTTCTGGTCCTTCCTAAGAATCAAAAAGGAGATTAAATTCAATTGTTCAAAATGCAGACCGTTAAACCCTTGATATGTGCTGCATTGCATGCATCAGATATAGTGGAAAATGGATTTCTTATGAGAGATAATAGAAGCTAATGAAGGTAAAAACAATTATAAAAAGTAGGACCCAGTGATTATCGGCACCATCAATATTTGCATATTAGGCCCTAAGGACTAATTCATAGCACATCTGGTATTTAGTGAACTTACATGAGCCAAAGGGTTTTGCTATGCATTTGTCATTGTTTTTAAAAATCTATATGAGAGAAGAAAAGTGCACCTTGAAATTTTTGGCCTCCCTGCAATTCAATCAAAACTGATACTAAGTGTCTGGCAGGGTGAAAATAACCAATATACCATAAAATGATCTGAGACAGGAACAGCATAAGAATAAAATATTCACCTTTTATTTCTCAGGTGATTTATTGACAGTAAAATTGACACCAAAGAATTGGAAAGCCTTGGTTTCCCAGCCATGTGTGCATGCATAAGGAAAAGGTCAGAGGCATAATCAGCCTAATTTGCATTTTCAAAACAGTTTACACCCATTTTTCTCTGGCAAAGTAAGACTCACCATTCAAAATCTCAGTCACCTTAGCACTCATTGGTCCTGAAAATGGTCATCTCTTTTTTCTCATGGTTCATGTGGAGAAGCCCAGTTTGATGAAATGAACATACCCACTGGCAGGTTTGGTCGATGCTCCTGACTTGCGCTTGTTACCTGTTATCCTGCTTGTACAAACAGGTCAGGCTTGTCCAGCGTGGAGCTAGAGGGACAGGGAACAATTGGGTAAGAGCATGTGAGAATTACCACTTCTCTAATATCTGAGACACCTCATGGGCACACAGAAGCCAAACCTGAAGGTGCTGAGAGCCTTGGAAGTTCACAACCAAAAGGTGACAGCTGAGGGTCACGATTCTAGGTGTAATTAACAAAACTCCCAATTTAGACCTATTTGTGTTTGTGATTCTAGGTTACATAACTGACATTAGATTTGCTAAGACTGAGTTCTTCTGTTTGATCTAAGCAAAGAATTCTTTTACCAGATTGAAAGCTTTTGTTGTGTGGAGCAGGTATAAATTATTATATAGCCTATCAAATATGTCATGCTCTATCAATAGCAACAGGAGATCTTGTAGGCTATGACTCTGCCATTAAATGTATGTGTGTAAAAGTACAAAAGTATTTTTGTTCCTTTTTTGAACAAGTTTTCCTCCTGAATGTCATAACCAGAGCAGGAATAAGGTAACTTATAGGTTAACACAAAGAATTGAAGATCAAAGTAGGGTAGGTCAGATCAGCTAACAACATCCACAAATCTTTGTGGACTGCTGTTTCAAGTCTTTACCCTCTGCTGTATTTCTGTGTTGTTCTGTGTGCTAGCTCTTAACTTGCCAAAAAAAAAAAAAAANTCTACTTCCAAAGCCACTTTTCTCATGATTTGGTATGACATTCATCCAATTTAAAGCACAGTGATAGGACAGATACACTTTTCACATCCTCCACTGGAAAGAAATTTTCCTTTTGAGAAATCTAGGAAATGTCATGGTCTGCAGAGATTAAACTTCTTAGAGTAATGCACTTAATTTCATTTTATGTCTGTTACATAAGAAAAAGATGTATTAAGCTTTATCTGAGAGCATGAGTCCATTGAAAACTTCTACTTTACCCTGAGAAGTATCTTGATTCCATGGCTGAAACCCCTGCAGAAAACCAGTGAATAAATCTTCGTCATTGAGACAGTAATAGAATTTTAGTAGTTTAATATCTAGAAAACTTCCACTTTTATGGAGTGGTTAGAGGGGGGTTCTGAATAGTCATTAACACTGGGAAATGCTGTCTGTAGCCAGTAGGATGTAGCTTCTTTAGATGAAGTTATGTGTTTACCACATAGCATATGTCTTGCAGACATAACATATGCTTGCAAGATTGTGCCCTTTCTCTTCTGATATCTTTCTCTCTCTCAATTTCATTCCTCTTTGGGAATATCCAGAAACTTCAGAGTAATAAAAAATTAGGGATCAAAAAAACAAATACAATAAAGACGTTAAGCTCCTAGAATTTAGCTGCTGGGGTACCTCTTCTGTAGGTGCTTTGAGCACAAGGTGTTGTGTAGAATCATGAGCCTAGTGTATGCATTTTCTTTACTATATAAAAGTGATCCAGCCTCCCTGCTGCCTAAGAGTCCAAGAAGACTATTAGAGAGGGAAAAATCAATTTCAGTTCTCTGCTTAGGCTGAAAATTTTTGACTTACTACTGTCAATTCTAAAGGAGTGTTTTAACTGCCATGCTAGGTTTTCAGTTGTCTTCTGCACAAGCCAAGCACAAAGCCCTGGCACTGCTGGGAGTGAGCTTCTACTTAAAGCCAGAAGATAGAGATGACATCTTCTGCATCCCTGTTGAAATGCTGAAAATTCCTGGATGTCAGCTCAGCAAGTTCATTCAAAGCATCAATTCAAATGAACAATCTATCACAGTTTATTTTAATTGAAGACACTTGTGAAAATTTGCTTGCAACAAGCTCTGTGGGGTATAACATTTGCAAGACAGGAAATACAACAAATTAGTGGCTGACTGTAATGTCAGAAAGTTGCACAGCTGTTTACTAGGTGAATGTCTAGTTTAAACCTTAATCTTCCTCTCCTAACACAGAGAGGAATTCAGCAGATTCATAGCCAGATTCAGATTTCTTGCACTGCTGTGCTCCAATTAGACTGACAAATATCACCTGCCATCCTCAAGGCAATCAGCTTCTCCTTGCAAAATCTGATCGTTCTAGTTGATTGATCTAAACTCTCATACTAGAACTAGATGATGGTGTCTAAAAAGAAAAAGATGAAAAAATTGCTCAGCAGAGGAAAGAAAACCTTACATGGGAATACAGCAGATAAAATGAAAGACAATGCATACTAGTGTAACTATTTGGAAATGGAGGTTTATCAGGTGTTTTGGCAAATAATTATTTGAAATTAGTGATATTCACACATAATTAAAAAACCATTTCTTTTAGGGATTTTATTAGTTTCAAAATAATAAAATAAAGAGTACTTTACAGGCAGAAATGATTTAGCCCATTAAATGACAAAATATTCCTCAGTCATCTCTCCGTGTATAAAATCCACAGGATATGTTTCTTGCATGGCTGAATTTGTTACTTCAGAATAGCTAGTAGCATGTAAGGCAAAATCTTAAAAAAGACACAGTATTTTTGTTAATACTTTTTGCCTTCATAAAAATCCTTAAGTAATATTTTAATATTTCATGAGTAAAGATGAATTTTTGGTAACTCTTCATCTCCAAAGAAAACCAGAAGAAACTGTTTCCAGAGACAAAGATAAGGACATTTTTTGTATTTACAGGGAGATTAAAAAGAAAGGTTAAGTCCTCATTTCTGCTGTCAGGCTTCAAATTCCATACCATTTGGGAGAGGGAAAAAAAAAAACTATAGTAAGATAATCTGTAGTCTTGGGAGAAGAAGAATTAGAAGAGTTGATTTCATTATTCAAAATATATTTCTTTCTTTAAATATTCAAACAAGCTTTGGAGTGCTGTTACCAGGGTGAAGAGTAAAGGATATAAAACGTCAGGAAAAAATAGGGTGAAATAATCTAAACATATGAAATCAGACTGTAATTTTTAATGTTACCTCAGATAAGCAGTTCCTTCTTTCTCCAAGTACAAGATGGAAAGAGATTCCTGTGAAACAGAAAAGCTACATTTCATATGCAGATCATGCAGCTCAGCTGTTACAGGGGATTCAGAGATTTCAGACCCCACTCTAATCATCACGGCCTCTCCTCTAGTGAGGCTGTCCCACCACCTGTCAGCATACTGGTTTATCTCCACAATTTAACAAAGTGCTTTTTTTTTTTTGTCTGCTGCAGCACACTGATGAAAAAACATTGTAAAGGCAGGGAGCTGTGGAATCATAAGTACTCACTTTTCTTAAAGAGTGTATGTCGGAGTAATTGCAATAACTCTGATGTAAAGAGCCTAAAAGTGAGAAAACGAACACTGATTAGCAAAGCCTGTCCTATGGTCAGCTCTGTGCTTCTGTAACATGCACAGAATTTCATAAGCATGGGGATTTTTTATCAGAAGCAATGCAGAAATTTGGGGTCCAGGCTGTAAAGAAGTGGTGAACAGTCCCAGAGAAATTAGTGCAGCTAAGCCTTCCCTCAGACCTTCTGGACAGCAAAAACATAGCAAAAAAATGTATCTCTTATAATCCATGGAGGCTCTTAAAACCAGAAATATTTCTGAAACCTTTATGAAATTGAAATCTCATTTGTAAGATTCCATCTAGATTTAATCTAACAAGGAAATCTTGTCCTATTGATTAAATCATGTTTTTTTGGTGTTAAACAGTCACTATTAAAATTCATTAGCTTTGCTAGTGTGCATGCTAGAAAGCTTTTCTGACTTTTTAAAAGCATTAAAGTAAAAGTGAAAAATCCTCTAGATAAGCAATTCATAGAACCAAACTTGCAATATACCCTGAAGCAGCCATAATTACTTGATAGAAACTGAAATCTTACTGAACATTTATTCCAGTTATTGGAATCTTAAATTAAAAAAAATTTTGAAATGCTCTAAATAATTTCATACTTAAAATGAGACACACAGACTACTGACTTTGAGGCAGGCTCATTGCCTTTCCCTTCTGTCTTAATTTCATCATGTCAACGACTGTAATAATTGCCAGAGTAACTGTGAAAGACAGACATCTTACACAGGATTTTAATCTCTTAGAATTTGAACTCTGTCCTCAAACTAGTGTTCTTTATCATCTGATGTATCTGCTTATAAAAACTTTCTTAGCTTTCAAGTTTGTTCTCTCTCTAAAAGCCTGCTTCCAATTCATCTATATTTCACAGGATCCCTGATCTTTCTACGTGTTGAGCCACAGTCTTGTACAAACAATATCCCTTAATTTTATTTCATTAGGAAAATAAACTTTTATTCTTGGATATGCTGGAGTGATCTATTTTGGAAAAGTAATTTTAAAGCAGTGGATAGAAATCCTCTACCTCATTGATACTCTAAATTGTGAATTACCCTTATACTAAAAATCCAGAATGTTGCTTAAATCAGTTGTATTCCTCTTTAATAAAGACTGAGAAAGTCCAGCTCCTGTAAAATGACCAGAATGTTTTCTGAGAGATTTGCTTTAAGACGTAGTATTTTATTTTTCCTTTGAAAACTTTTTTGAGAGCTCTCTAAAATGAGTCATTGATAACTAGTTATTGGACTAGCTCTAAATTGCATACCTGTTAGAGGAATACAGAAAGACTCAAACAATAATGGGTTTCACCCTCTTCCTTTTTATTAAAAAACAAAATGAAAATATAAAAAACTGGAAGAATAGTCCATATATCCTGTGTCACACAAAACAAACAAACAGACAAACAAACTATCCCAAAACCACCACAAAAAATGATCCAGTTTTTTTACTTTGAAAATCAGCTACAGTAGATGGCTAGAGAAGAGTATAAACCCAGCACTCAGAGATGATCCATCCATTTAATATTTTCCAGACTCCAGGTATTTTCAGTTCTGGGGCTCTCTGAGCTCTAGCATGACTATTGTGCTCAAAACCCTTTAACAAAGGAGATATGCTTGCCACGGGTTACCAAAACAGACCTTCAGCTCCCAACACATTTTTTTGGAAAGGAGCTAGATAGCTCAACGACCTGTTACATTAAGAATAATTTCTATTGGAAATTGCCTTCCATCAGCTTCATCCAATGCTCCATTGCTCCAAATTTGCAAGAGAGTACAAACAGTTGATCACCATCTATTGTGTAATTCATGATTTTGAAGACCTACACAATTTCCCTTTCAGTTATTTAATTTTAGAAATGGAATCTTTACTGTTTTATAAAAAACATTTTTTTGACTGTCACTACTGTTCTGTTTAAACTTTCTTCAATTCTACTCTCTTCTTTATGAGATGGAGAGTAGTAACAGAAAGTTTTCAAAATGCTATGAATTGATGCATTAGTGAAGTAAAGGCACAAGCAAACACTGTTCAAGGAAAAGATATGCCAGAAGTTATTCAAAACTTTTTATCTTAGCACTGTATCTTTATGCCTTTCTCATATGTGGGTGTACCTCTTCACTGCCCTGGGAACCAAAACATTTGGATTAGTTTCTCTGTCAGTCAAATTGCTAAACCAAGCCTTTGAACGTTTTTTAAAAGTTATTATTTTATTCATTAACAGGACTGAAATTGTTTTCTCTGCCTCAGAGGTCATGCAAAATTGCTTCCTCTGCATGCCATCTGTGAAGGTGTGATTTCTGGAGCAGTCACACACGTAACAAGCTGTACCTCCCTCCCTCCCACTGTCCCTTTCCTCATGCCGCTTCCACCTGCAAAGGCTCAGATGGCCTGCTGAGAGGTTACTTAGGTGTGCTCAGCTACACAAATAATATGTAAACAGAGCCAAAGCATTTTAAACTGCAATGATTTTGGTAGTAATGGCCAAGAAAATGTGTATGACTTTAAACTGTGTCAAAGATAAACAGTGTCCTTTTCAGTAATATCAGTTGGTGATGTGCACGCCTCAAATCTAAAGATTTGCTGGATATTTTCTTTCTTACTGAAAATACTCCTGAAAGAGGAACCGAATTGAGATAAGTACGCCTGTTCTTTCTTCTGCTGTTTCTCTGTATGGGAAAACATTTGCCCAGTGTCTTACCATTGGCATCTTTGCTGCTGCTGGTTTTGACATATATCCTCTTGTAGGCTTGATAAATAGAAATGTCTGAAAATAGTGTCATATGGCCTAAAAGTGGAGTAACATCAGGCTGTAAACAATAGCATAAAGTGCTATTAAGTCTGTAGAGTAAATGCACTCAACATGACAAAATGAGCCAGCTGATGATATTTCATGGATTTATGCTAGCTGAAGTGAACTGATCTTCCTCCAAACTCATTCAATCACAGTTCTCTTCAGAGCACTTTATAACATTACTAAGTTCTGGACAAATATAGATGAAAGTCTGATTTATGTTTTCACATAGATAGTGTCTTTAAAATGAAACTGAAATATAGTAACTAACATATATTTTCAAAAAGAAACTTATAATGAGCTTTGAAAGTAAACTTTCCACTACAATACATAATTTTATGGTGATTGTAGGGATGTTCCTAATGTGTCAAAAATAATAACAAAATATATTATAGAAGCTTTTAATTATAAAACACTCATCAGCAAGGTGAAGGTATTTACATAAAGTGATGGTTATAGGAATCCTTTATAATCTTTACAGCATACAGTCTGGTAAATTCTTGTTATGTTAAATTATAAACAGGAGATAAATTTTTAGTAATTGTCATCATATTATTTGATTACAAGAAACGTGTTTTATATGAAAGACAAATACAGTAATCCTTAGAGAAAAATCTGCATGAAGGAAGAAGCGATTGTGATTTTCTCTTTCAGAGAGAATTGGGTCATTATGATCATTTTATGGAGAAACTAGGCCATAACTCGCTAAACCAAGGAACTGTGCCTTACTTATTAGTGTGATTTGATTTTCCAAAAACTTCCTGAAGTGTAAATGTTCATGAATGTGCAGAAGTATAAATTGCACAATTTTTGCTGCAATGACTATAAATATGGACTGGTTATTATGATAACTGGGGCAGAGAATTTAATCTAAAAGTCACTTAGTATAACTCAATCTCAGAGTGAAGTATTTGTTTGAATTCATAATTTTGAAGAAAGGTTTTTGCCACTGCATAGGATAATGATCACATTGGTCCTTCTTATTCAGTGTAAATGTGTAGGACCTCCTAATATTCTGGTGATGCTCAATAAAATGAGTAAGAAAAAACAGTGGGCTATTAAATACATTTTTATTTATCTGCTATTCTTAACCAGACTGGGGAAACATACAAAAAACAGAAGAAGATATTTTAAAAAATTAAACACTATAGTGGTGTAATAGTGTATATATTCATAAAATATTTACATACGTGAAATATTTTCATTGAAGGAAATCATCCTGCCAACTAGTAACGATAAAAGTTCAGCTTGTCCTGAAAGCAGTGTTGGATTGCATGATGAATTTGTTAAATACACTTTGTTAAATACAGTAGTGTTTTCCGGCATATTTTAAAGCATTGTCACCTTAAATACTGTTTGAAATTATCTTTACTTCATTAAAGAATACTAAAGCATTAAAGACTGGTGGAAGTCTGAGACCAACCTTTTCCCAATAGAATGCTGTGAGACTTCAAATTTTGGCACAGTAAAACTAGGCATTTACTGTTCTCATTCTATTTTCTTGGCTCTCTTTTTAATAATGTGACCTCTGAACATATGATTAATGATGGATTAATGACTCTGCCAAATCTGCTTACAAGTGAAAGATGCGTGGGTGGAGCTACTAGAATTTGATCCTGCTTTTTTTTACCTTTTGAGGAAAAACTTAGGTTTTCATTAAAACATTGACATGTAGACTGATTTTGTCATACTTTTATTTTTAAAAATCAATATGGTTTTGCAATTTCTCCAGAGAAAAAGACAAAAATTAGTTTAAAAAATAGTTTTCATCATTAAATGTCACCATTCTTCTGTTAATCCACTTATTTCCATGGGACAAGATCTGAATATCTTTTGCTGTCTCATCTACAAAAACTTAACACTGCTTCTATCAGCTGCTGATAAGTGCTGTCATAATATAATATTTTTCCTCAAGCACAGAGTAGTTTTTTCATCCTTAAGGATGGCAGGATTTAATTTAATTTAATTTAATTTAATTTAACTTCTACTGTGGTGTCTTCTGCTTTGTTTTGGAGTTTATAGGTCAGTCCCAACCCAGAATACCAGCCAGTACACTTGTAATCTTTTAAGCATATGTATATCTTTCCACATGCTTTATATATCATTTACCTGACATTCCCTATACCAATCCCGAGGTATTGTCTCTAGTGAGCAAAGGGGGATGTCTGCTTCTGCAATGTGATTCAGATCCTAGGGAGACTAAATTGCCCTTTGCAGGTACCTGTCTGATTTCAGTAGTAAAGATAAAAGTAAGAGCAAGTAAGTTCTGAAATTTTTCATTATGTGTTTTACAGCAAATTAGCCTTGTTGTTTATAAACTAACTTTAGGCTGTGGATGCCATCACAGGATTGAAGAAATTTACTTCTGATGCACATTAACTTTTAAGCACTTAAAAATAGTATTGGATTAGGTCTTAGGTCAGCTATATGAAAATTACTCCTAAGGTACTCTGGAAAATTGGGTTAGTTTGCTTTTTTAGTAAACATCTATGATAGGGGTCTGAGCCAAATATTTCACTGTGGCAGTCAATTCAATGTTGGATGAAAGACAAGCTGCTCTGTTTCTTCCCTAGCCTCTGATATCTCAAGCCAAGCCCACTTGACTTTCATACCTCATATCTCCAGCACCTGGCTCTGCTAATGCAAACACATTTAACATACAAAGATATGCGTGATTGTCACATATTTTGTCCCTTTCCTTTTTCTGTTTCTTTCTATGGAAAGTGGTGCAGTTCACCCTGGTTTTCTAAGACATTTATAAAGATCCTTAAAAGATGAGACATGGGAGGCATTGAGATAAATACTGTAGACTTCATGGCCAGAAATGCAATGAGACTCTTGAGAATATTTCAGAGCATTACTTTATTCATGAGTTAAAGACAGTGACTGCTGAGTGAACAGTGATCATCATAGTATACCCAACGGGTTTGAGGCTTCTTACAAGGATATGCTAAAAGCTTTTAATATTCTCTCAGCTTGTAGCAAATCCCTCCATTATTTTGTGTGTTAAATGAATGCAAAGTGCACTCATCTAAAAATCTGTCTGTCTAAAAATAATATTTTTGGATGAGCTACTTGGAGAATACAAAAGAGGAAGAAAAAAGACTTCTCATGCTTTGACAGAAAGTTATTTTATTTTATGTGCATTAGCAAAACTGGAGTCAGCATAGGGTTTGGGGATTTTTTTCTTTCTTTTTTTTAGCATAGGGGAATAGTGTTGAAGTTAGAGATACTGTCAGAGAATATGATGAAAGAGAAGTAGAAGAGCAGTCACCATAGTACAACAACTTTGAATGAAAGGAAACTATTGAAAATGGTGTCTTGCAGTAACCCTTGTCTGGTGTGGGTTGCCAACACAAAGTTGGACACCATCTGGAAATTTATACAATTTAAGATACATTTATGCAGGAAGTTCCTTCAGCTGATCTCAGAGGACTTTACTACATCACTGTAATGCAGACAAAATGAAAAGTAAACTGAAGAGAAGAATGCTTCCTTTGCTTTTGAAAGCTCATTAAATGGCAATCAGGTTAGTGGAATAAATATAGATATGTGCTCTGGTTCTCAGTTCCTTCAAAATCAGCCAGGAGACCTTAGCTGTAGTTTACTTCTTCTGAATGCGAAGGACATTTGTTGCAGTTCATGTGTGCAGTGGATTTGCAGAATGTTGGGATGCAGGTGCAGGTCCCTTTGCACTGCTGAGCCTGTGCAGTGGCAGCAGTGTGCCACCCCTGCTCTGGGCTGTGTCAGTGCCACCTCTCTGCAGCTGGCACAGCGCCTCAGGCAGAGCAGGATGCAGCCAGGCTTGTGCATGGAACAAGATCCTGACTTTTAGGTGATGTGTATTGCCCGCTCTGCTACTAAACTTATCTCAGACTTGACAGCTGGGCTGTATACCAAGATACAAAACCACACAGTAACTTTCTACTAATCTTAGAAATTGCATGGGGAAAGAATGGTGAGAATAGTTTGATTTCAGTCCAAGAAAAGAAGGAGGTATTAAGTCCTGTATGTATACATGGAAAGGGTTGTGGTTTTGTTCCAGAGTGCTGTGTGGCCATCTGTAATGCAGTTGTTGTCCTGTATGTTCCAGCATGTTCCTTCATGTAGCCACATTGCTAGGGTGTGAGGGGTTCTTCAAAATCAGCACATGTGTATGAATTTAGAACCAGATCATCAAAGGTATTCAAGTGACTAATTCTGACTAATTCCCACCAAAATATACTTTTGCTGGGCACCTCAGTGCCATTGCTGCCTTTGATGCCCCTATAATATGCCAGACAATTAATAAGGGCAGCTCTAGATATGCAATGTAAAGGATGCGTATCTACAATGTCTTTATCCATCTGTAGTTACAAAGAATGAAAGTAGTGGATGCTGTGAATTTCAGCTTGACTACATAATATATTAGCGCTGACTTGCAAGCCAAACAACTAGAAAACTGGAGAGAAAGTTTTATATCCTTGCTTGAGGTCACTGAGAAATACAACTCCTATCTCTCAAGAAATTCTATCTTTTACAAAAAATTTGGTTTGAGCCCAACCCAAACCCAAACGTTCACATTTCAGTAGCAGCAAAAATTTATTATTTCTGAGCCTAGTGGTACTTTTAGGCCTTTTAAATTTGTTATTAATAAACACATTGTAAGATCTCATTCTTATCAAAAGGAAAGAATTTTTAATATCAATAAAATGGAGTATTTTCACGTTGTATTTTGAAACCCAGGAAGATTTTTAATTTCATGTGGGACAAAACATGGATCATTTTGATGTTGTAATTCGGAACCCCACCGATGAAAAAAGAGATATCTTCAATTAGTTACTATTAAAATAGGTTTCTTCAGTTAGTCATCCTGCATCCCTTCAGGCCTGCCTCCCTGAAGAATTTTATATTGTTGGTTTAGGGGTTTTGTAAAGCATGGTAGATTTAATTTAAAGTAAGCCGTTAAAGGGAAGACAAAAAAGACCAAACCTTTCAGTGACTTATACCCCTATGCACTTTTTTATATTGGAGTTTTCTGACATGACAATTGCCTCTAGAAATGTCAGCTCATTTGCATTCATGTTGGACCATTACAAACCATTACAAATACAGACATACCAATATTAGATAAGACTTGAACATTTGTTATTGGCCAGAACATAAATGAAAACTTGGCCAAAAAAGTTGCTTCATGAGTGACAAACAGAAATACAGATAATATTGACTTCCTCATGATAGCAGAAGTCAGGGAGCATGGAAATGAGAGTTTAAAATATATGAAGTCAAGTTTCAATATATGAAGTGGTTTCAAGGAAACCACTTGTTTTTTCATTTTCCCTTGTAATTACCTAGTGTACATCTAGGAAAAAACCATCTCTTCTCTCTAAAAATTCCAGAGGACATCCATATTTTATTATAGCAGATTTGTCACTGGTTAAACAAACTAGCCTAAAGCAATTCTCTGTGTTCTTAGTCTCTAATAATATGAGGGAAGTATAAAATATTAAATGCACCCCACTATTAATCTGCAAGTGAATGAGTATTTCCAACTGTGTTAAAATGTTAAAAACATGCATTAAACAAGCTATCATTAGTTACTAAAATTTCAATGCATTCTTAATAAAATACTTTTCAGTGTCAGTCAATGTTTTCAAAATGTCTCTTCAATAAGCAATAACAGTATCTAGCTTGATAAACTTAATAAATAACTTTCAAGAACAGTGTTCCCATTAGCCACCAACATTTGCTTTAGGCTTAGAAGTAACTTTTGTTGGTTGAGATATCATATACAAGGAAAGAAGAATAAATGTTTTTATAAGTTTACTGAAAAGTAAAGAAGGGTCTCTTAGCATTATAGGAAAAATACAAGTACAATAAATATTAAAACAAGTATTAAAGACCAAGCTAGTTTTATTTAGATCAGTTTGGATGTAAACTTGATATTTGCAAAAATGAATATGGAGGTTTTAGAAGACTGATGGGATTCAAAGAAATTCTAAAACCTTTATGCTGCAGAAGCCTTGGAGGAACATAAGAGTTTCTGTGCCCTAACTGAGGAATGGAGGTAACCACAAAGTGCCACAAAATTTTTATTGGTTCTTTCACAAGCAAGTCTCTTGTGAGTCAAAATTCCACAATGAGCTTCAGGTTAATACCATAATGTTGTGGAAAATATAGAACTGCTGCTGATTCTCAAGAAAACTCTCACAGACTATGAGAGTCTATGTTGCCATATCAGAATCTGAAACTGTATACTTAAAAGCCATCAGCTCTTGCTCCTTGATGTAGAATGGAAAATTCTGGGTAGGAACCTACTACTTCTAGAATGCTTAAATTACTGTATTATTGCCCTCATGCCTCAGTTATTCTTATAAATGGATATTTTTACCTTTTCTGTCCTGAAAATTATCCCTACAGGCTTGTTAACTGAGAGTGGATGGAAGATTTCCATTACAATATATTTGATGTACCTACCCCAGAAGAAATGGCAATATAAAGTATCCCTTGTGCAAGTGTCAGCTGAATTGAATATTTCAATTTATAAAGAGCTTGCACTTTTGAATATCCAAATGATGTTGGAAAAATGAAAAAAAAAAGCTTTTGCTGCCAACCTTGTGTTGCTACTGCCTGCCTGTACAGCAGAAATGTTTCCTAATTCACTGTTGTTCAATTTTCAAATTAACAGGTTTCAAAAATTGTGAGAGTGAGAGAGTGCAGGTAGAGATCAATTAAAAGTATTTAGAATGCATCTTGATGTACTTTGGATCTGCAAAGGGAAGCAATTATGCCGAGAAGGTGCTTTGCTTAGAAGCATGTTAGACAAGGATGGTGGGGTTTATCTGCTGAAATGAGGGAGTGCACATTTGAGTAATCACATTTAAAGTTTGATTCATCCTTCAGTATATGCCTGCTTTCGACAAAGGAGTAATTCCTTAAACTCCTCTGACTGTGTTATGGATCATACTGGATCATCTTGATCTAATGGGACCCGCTGTAGCCAGTGTAGCTATGGATAAATATGGCATTATAGGTAACTTAAACGGGATTAATCCCTTTAGATCAGAAAAATTTACACTCTCTAAACACTGTCTAGAGTGCAAAAGTAGAGACTGAGGAATATACCAAAGATGTAACTGAAGCCTTGTCCAAATGGGAGTTCATAATCTGAAGAGATGAAAAACCTAACCACTTTTAAAACTGGAAACTGGAGCTGGTACATATATATATATATATATACACACACACATACATAAAAGGAATTGCAGAACATACTGTAGTGAGAGAAAAGAACCGGACTTGACTGAAAATATACTTTCCTGTCCTATGTTGTATTAAGTAAACCTGGAGAAATTGGTTCAGAATTTCAGTATAAATATTCATATAAGCATAAATTAAAGCCCTCTCCCATACTTATATGAAACTCGCTATTTACAGTGAAAAAAAAATCCTGCAAAGAAATTTAGAACAAGAATACCCTAACAATGTAAATATAATGCTACAATGAAAACAGTGAATGCTATATTTTGTCCTAGCTAATATGCATGGTAAAGCAGTTTTTAAAGATATTAATGGTTATTTTAGGTGTACATTAACTTGCTACCCTTATAATTTTCATCCTAACTGTTGCTTTTCATTTCTTGTCAGAGCTTTTCAGATAACAAAAAAATCCCTCACGAATATTTTAATGAATAAGTAGAGTTCCTATGCTGTTACTCTGTATACCTTATTGTATATTATTTTACAGTATTCTGACAACTGATGCTTTGTTCTTAAAAATGAGTGCAAATCCCACAAGTGCAAACCAGTATTGTTCGTCCAAAAGCCCATACCAGTAATATATTCTGTGGCTTTCTCTAGCTGTCACTTGTTACATGCCTGTTTAAAAAGAATCACACGTCCATTGGGCTCCAAAAACCAATACTATAAGACCTAAGTAAAAGATTAAATATGATGAAGGAATGCCCCAAACTAACAGATTGTTCTGAGATGTGGAAGGTTACAATTCATTTAAATAATCTGATCATTGATTAAGTTTTACAGTGTAAATAATTAAGGCTACAATTAAACCACAAAGAAACATTAAAGACATAAAAGAGCTTGCATGGTTAGAGAGAAACATACTTTTAAACTCTTTGCTGGCTTGTGATAAAACTTGTTTACAGATTGTGGTGTTGGTTGTCAAGATGCTAGAAGTAACAAACAAGGGAGAGGGAAGAGGAGAGAAGCTGATAATTGTTTTGTTTTGTTCTGGTTTAATATAGATGCCACCTCTACTGATTGTACTGGGGCATGAGGGGAGTAAGCTCTCAATTAAATGTAATAACCACGACAACACAAAAATCAGCAAATCCAAGTATTTGAACAAACACTAAAAAAAAAAAAAAAAAAAAAAAAAAAAAAAAAAGCCTGTGATCTTATTTTGGAGCCTGGATAAAAATATATGCTGATATGACCTAGCCTTCTGTTTTACCTCCTGCCCCTGCTTGTGGGGATTTTCCTTCACCTTGAAACCATATCTCTAATATCTCTAGCTTTTCCCTTTGACTCTTCTTTGTCTAATAGTTTTTGTTCTAGCTTCCATTTTCTGATTGATAGAGCTCATAGTTTTGATAGTTCTTTGTTTTAAAGATTTCAGGTTTATTTGCTTTGAGAAATGAAATGTCTAAAATTTTTTTGTTCTCTAATTCCTTAATTTCTGAGAGAACAATCTCTTTAGTATCTGTTTATTCATATTTAAATGTTAGGGTTGGGCTCAGATTTGATTTAATCTCTATTATAACATTATAACCCTTGCATGGATAGCTTTGATGTTCCCTTGCATCCAGTGAATATACATTCAGCTTTTTCAGTCTTGTTCATAATACAAATCTTTGTAGCTTGACATAATTTTTTTGTTTCAGTAGGATGCACTCAATCAGCAGCAATTATGCTGGTTCCAAGACGTAGTGTCAAGGCCAGGTGAATACACACCTAACCATTCCCAATCCCAAACCCCAATCAACATGATTTGGTTTTTTTAGAGACTGAAAAAATATAGTTGCTAATAATGTTAAACAGTTTACTATTATTTTTAATAACTAGAGGTGAACTAACTAGGCTTTTAACTATTTATCTGAGATATATTTATCTTTAAAAAAATATATATATATCTCATGAGTCATTGGAACAGCTCATCTTGAGAAGAATTAAATTTGGTTGTACTCACAATCTGTCTTTCCATCTTAACTAAGTTTAGGCTTGTTTCTAAGAATTATAGTATAAAGAGAAAGTGTCACATATGCAAACTGAAAAGTTCCTTCAGGATGCTATTTTCTCTCCATTATTAGGCTGCTTAGTGATCTTTCCTATCAATTTCTCCTTTTCATGTTTAAGTTAGGTGCTGGAAATTGATTCAGGAGAATGAAAGCTGGGTTTTATACCAAGAAAGTGACAAAATGATGCCAAATTATACCAACTGAGGATTTTTCTTTTTGTTTATTTCAAATATTCCTTTTCCATATTAGTTTGTCACGGCATTAAAAAGACACGGGCGTATAAGAGAAATCTTTAACAGCTGTACCTCATGCCCAGCTGTTCTGAATATTAACAGAATTTAACCCTATTGTCAGTATGAAATTTTTCATGATCATGAATATTCATTTTATCAGGATGGGAGTGAAGTCTAGCCCCATCAGCTTCTACTCTAGGAATCCCTGGAGCATTATGAGATACGTGATGAATTTAAATCTGATCATGGCCTTAATCTGTCTCCTAAATATGATGATGTCTCTTCTTAAGAATTTACACAGATAAAAAAAAATGCTTTCTATATTAGAAAAAATAAGGCATCCTATCTCTTAACTTTATACAAAACTTACAGAATTGCAGAATGAAAAATGTTTCTTCTGTAACTTTTCAAGACTTCTCCTACCTTCAGAAAAATTGCATAGACTCCAGGTGCACAAATACACCTTCACTAATCAAAAGAAACAGTGGAATATAAATAAAAAATAGTTTCTGATTGATTAAGAGGAAAATGAAAAGCACTTTAAATTATTATTTTTTATTAAAAAGAAACAAACCAAAAAAAGAACATGAATAGACACACACACCCAAAAAAAAGAGACAGTATTTTCCCTTTACAGTATTAATAGCAGAAGCAGAAAAGAAGATGATTCAGGGGAAAAAAACACTTCCATAATTATTGATTGGAGATGTTCTAATTAACTGAAGCTTCCCCTGAGTGTTTATGAATTTGGTGGGTAGCTACCAGACAAAGCTACAGTCTCAAACCTCCTGGTTCTCCCACAAGAGAGAAAACACAGAAGGCAACTGCAGATCAAGTCCCAGTTCTGCAGCTGAAAGGAAAAGCTGCTGCACATGGTACCTTCTGTACCTGCCTGTGCATACCTCTGGCCTTGGGCCTTTAGCAAAATCACATTGATGAACAAGCTTTGCTGGGTATGAATTATGCTCATTCACTGGAAACCAAATCTGATTTTCTCTGGTCACATTTTTGTCTACATAGCTTCTGTTTAAGTCATTGACTGCGTGCAGTTTATTTAAGGGAGTTCAGTCAAGTGTACAAATAAAGGAATAGGTGAAATGTCTGTTGGCTGGCTAAGAAGGATATGACTAATATTTGCTTGACTTAAATGCAGATTTAAGGACATTAAAATATATGACAGTATGTAGACCTTTCTTAACATGGTAACACTACCAATACCAGAAGCAGCAATAAACCTTTTCAAACATGGCTAAATATGGAGGTGGTATATAACTGCAAACAGGCAAATGGAGATTTGTGGTATATTTCCTCAAACATGGTGTTTTTGTGGAAGTAGCAAAACCTATGAGGCAAGAACAAAGAAAGTATAGTGAGAGATGTCAGACAGAGTAACTCTGCCAAGCAAGCAGGGAAGATGTTGGGAGAAAACAGAACAAGTCCTGTCCATCCCCAAACAGAAAAAATATGTCAAAAGCAGGTGAGATCACCCCCTTTACTTTGTAGAAAGCATTGAGCAGAACAAAAAATGAGTAAGGAAAATGAAGAAATAAAAACATCCATACTCAGGCAACAGTTTTCTTCATCAAAATGCTCTGGATCCTGGCCACCTCCATCTTGGTGTCTGGGTACCTTGGCCATCAGCCCTAACTTCCTTAACTGGAGGTGTGCAGGATTGTTCACCTGCAGCTGATTTAATATAAAAGTGTTAAGGATTAACTGTTTTCATATGTACTGCTAATGATTATATTGACCATGTGTACTGTCAATGAATGCTAGTCCAGTAAATGGTTGGATTGAAATGGATTTCTCAGTTTTTTAAGTACTTCTATCAGAATGTTTTTAACAAAATGCAATATACAAATATATTCAGTGTGTGGCACAGGTAGTCTGTCTTGTCAGTTTACTCTGTAGTGGAAGAATTGTTTCTTAATATCCATTCATAGCATGGAAAAAGTTTTTCTCTGCTCATGCTTTTTAGTGCTATGTAGTACAATTAAAGAAAAGTCATTTATTATTTTATTAAGAAAATACTGGAATCTCACCCAAGGAAATTATTTTGTAGTTTTGAATTTTATTATAAGAACAAATAAATAGCTCCTATTAAACACATCTACAAAGACCTAATTGGTTCATTAAAAGAAGTCTTTAAGATGGGGCTTTATTTCTCTTCCGGTTTTTTTTTTTCTCTCTCTTTTAATTATACATTATGCTCTGTCAACAGCAGTAAAGTACATGGATGTGTTTTAACTGTGCCGCAGATATCAGCATGTGGGTATATTTAGCAAATCCAATAACACTTCACCACTCATTCTCAGAACATTTAGAAGTGTACAAAAGTGTGAAGATAAACCCCCTTAGAGAGCCTCTTAACTCTAGTGGCATGTAGTAGCAGCTCTTTAGCAGGCTCAGGAAGCATGGTCCTTGTAGTTTTCAGATCAATTTGTCTAAAAAAATCCAGAAAATTACAGATTTTAAAAAGTGAAGTATGAAAGAGTGAAAAGCTCAAGATAATTTTCAGTTTTTTTATATTGTAATTTTATATAGGTATTGGAATCTGTACAAAAGGTGAAATCAGTGCTAAATCCTTTGAAATCCATTGTGTTCAAGTAGGAGAGAGCTTCATCTCTATGCTTCCCTTGGAAAGAAGAGTCAGCAGGTAAGGTGTTGATGTGTGTGGAAGACCCTGGCATCTCTGTAGATGTGTCTTCTGACATTACAGAATGCAGAGTGGGTGAAAGGAGGTATAAAAAGGGACTGGTGACTCTCCAGTGCAATCCCACCTCCTCCTTAGCCCTCGCCTGCAAGTGCTGGCAGCACAGCGCTGTTGAGGGAGCATTAGCTGAACACAGATGGTCTCTGAGAAGGCAGACATCCAGCCCCTTCTGATCTGAGTGGAAGCTGCATGATGTTAATTGGACCTTCCAGAATTAGTCAAATTTCTGATGTGACTGATTTTTGAACCAGTCTCCAGTTATATAATGTGGTAGATTTTTGATTCAGAGATACAGGGACTAAGTTACAGATAGCCAAGTACACATCTAAAGGTCCCATTCAAGGAAAATGCATAGGTACAGCTTTAAATAAAACACGTAGTTGGGATGAAACTCCTTAACATGAAACTCCTTATGTCTGTGTCTAAAATAAACAAGTGCTTAAATATTTTGCCAATAGATGGATTATTTGCATTGGCATGATGAAGAGCTTTGCTGCAAAAGCACTTATAGAAAGAAAAGACAAAGCTATTATTTCTTACATAGCTAATGTGCCATGATTTGCTTTTGAGAATATTTGTCCTGAAGGTAGGAAAAGCCTTTTTAAGTCTATTGATAAATGAAACAAATATCTCTGTTCTAGTAAGGATTAGAGTTTATCATTATGAAAGACCATAGGAATTAGGGAAATGCCTAGAGAGCACATGCTTGACTAGAGCTCTCTGTATGCTGAGCTCAGTTAGGCCCCTCCTGTTTCCTCTGGCAGTTCTTGTCTTACCCTATGTCCTTTTCCTTCTATTTCCTCATTTTTATCTGTGTAAATCCCCTTATTATGTCCTTTCCAGTCTTACAATCGGTAGCTACTTTTTTCTTAATTTCTTTCCCTCACCTTTTATTGCAATTTTTCTCTGACTCTGTGCCAAATTACTTACACTCTCCACTCCATATTTCATTTCTTTCCTTGGCATTTACAACCAATGTCTTACCTACTTTTGCTCCAGCAATTCTGTCTGCCCATACTAATAAAACATATCATGTGCCTAAACACTGATCCACAATCCTCAGAACTGCTTAACAGCCACCAAGCTCCCAAAAGCAGTTTTTTTCACTCATCCCTGCTCATTCTGTTTGGGGCACTATGCAGGCATGGTTCAAGCCACAGCAAATGCCAAGGATATTCTCTACATGCAGAAAAACCAGGGTCAGACCAGTTTGATTCTCATGTCCTACAGTCATTCAGGACCATGACTTTGACTCCTCAAATAGCTCCACACACCCTCACGACAGAGATCATTGGTTACCATACATGATTTCAGGTCTGAACTGAGCAAAAAATATATTTTTATTTCACAGAACCTTAGGATTTTAGCAGTCCATGGGTCTGAGGGAAGGCCCAGGGACAAGCTGTCTGTAATGTATATTTGAATACTCTGCTGTAGAAAGTGCATTGCTGCTGTGGGCTTGGCTGTGCCACTCGATCTCACATGAGAAATCACCCTCAACTTGTTCTATATACTGCTGTAGATTTATTCAAAGGACAGACAAGGACTGGCTTTGGAAATAACTCTGGTTTCCTCATTATTCCGGCATCCTTAGCAGGAGGGAAGTTGCAAAGACTCTCCAGAGGAGAAAGTGGCCTGGAGCAAGCTGCTTCAATGGTGCCTTGAACTAGAAGTCCCTCACAGTGGTCATAACTAGTCACCCTAATGTTAAACTTCACAAATGTAGGTAGATCTTTCACTGAACAGCCCCTGCCACGTGAATGTGGGGTTTCAATCAGATCTACCAGAGCACAGCTCTGCAATAGGCCTAGAAAAGCAACAGTGAAATTGCAGTGATGCTTTTTTAAGGGTGTGGAGCTGGTTATTGGCGGAAACTTCATCTATGTGTAGATTGCCTTATTTTTGTGCCTAAAAAATAGCCTACCTTCCACTGAAGACCCTCAAGTTTTGCTATTTTTCTTTCAGTAAGGGCTACCTGAAATAGCAGAATTGGTTGTCGAGGAGTCTATATTTACTACATTTTAAGATAGCAGATATTAAGCCTAATAAGAATATCTGATATTAGCAGTCACCACACACACACACACACACACAGACACACACACACAGACACACTCACACACACACACACACACACACACACAAAGTGGGTTTTGAAGCCCTTTAAACCTCTATTGAAGCTTTACTATTTCACTGCTGTGACTCTCTGTAACTTGTCCTTATTTTATCAGTTTGCTTATTATTGTTGTGAATTTTCACAGGTGAAGCATGATTGACCCATTGTCATATTTTTTCACCCTAATGCTGCAATCACAAAAGCAAAATTCACCAGTTTAATTTGAACAACCTTATAGATTCAGGACTCATTTATCTTTTTCCCAAATACCTTAAAGCTGTACCTAAAGGTATAAAAAGCACCAGTAGATGGCTCTGTAGTTCCTGAATTATAAGCAAGGAAACAAGGGAGACTTTGATAGCTTTGACTTCTGCGAGTAAATTTGATTTGGTGACACCAATGACAGGAATAAACTTCATGCCGACTTGCTGAAATGGGACACTTCCATTTGTTATGCCACACCGTTTCAAAATGGCCCGTCTGTCCTCGACTCGCATCGACCTTGAAGATTTCTGAGGGAGCAACAGGAGTGCTGTTGTCCTGTACAGGCAATGGCTCCAAATAAATCAGCAGCAGCATGACAGCCAGCTTTTGGGAGAGGGCAGAATTACTGAGCGTTGCCATGTGCTGCTCGTGGCAGACTGATGAACATGAAGGTGTGGAGGCTGCTACAGATGCCCAAGCCCAGTGGTGTTGTCCCCTGGTAAATGGGATTAAAAATGAGGATGCTGAACATATGCTTGCACTGAAATTAACTACCAAACACTCAGAAAAGGTTGTTTCTGTTTTATTTAAAAATAAAACTCACTGAGAAAGGGAAATATAAAAGCAAGAAAGAAATGCACTTTAAAAAAATCTGCTTTTATAAATCAAGGAATTTAATAATTTTTAAGAGGCAATTCAGAGAAAGCAGTAGGATTTCCTTTCTGTACAACCCTCATTCTTGAGTGCAGGACCTGGGTGGGCTTTCAAAGTCAAAGGAGATTTTAAGCATGCCTGAGTGCTCTGGCACAGGTCAGCAGAGTCCCCTTGGTGTATTCCTCCACAGCTTAAACTCCTTTGAATATGTGCAGAAATTACTGCAGGAAAAGGGGATTTTGAAAATTTATATGTGGGACTCTGCACCGAGTATAAATGTTGGCTGTATCTAAATGTGAATTAATCTATCTAAGTTAAAACCATGGGAACAGTGTGAAACTCTCTCAAGTTTAAAAATGAGCAGGGAGCAATACAATTTCTAATATAGCAAAGCAATTGCATCTGTACCAACTGAGATGGTTATCTGTGTGCTTTAGCTAAATCCAAACCCATATGAAAACAATATAAGAAGTCTGGGCCACAGGACACACAGAAGTGGCATGTTGAGAGCCAATAAACCAAAATAAGTTAAATTTATATATGTTAGTTTTCCCATTAAAATAGATCTTCTACCTGAAAAATATTAAATTTCATACTTCATAATGAAAATTATCATTAGTAAACTCCCAGAAAAATTGTCCTAACTGTACTTCTGAAGGAAGGGCATTTTACAGACATTTTACAGATAGTGTGTTTCAATGGCACACAGATAATGTCTCTACTATTTAACTGCTTTAAAAGCAGATGCAAGTTGTTTTAATAAGAGAGATCTATCCATCTTATGTAAATGGAAAAAAAAAATTGCAAGGATGTTGATATTCAAGCACCAAAATGAAAAATCAACATTAAACATTATGTATTTATGTCAATAACTCACCCTCCAACCCGAAGTATTCTATGATTCTGTAAGCAAAATAATGATCTGCTCTGCTTTTTCATAAATACAAGACACTCTCTAAGCACCTTAATAGCTTCCCTTGCCATTGGCAATGATTTTCAGAGTAAGGAAAGTAAAATTACAATGGAGAAAATTCAGCTAGCACTATTCTTTATTTCACTGCAGAGAAGCTGCATATGGAGAGATCATTGCATTTATATAATGCAATAAATTTCTGTGACCTTTCCCTTCCTCAGAAACAGCTAAAACATCTCACAGAATTCAGCATTAAGCACTGATATTATCTTGGAAACAATGCTCCTTAAGTAGTCTGAGAAACAAATATTAATATATTTTATAATGTACAAATACAGTCATAGTTGCCTGGGTAAAAGACAAATCTGAGTTTAAGGCAACCCATACTTTCTAAATTTATAAAGCCCAAAACATATTTTAAATTTCCCTTATTAATGATAATTAAATATATTTTGCTTCTATTGAGAATAATAATTTCAGGGTAAGCTAGCTGGAATTACATTACATTCACTAGCTAAGTGAGCTAAGGCAGTGCTAACAGAATAGCTGATATGTGGCAAAGTGGTTCCCTGATACCTTTATTCAACTTGTACCCTATGGTAAGTCTGAGATAATTCAATTACAATATGTGAATACAACATGACCCTTGGATTCAAATGCCTAAAGAATTGTGAGGGACGAGGTCCTCTCAGGTTCAATTAAATACAATGTATATACCTGTTTAGCTGCCTATGGTGGTGATCTTATTATTTGGTAATACCAACTTATTAGCAAAATTTGATTTCACCAGCCTTTGACTTTTTTGTCCTCGTTTTGTCACATGTCAGATTGGTATCTCTCTGAACCAGGCTGCTTCTGAACTCCCAGCTTTAACTGGCATCACAGAACTGACAGAGGCTGATGGGGAGATGCTCCTTCACTTCAAATTTACAGAATCCTTATCCCCTTTCCTGTCTGTGATCAGAAGCATGTTTGAACACTGCCGACATATTCTACTTCAAAATCAGAATTCAAAGTTTTATCTAAAAACTGTTAAAATTCATCTCAGAAAACTACAGGGAGAAAACAGATAAAGCAATTTATATATAGTACAGAAAAAAAAAAAATTACTCTAGACACACTATATGGTTTGTTTTGGTTTTTCCCCCAATCCATCTACTGTTGGGAAGTGCCTGTATATATTCAGTTTTCATTCTAACCACTGGCAGATTACCACAATGTGAACTATACAGTTCATATTATGTGGGATAAATGCAATAATTTTACTGAAGCTGAGAGAGAGACTCCAGCATATTGAATTTGCAGTAAGTGCTTGAAAATAACATCCAGTCTTCTCTGCAAGATATAGTATTAAGACCAGATTTCTTTAGAGTTCTGAATGATTATACTTAAAGTCACTTAACCATATTGATATAATAACTGCTAGAGAAGTCAAAGCATAGATGCTTTTAACTTGTTATGGTGTACACTTCATATGAAATATGTGTAGTATATATTTGATTCAAACTAATATATAATTTCCAATATGGGTGTAGAAGAATGATAAAAAAATTATATGGTCTCAATGGAGATTGTCCAAAAGTTTTTGGAAGTGTTTATGGATACCAAAAAGAATGTTGGTAAGTACTGTTGTCAAAAAAACCCCAAGCCCCACGTGCATGGATGCACTCATGCACAAGCTAATTGTAATACATTAGGGGACTGTTTGCCCTCATTGCTCTGGGGTTTTGGTGTGGGGTTTTTTTAACATAGGAAGATTTGGGGGTTGACATTTTCCTTCTTCCAAAAGTGGCTATACCCTTGTCCTCTACCAAGCAAGATTGGAAAGAACTGAAAGCAGATGGTGTAATGTAACCAGAGTGAGAGATGAAGCAAATACTTCAGAAAGAACAGTGAGAAAGCCGCTCTGTCTGCATCATGCCAGGACACTTCTCAGCCCACGTCCACACTATAATTAGTTAGCACATGGGATCCACGGCTAGTAATGCTTTCACACACCCAGCTCAGAATGATTTAGTACAAAATTTAGAAAATGTGCAGTTTGAAAATGACAACTTTATTTTTTGACACATTAGGGAGTCTTTATTTGAAAAATGTTTTGATATATATTTTTAAAAGCTTTTAAATGTATAAACATAAAATAGCATAAAGTCATAAATATCTAGTAATTTTCCTTAAAATGTATCTATTTTTCATTGCTATGTCCATGTGCTCCACTTTAAATAAAAGCAAGTTCATGTGATATACATCTCTTAAGACCATTCTTGATGGCAATATTGGGGGAGACATCAGCCTTTCCCCATACAAGTTCTCTGTAGAAATTCTTTAGGGAACACTCCTATTTCTGTAAGTGAAAACTAAGTTTCTCTAGAGAACTGTTTGTGCCACTGACCGAACGAAGGAAGCCACAGAATCCACAAAACCTGGTAATGGCAACATATCCCTTTATGAGCCAGAACAAATTATATTCTCTATCCAGAGCTCTCCAACAAGAATTATTTTATTGATTTCGGAAAGCTGAGTGAATTGAATGCCACAAATAAATACGTTCTTAACATGCAACAGCCTCAAAAAATATAGGCTTAGATCAGGTCTCCAATATTTGCTCAGCTGAAGGATGCATTGGCACCTTACCAAGAGCCCAGAGGTCGCATTTAATTTACATAAAGGAGATCAGATCTCCTTCCCTCTCAGCTGTTTAAAGGCAGGATGAGATTCACAGATTCATTTATTCAAGCAGATGTTGGTTAGACAAATATATACAGGGAAGTCCTTGGGTGATTGATAATAGACTACACTAACAGATCAAAATAATGTGACCTTGAAATAGAGGGATTTTGCCTTTTCTTAGAAACAGGTATCTGAATAGTGGTTAGGGGTATTGCTTTCATTTTGTTTCCTAGTGTCTATTTAAAATACTGTTATCTTTCTTTCCCTATGGAAAAAAACAATGCATCTAGAACCTCTGAATTAGGAATGAAAAACCTCTCACACATTAAACAAACACTCCAATTCTCTAGTGGCCACCTTTACTAGAGACTCTTCCTCTTGTCCAGCTGGGCTTTGGTGAAGAGACATGATTATGAAGACTATCAATCCATTTGACAGCAACAAGGATATTGAAACTCACCATATATTGTCATCAGTGTGAATTAAGGAAAGACATAAGGAAAGCAAGACCAGAAATTCATTAACAGTGTAAGCAGAGTTAAAAATAATAAGTGCAGTTTTTATATGAACTTCTAATGGATGGTAACTGTTTTATAAGTTTAACTGATAACTTTTAAAAACTGACGATTTTGAAAAAGGATATGAAAAGTGATATTGTAGAAAATTGTTCTTTTAAAAATAATTGGTTTGATTGTTCCTAACTCCTAATATAAACAACACAGTTACTTGAAAATACATTATTTTATAGTTATTTGTGGATTAAACACTCAAAATGTAAGAAAGACAGGTTGCATTCCTTGTACAAAAATTAATGATTGAATTCTTTCTATAAGTAAACTGCTGAACACAACATTAATTATTAATTAGGAATCAGCTGAACCTAGGATTAATTATAGAACAGCTGCTGTTGCAGACCCATGATCAAGTGTCTGCTCTTGAGTGAGCAAGGATACTTGCTTTGGGAATTCAGGGTGAGAAATTCTTCTGTGTTACTAAGGTGAATCATCCGAAGATCTCCCCAGAAAATACTTTAGAAAATGTCAAATGACAGCTCTAGTAAGAGCCTATTGCTGCTAACCCAGATTTAATAAAGGGATTGAGAGGCAGATGAGGAACAGTAAGCTGGTGTAACAGTAAGAGCACGTATCTTCACAAGGACAAAAACAGTCCTTGACTGGTCTAGTGCAATTTATCCAGCCATGCTGAAAGAGATAAGGAATGCTTCCTAGTAGCAGACAACAGTTATTTGAAGTAATTGCATGTCCAGAACAACTTCTATCCAAAACCACATGAGCACTATGGGGTTTTTTTTGCATCTTAAGGTTTACCAAAGCAGTGTCAAATAACCAACCACAATTCACTACAGGAGAATGTCAACAGCTTGTAAAGTACACAGGAGGAAATCACAGACTCATAGACAGCTACCCCATCTTAAAAGCAGCAGAGACAGCACTTAAAAATAAATGCAGAGTCTTAAGGAAAAAACAAGATCCTTGTCAATGCCTGGTAAACATTGCACAATATAAAAGTGTGCTTAAAGTTCCTATAACTGCAGATCTTATTAAGGATTTTGTTTCTTAAATCTGTCTTCCTTCTTAATTATGTTTTAAATGAGGAGATTAAAAGGCCAATTTGGTAAAGTTCATGATAAACTTTAGAAATGGAAATTATTGAAAAAAGAGAATCATGCCAGCCTCTGCTTTGATATAAATGTCTGTGGGTTTCTGCTTTAAACTCACAAAATATGTATCTGTATACATATTTTGAGGACACAAGCCCAGAACAGTTAAAAATCAAATTTAATTAAGAATTGTTTTCTTACTGTAGAATTGAAACTTTTGACTACCACAGAACCAACTAGGACCAAACCAGAAACAAATGGATTTGGCCACTGTATGTGTTTCAGTGTACTTTTCAAACAAATAACAGTGCTGAGCTGAAATGTACTACACAAATAGCAACTGAAACAAAATAAGATGCATATTCCAAAGTGGCTGCAAGTGCAATGCAGGTGAGATATTATGTGGTTAAATTTAGTGAGTGAAAGTTAGACAAAATACCTGCAAAGCAGGGGGTGAAATGAATTGTAAGCTCCTCCTTATCTGTTTACAACATGCAGGGTTTTTTCCTTACTGTCTTTGCAGAAATCTATACAATTTAGTACCTTGTTGCTCTGCATAAAAAATAGAAAGTCTTAAAATTCAAGACAAGGTTTATTACACTCGTGATCTCTGAGTTTTGGATTAAGTGATATTACCCCCTATTCTCTGTATAGTTGCTCCCTGTTAAAACCAGATCCAGTTTCAAGAGGAGATCAAAGACCATTTCAACTACATTTAGCGTGTCTCTTGGGAATGAGGAACAATTTTTATTTTTGGAGACCTAGGAAAGAAATCAGATATGCGAATGCTACTCTAAACTGCACAGGAGGACACAGATTGCTAACCCAAAATTGGAAAACTTCATGAAAAAATATTCTTCTTGGTGCCACAGAATCCCTTTATAGGCTTATTTGTTTGCTTGCAATGTTAGCTAATGTATAGTACTTCATAAAATTACATCTGTTGTATGATTTCTCATCTCAATAGCTTGCTTTCATCAGTAGTGGGACTGCAGCTGTATATCTATATAAGAATTTCTTTTCTCAGCCCTGTTGACTTAAATATTTCTTCTCAAAGAAGAAAGATGTTCAAAGGCTCTTTCAGTTCCTTTCCAAAGAACAACATGAACAGCACTGAGGTGATGGACCATTTAAAATGGACCATGCTCTTCACACCTATGGCCTTCACACCTATGGCCTTCCTAATTAGATACAAGCATTTGAATCTCTGGCATTTAAAAGTCTCTCACAGCTCTGGGATCCTGATCCTCTTCTGTTGTGAAGTATCATAGCCCTGTGAGGAGCTTCTCTCTTGAATTCAGAGGAGTTAAGGTTTCACTCATGGAGACCATTGACATAAAGTCCCAATGGAAAATTATTTTGCCTGACATATTACAGTTCATTTTAGTGTTTTCAAAAATTGTAATTCAGACCGCTAGTATAATTTATAGGTTTAGATTATTCAGTATAGCAAATGATTTGGTGTTATGCAGTACATTTGTCACTGCATTTATTTCTGTGTGCTTTATTACCTTCTCATATAATCTGTGTATTGTGTCAATAATTTGGAGTATATGTCTATCTTCGAAAAGAGAGAGAGTGTATATGAAAGTTTGCACTAAAATGTGTGCATTTCTACAAGATATCTGTGGTAATTTTGGACTGTAAAATCATATATAATATTGGATGAAAAAGATTTGATAATTTTAATTTGAAACTCTGTCTCCAAACTCTGTGAGGAGAAACCTAAAACTTGTTAGCAGCTTTTGCTTTAAAATGGTGTTAATACTGATACATCTTTCTGAGAAGTGATTCTAGAAATTTACACATGCTCCAGAGTAGCAGAGTTCAGTTTTCCCATCAAGATTTAGAAGACTGAAAGTTGCATTTCTTCAGTTTCCACAATAATGTTGTAAAATAACAAGAAGAAATGGATTAGTTATTGTTCTTTGGCATAAAAAAACCAACAATTGTTCTTTTGAAGCTACCCCAGCATACAGACTCAGCTCTGCCCCAACACTGAAGACTGGACATCAGAAATAGAGAATAAAATGTTCTTGGTTTGTGTTTAGGGCACACACCAAGGAGAAGGAGAATCTGAATTCTGTTTTCTGTGCTGAGGACCGTTAATGCATTTTCAAAGAATACATATATTTGACAAAATATTAAATGCCCTTAGCTGGAAGAAGGGCACAAATATCTGCTTCCAAGTACACCCAGTAGCACAGAGAAACATGATCTCAGCTGATCATACTGTTTTGTTTTTTCTGACCTAAAATCTTGATTTAATTTCTTCACTGTGATACACCTTTGACTGAAATGGAGAATAAGTTGATTATGTTCACAGAGCCAATGATGGAAGCACACACATACTGTTGCTCTTCACACCTATGGCCTTCCTAATTAGATACAAGCATTTGAATCTCTGGCTTCCAGATCTTTTGAAAAGGCTTTAAACCCCAGATGACTGTGATAGGAATTGCATCTCTGAATTACAAGTTCCTCTAAGACCTAAATAATATTCCTAATTTGTAGATTTTAAAATCTCATTTCCATGCAAAATATTAAAAACGTACAATGAAATATCACATTTTATTCCCCCTTTGGTGCAAAAATTCAATAAAAGGAAAAAGAGACCAATGCACTGAACTAATAAGCCTGGCAGATAAAAAATTAGTAGGCATGGGATTGGGAATAAAGCAGAATTTCAAAAATTTCTTTATCAGCAACATTTTGTTTTATTTTTATTTTCTATTTCAGACTCATCTGGCTGGAAAACTGAAGATTTTGGATTCCCTCTGTAAGTGAATAATTACTGCTGAGCTCTCAAGGAGAGAGTGGCTTCTGAAAGGGTGAAAATCTGGTAGACCAGCTGCCAGAAAGCAGTCTCAACAAAGGTGAACTGGCAAGTAATCACAGAAATTTTGAGAATTTAATCAAAAGTGACTTATCCCTACGAAAATCCCCTAATTTGATGAATAAGCAGAATCTAGTGACCCTCAAACCCAGTTACTTCCGTTGTCCATGGCACTTTCCTTGCACAAGTAATTCTGTGACAAGTAGCTGCTAAGAGCACTCACTCCACGTACTTGCCAGGTGTGTGAAAAAGCATGTTGCTCTGCTGCATGGGGGATATTGGAAACAGAAATTATCTCAACCTCCTGGCCAGAATCAGGCTTTAACCACAGCTTTCACAACGTGAACCACACACTTACTTGCTTTGTGCGAATGTGTCAAGAAAAAAAAGAATGTTAAGTATCTCAGACAACCAGTACATATGGCTTTTATCCTGCTCACTGCCTCAGTCAGGAAGGAATATTGTTATTTTTAAATCTAAGGTCCATGTGTTGAGCCAAAGGAACATAATTCTTCAGCTGATTCAAAGATGATAGGAAAAGATTTAAAATACTTTAAATTCTATAGGCTCACTTATCATCTGCTAAATCCTGTCCCTGCCCCAAAAAAAAAAAAATCAAAGGCCTCATTTGTTCTTTAAGCACTCATTACAGCTTTGTTCGCCATATAAATCCTCAAAAAACCCCACCCCAACACATGTACTGGAATATAAATAGCAAAAATTCTTCACTAGTAGCTCATCAACCCTTAATGAAACCTAGTGTATTAATTGATTAGGACTTTTCAAGCAGCTTTAGTATTCAAACAATTTGATACAATTCCCACCACGATGGTGTTACTAAATCACGACCGAAATTCCCAAAATTGCAGTTTATTAGTTGTCCAGAAGCTCAATCTGTGTCCAAAGTTTCTTTTGCTTTTTATCTCTTTTACTGAATATTTTGGGTGTAGGTTTTTTCAAGCTATGGTTATTGAGTTATTGAAAACAATTTCTTAAACTACATTTGGTTAATTGATATATTATTTTAGTGGAGACTCTGGAACCACAATTACCAGGACATATTCATATGTGTAGCAATCAAGTCACTCTAAACCCCATGTCCTGCAGCTTTTATAAATACTACTTCCCCATGAATTGACTGTGAATGACTCATTTGCAGCTAATTATAAGTGATTCACTTGGATATGTGTCTATATACTTTTATGTTTGTATGCTTCTGCCAGTCTATTTAGTGATTGACACTAAACAAATAAATGGCATTTACAGTCCTCTTCTTTAAACAGATAAAAGAATTTATCTAGGAATATATTGTACATTTGCAAAATAAGGCTTGGTCAGTGCTTTGAATAGCTGAAACATTTAAGGTTTTTGACTAACTATTTTTAATATGTACACTTTAGAGGATATTAGTACTTAAGTATAGAAACCTGTAGTGATTCAATTGTTCCTTCTTTTTTTTGACAATTTTGGTTAGTGTTCTGTTTTTTATCTAGCCTCAACAGTGTTATTAACTTTAGCAGTTATAATAGAGAGACCTCATAGCACACTAAGTAAAGATCTTCTTCAAACATAATTTTAGCAAAATAAACCCAGACAATTATATTCATGCTATTTAAATGGTTGTAACATTTAATGTGTTTAACAATTCTTTCTGGATCTACCCTGATGAAATTTTCAAGTTAAAGAAACAGATGAAAGCAAAATGCAATATAAGAATTGGAAGCTAATGGTAAAATCAAGAGTCAAAAAATATGAGCTCTATTTGTACTTTTTATTGTACGGAAAGCATGTTTCTACTAACTATCACTGTTTGAAAACTCCACATCGGGGATGGAGTTTTCATTTTCTTTTTCCTTTTTTTTTTTCCTCTGTGAACTTATAAACTGGCTCACAGGCATGTAAATGCTTTGTCCTCTGTCAATCTGAGATGGAATCTGTGGCAGTTTGACTGCTTGATGGTATAGAGATTTACAGTATATATTGTAAATCCCATTAACTTGTCATTAAATAATTAGCCACATCTGCGTCAAACATATCTGATGCTGGTTATCAAAATTTTTTGCTTAAATTCATCCTTCTTATTCCCTTCACTTTCCGCTCCTTGTTGACTTATTGATCATGCCTTTGTTATGTTATTCTTTCCATGTACATCAGAAGGCTAAGATATTTATTTTCATGCTGCGTATTATTCCTTCTGGTTTTCAACAGTGGTCCCAGTTATTTAAGTGAAAACAGGTGAACTCTTTTTGGGAAAGAAGAGGAAGAAACAGTGAGGCAAACAGCTAAGGAACTTTTTTTTTCTTTGTTTGAATATGTTATTTATTTCTGAGATCCTAATGATCAGATCCTCAGTTCAAGTTAAATCCCTTTCTGGTACTCTAGCTGTGCGCAGCGTATATGAGCCCCACCTGAAGGAGCAAGTGGAAGTTTTTCTTGTCATCCAAATCCCTTTTCCATTAATTAATCAAGATTTCAGGTATTAATCCTGAATTCCTATTGTCCATGATAGTGTGGGACAGTTTAGGCCCCAGGCCAGGATGAACCTTTTTGTCCCCTTCACTGCTGTTCCTCCTTGCTCCCTCTCCTGTTTTGAGCACAAGCCCTGCAGCACTGTGCACTGGGCTCTGAAAGCTCAGTCATGGAAGGGATATCCTTGTCCTATGGAGAACATGTACATGTACTGGTTTCTCGTGTACAACTGTACTTGAAGTTTCTTCACAAGAATAGTTAAGTCACCTACCATGCTCACGCGTTGGTACAAGGGAAAGATTTTCATTGAAAACACATAGGTGAGCCCTAATTAATTAATTAATTAATAACAGTAAATGCGGAATGTGCAAAAGAATTGGGTTGCTTCTGAGTCTGTGAATGCTACATGGCAAGCTCAGAAGGGATTATATCGGAAGGGATCATATGCTTAAGTTTTTGGAGATTGTTAGGATTTTAGGTGGGAAATAAAATGAATGTATGGAGATTACTACATGAGGCACCTTGCTTAATTAATGGGATCATTTTTATATACCGAAAAAGCAGTAACCACTACATTAAAAAGCTTTGTAGAAGTCCTGAGATAGCCTAGGTGAAAGACATTGCTTAAAAAAAGAAATAAAAAAATGTTCTCAAACTTTGTGAATCCCCTAGAGAGCTGAATGTTCTTATTGCAAGGGAATCCCAACCTCTAGTCCAGAAGAAACTGGATTCTTCTACAGTTTCCTGGCAAAAATTAAGCCTATTTTTCAGTGGCGTTTTCAGTGAAGATCTGCTTTTGGAATGTGAAAGGAAGTGATGGAGTGAGAAGTTAATTATCAGAATCTTCATGAAATACTCAAAAACGCATAATGAAATTCATCATGTATATGTCTCCGATAAATATATGATCTTTATTTATACATGAGCATCTATCATACCACATCTTTTCCAAATTTCAGTACTCGTTGTAGATACAGCTTTTACACGGATGCTTCTTGTGCTCATTGCCCTTTCACAAAGCATGTGTGCCTTGCTCTTTTAAACACACATATCTCTTTCACAGTTGTAGTCAGTACAGTTTAAAGGACTGGACTATGTCAAATGAGAGACCATATACTCTAAAAGAACTAGTAAAACTTTCTTCCACTGCCTTCCTGAAACACATACTACTCTATGGTCAGTGGTCACGTTTAAAATATTTGCAGTGTTTCTCTGCTTGTACAGCATGATATAAATAACCTAACAATAATACTTAAAAGAATATTTTCCTGTTACTGATGAGGAATAGAATCCCAGCCCTAAGTCTCTGGCAGGGCTCCCATTTGCTTTATGATAGGTCCAGATTTAGCTAAAGAAGGCTACAATCTGGTAGACTTTGAAAATAAAGTCTGAGCCTCATTCTTCTGTTGTCAGGGCAGGCTTTTCCATGCAGCAGCCTACACAGTGATGAAATGAGTCTTTGTCAAGCCAGCTGGCTCTGCCTGAAAACTTGCTTGTGGTGCTGAGAGAAAGCTTGTCTCCATGTCTCAAAGGGATAGTAGTCTTTTCACTTTTAAACAGCTTTTTACCTCATGGATTTAAGTGTGTTTACATTTCTTTGTCCAAGTGCTGATTCTGTTCATTGCTGGTTTTCCTATCTCTGGCTCATAGATGATGTTCATATTTATAACTTGTGGGCAACAACATCATCAAGCCTCATACTATGAACATTCCTTGGCAGAGCTTTTCTGACAGGTGATTTTTCCATTAGGGCATTTTTCTTCATTTTGACTTTGCTCCTAAACCCTCCACTCAGGCTATCTGGGACCCCATGCAACAAAATCCTCAAATTTGTGCTCACTCCTCCTTAGTGAGATAGTCATTAATATAGTATTGTTTTCTAATGTAAACTCAGAGTAAAGTTCACACATTTCTCCAGTAAGATTGAAGGGAAGTGTTAAGCAAAACTTAGTGTGAATGTATGCATGAGATATTAGAAAGGAACTAAATCTTGCTGTGAAATTTTGTTTTTACATTACAGGGAGGCTCAAAAACTGGGTTGTCCTCAGTTCCAAAATTAGTACTTGATTTCTTTCAAAGAAAGACCAACATGTGGCAAAATGAAAGATTTGGATTTTTGTTTTCTGCCTGATTTTGTGACTGATCTGAAGATCATCTTGATTTTTTTTTACTGCCTGAGACTTCAAGGATTTGGATTTTATTTTTACCTAGCCAAAGGCATTATTGACATCAGTTTTGTCTCAGGATAATAAACTAATCCTCAGATAGACAGCCTCTCAAAATGAAGTGTTTTAAATGGTTTTTACTATTTCACAGAAATAAATTGGTCTGTAAACAGAACACTAATGCCACTTGGGTACAAAACCAACATGTTTTTTGATTAATTTTCTTCTGGAGGAAGACCAAAAACTGCTTTAGAGCATTGGTTAGGGCCCTTATCCAGGGTGACATAAACAATGTCTTCTCCCAGGGCTTGGACACCTAGTTCTTATGTTTAATGTCCTTATTCTAATCCCTGAGATAGGTGCCTATTCAGATGTCAGATAAGGGTAAGAAGTGATTTTTTTCTACTTTCAATCTGAAATTGCATTCCAGACCAATGCTTTTTAGAAACTGATATATCTGAGAAGATAGAAGAATGCATTTTTGATGCATCATCACTTTCTGAGAGAAAAAAAAATCCTTGATTTTAAATTCCTCACTACACAATGTTCCAAAATTCAATAATAATTACAAATTACCAAACAAATGTAGTGCTCATAGAATGAGTTGTAAGACAGACAAAAAGGCTGGAATATAGAATGAGAACAACTTCATGTTCACTGTATTATCTTCTATGAAAACAATTCAGCTTCATTAATCATTCTCAGTATGAATATGTCTGTTCCATAATAATTTATGAACACAATATCTAGTTATTGAGATAGTTGTTATATGAAGATAGTTAAATTTTATGGAGGGTAAGCTACATGTGAAGACAAGCTTCGTCTTGACTTTGTGAGTGCTTTTGGACTGGAATGAGATGATGGCTGAGTTACTATGATGAAGGTTTTGATCTTTGCCTTCTGCCATCTAAGAAACTTCTTTCTCATTTAAAATCAAGCAGCAGGGAACCAGCAGAACTAAAGAACTATAGCACTTACAAAAGAGGATACTTCAAAAAAATCAAATCATATAGATAAACCGATTTTTTCTCATATAAGAAGCTTTCAGACCTGCTTGGTCTGTATCTATAGCTGTTGTAGATGAGTGGAGTATGTGTGTTTTATCCTTTAAAGTGAAACAATATTTTTAAAAACTTGTGTTGACAATTAATTCACCTCTGGTCACAGACTACTTAAGAGAAGAACTGCCAAATAACATTGCTTTTGTTGTTGGTAAGCAATAAAAACATACAGAGTACTGTGGACAAGAGCCTATTCTAAAAGTGAGAAAATCGTGTAATTGTTCCCCAGGATAGGTTTAAGTATTTTTGGATAAGGACCAGATGAAGGAGAATGATACAATTTTCCTTTTAATCCTGAGGGAAGTGTTACCTCATTTTTTGAAAAAAAAAAAAACATACTGCCAGACAGAACAATTTAAATCAAATAACCCTTGCTCCACAGAAAATCTGAAGCAAACCTCAATTAAATTGTCAAAATACCCCAGATATCCTGTTTTCAGTATCTCCAGTCTGACTCATCTGGAACTGTGCAAAAAGGTTAATGATTTTTTCCAACCCACCTCTGTAGAGTCAAAAAGCTTCATTTGCCTCCTTTACCTTAATCAAATGGAAGCCATATTACAACCATTGAAAATCTTGTTCAAAGAGTTGAAACCATTTTAGGTTCCTTCTACTTCTTAATTCTAGTGAAACATGCAGTGTGTCCTACTTAGGAAGAGAAAATTGCACCTTAGCACTCTGCATAGCTACTGCTAATTGTCACAGGTTTGTTATCTGTTATACACTGCTTTAGATAGATTTTTGTACTTAAAACTCTACTGCTGCTTCATAAAGAGCATAGGTATTATTTTCATGATCTTTGCCTAGATGCTGCTTCTAAATAATTTAAGTGAAACTGAAGTAATTTACACTTACACTTGAAGTGGAATATGACATGTCAGATTAAAGCCCTCCATCTAAACATTACTTATTTTTAGTAAACCACTACTTCAGCTCATAAGCTAATTATTACTTGTAATGATAGAAGTACTGCAGGAATTCTCTGCCAAAGTTCATTTAATTTGCATTTTAATATACTAAATCTTCTTTTCATTAATAGTGCTGATACAGGAGTTTAAGAGACAAAATAAAAATGTGGGTGTGTTTGTGGATAACTCTGAAATCCACTGTGGCATATAAAAGAAAATGAGAATCCTCTCTTTGGCACCATTACCGAAATTCCTCTCCACCACTTTTCTGTGTGAGCTGAAGGCTGTGCAGATGGTTTGGCATAATTCACTCAACAAAATGATTCAGAGGCAGGAAGGTAAAGCCCATGTTACCTGAAAGCTCATCTCTTTTTCTTTTTTTTTTTTTTTGCAGTGTACTGCAGGAATTTACTACCTGGAAGACTTTCTTTGTTAGAATTTTAACAACTTAGTCTAATAAGATGCCATATTTTTCGGCAAACATATAGATTTGCTTCTTCAAAAGGCCTCTCAGAGAACACTGTACCACAGTTATCATACTTGCATTTTGAGAGAGCTGCAATACAGGTCTTAAAATGTTATTGACAGCAGCACATTTGTAAATTTTTGTATGTGCCACTTTAGTATTAAAGCCATCTAATGAAAGCACAAATGAAAGTAAAGTTACCAGAAGGCAATAGCTACCTGCATTAGGAGGCTTGTTTGAATCCTTTGTGAGAGATGTATTTTCTAAAGAGCCATAATTGGAGATGAAAATCAATTTGTCACAAAGTCCCCTTTTTCACTCTTTCCTTAAGTGCTATCCCTTTATCTGTCTTGTCTGATAAAGACAGCTTACCCAGCTGTTTTCTTGTGTATCCGAGATAAAATGACCATATCTTCAAACAGACACCAAACAGAACAATTTTGTGCTGGCATTTTTATAGAGTTACAAAAGATCCTCACAAAATGTATGATGCTGTGCTTTTAAAGTTTACCTTAGCCTCAGTATTATCAGCTTATGTTTCAGTAGTGACATATGTGCATCTCTGATGGGAACTGAGGAACTGAGCAGTAGGAGATTTTTTTATTAGAAACTTTGGATTTTGAATAGTAATCTCACATTTTACAGAAAGCTTTGAGATCCACCCTGAGCAAAAGAACAACTTTCATAATGAGTCTCTTTCCTTACAAGCCAGTGTTCTGCCTCATTTATTTCTTTGAATTGTTTTACTCTGCAAGTAGTGCCATAAAAAGCAATGTTAGAGACAATCTGAATCTTGAAAAGAGAAGGGAAAAGAGAAGATATTGTAGTTTTAAGGAAACAAAGCAGAGAGTTCAGATAGAAATCCAAACCACAGAGAGCTCAAAATCTGCCATCAGTCCTTTGTGTAATGTATTATTTAGTTCAGGGCATACAATTTTGTTTAGATCATACACTTCCTCCAGCTATCTTTATATATTCCTTGACCCCACCCAAATGTGCCTGCCTGATGATTTTTAGGGTTTCTATTCCTTCATAAGGTATTGCTTTAAACCCAGTTGGTTTAAAGGTAGATCTCAGATGGAGAACTGAGGCACAGAGAAAGTGATGACCTAAGGGAACTATAACCAGCACAGTCATGGCCTGTAAGTAATGATGCCTAACATTATGTTGGTTGATTTAATTTTTTTTCCTCAAATTGGTATCCATTGACATCTGAGTTGTCCTTGGGTACCCTACTTAACCTCTTCTATAGGTTCTATAACTTTTCTGTCATAGAAACCCCAAGAATATGTCCTGGATACTTCAGGTCATGTCAAGTGGCACTGGACACCAAGCTGTACACAGACAAATCAAGCCTTAGAAGTTTCAGTCTGATCACAGCATGAGACTTGTCAGGATTAATTGATAGCTAATCAGCATCAAGATTGTAATTTGTCTTCCCAAATGTTTAGCCTACAAATCTGCTTTAAGATGGGGTATATGGCAGTGTGAATCACATTAAATTCACTGACTTGATATTCCCTGACTAAATGAAAACTTGGGTCACAATGGAGACACAGATGAGGTGAATGATGACATGAAGACCCTGATTGCTGATCTTTGTATCTTGACTGATTTGCGCTCAGTAATTTATTCCTTTTTATTTTTTTTCAGTATCCTTCATAAAAATATATATAGTCTGCTGTAATCAGTGGAATTTAATGTTGTTTCCATTAGCATTTTGAACAGAAAAGCTCTTGGTTTAAAAGAAGATGTTCTTTTTAATGAGATAAAAAATCTAAGCCTGACTGTTACAGGCAGACAGATTATCAATGAATTCAGTGTTGAGTGTGGTGGTTAATGAAGGCAAGTTTCCCCTCCATTATCTCAAAAAGTCTTTTTTCAGTTTATATTATCACTGATAAATATGTGGCTATGTTATCGTCAAGATGTGCTGTGGAGCAGTGGGTAGCTGCCTTCTCATCTCTCGGCCAAACTGAGAAAGGGAAACATGATTCTAAAGCAGTGGAGTTGGAGTTATGAGGAGAAAAAGTGAGAAAGAGAAAGGTGTTTAAAAGGATATATGTGTCCACAGTAAATGATCAAGGGAAAACATCTGTTTCTGTTTGTCAGAAAGAGAATGGGGAATCTGAAGGGCCAAGTCACTGAGCCAAGCAAGACATCTCATTTTGTTCCCTAATATTTTTATCTGTCTTTTGTGAGCTTCCCCCAAATGACTCACTAATCCAATCAGGATCAGTAACTAATGATTCAAAGTCCCTCAAAACTATGCTAGTTATTTCAGCTGAATCTTCATATATATGACCATGCAAATTCTTCATGTTGTTCTTGTGAAAAATTGCCTCATAAATAGTTCTGGTAAGCGAGGCAGCAGACAACTTAAGTGAAACATATCATGACAAGTATGCAAATAATGTCATCAGGCCCAGCCAATATAGTGTCAGATTATGAACCAGATCCAGCATCTTTGCTGCCACATGGTGATTCAATGTTTCTGGACTTTGTCAGCAAAAAATAAATCATGGGTCTGAAAAACTTGATGCTATTTTTCAGACATGGCAAGCAGATACGTACAAAAATGTCTTCAGATCTGATTTATTAAGATCACCTTTTTGTCTCCAGAGAATAACTGGAACACATGCATTTTTATTTTTTCCTCCAAAATGCTCATTTATGGAAGAACATGTTTCAGCCCCTAAATGATGATTCTATCCTTGTCAGTTTTGGATTGCAGCACCAGTTCCATTAATGATTTCTGAGGTGATGCTGATGCCTCTGAGGCTGCCTGGCTGAATTGCTAGCATAAAACTAATGAGTATCCCGGCACGACCCTGCACTGTTAGGACATGAAGGCAAAGGGGGAAATAAATTAGAAACCTGGGTGTGTAGAAAGAATATCTGTAAAGGCACTTAATGGAGTCTAGAATAGAAAATTAATCACCCATAATAATTAGGGTTTGTGAGACTATTTAATTTAATTCCATTTACACATATTTTCCACCCAATGATTAATGAACTCTGGGATAGCTTGTAAGCAAAATCTGAACCTGATATAAGCTTTAGCAGTGTGTAGAGTAGAGAGTTATTAGACCACAACAGCTTTAATCTGCTGGTTTTTTTTAATATCTAACAGGTTTCACATAATCTTTGGGTACAAAATTACATGGCACCAGTTTAAGGTGCTATTTGAACATGCATAACCTGAAAGTGATTGATATAATCTAAGTGAAAAAATGGTAAATTGAACAACATCAGTGTGAAGCAGACTATTATTAAGCTATTAGAAAGCTGAAGCCAGTACAGTTTATTGTTTCTAATTCCTCAGCCTCTAAAGTCTTATTTAGCATTTCACTTTTTCCAGGTCAGTAATACGTTATTTTTTTTTTTTTTAATACAGTCATTAACTTCTAGCTCTTCTTGTGAGAATAATTTACCATATTTTAAAATCCTGGAAATGTTTGTGTTGAAAGTACCTATCAAGCAAACAACAAAAAAAGGCATTAAAGATTTTGTCTACTTTGACTTTTGAGTACACAAGTTAATGACAAGTCATCTTTTTAATTTGTGGCACAAATTTCTGAAGTTCAGTGTAGTAGGGTATGCAGTCAGTGAAACCTCATGGTCATACTCATTCCTTCTGGCATTCATGCCTGTACATGTCTGAAATTGTTTTAGAAGAAAGATGACAGCATTGTTCCAAAGACTGAAATAAATTCCTAATAATATAAATAACATAAACTCAAACATATTGGGTAGCATTTCAGAGTTTGACACCTCTCTGAGATCAGCAGGTACTGATCTTGTATAGTTCTCCTTCAGAACTGCATGTTCCTACTAAATGAAGTAGTGAATGCATAGTATTTTAGATCTGTATGTGAAGCCTGTGGAAGAAAAACAGGAGAGAACGTAACAAGACGTGTGGAAAAGAGGTAGACTATAAAAAATATAGGTTAGATATTAATTCTTTTAAATCAACAGCTGAAAAATTAAAAACTTCTGGAGATATAGTTATAATACCATTGAGTAAATGAAGAATGCAAAACAAAACAAAATATGTGAGTTTTATTTCCCTGAGTGTGAAGAGGGTCAGACTAGTCAATTTTTTTTCCAAAATGGTATGAAGAGAGAGAAAAAAATCAATATTTTCTATGAAAGAATATTGTGAAGTGGTTTTGTTTTGTTTTGTTTTGACTTATTCAATTTGTTGTATTTCTTGTACTTTCACAGTTTTCTTCTAAAACATTCTGGGCTTTTTAGTTTGACAGCAAATTTAATTCTAAATCAAAATGGTTGCATCAAAAGTTCTAGAATTTTATGCAGTGGATATAGACTAAAAATTTTTTAAAATCAATGCCTCATTTAATATTAGTGATTTGGTTCTCCAGTTCAGATATTTTATATTTAAGTATTTTAATTATGTTAAAATAGTTATGACAGTAAGAACACTTTTAAGAATTTGTGGGCTTTTTTCTATTGCATTCTTTTAAAATTAAAATAAAAAGCTTATGGACCTCTCCTGCTAGTATTAATTCCTCTGGGTTTTGGGTATCCTGGATTTGTGTTGAGACAGAAGTACCTAAATACTGACACCTTTTAAGGCAAACCTGTACTGAACATTTTAAGAAATCTATTTTTTTTTTCATTCCATTAATCATATCTAGTGTGCATATCTATGCACATTTATTCAATCACTTAAGTAGAGCTAAATGTAAGCTCATGTGACATCTTGCTTTTGTAACAGCAATGAATTTGTATCTGGGTAGCATTTCATGAATTAGCAGTCTACCAAAAGTAGAGTGGAAGAGGTTAAATGTTTAAACATGGTGGTAAGAATAGAGTAGGAAAGTGAATGGTTTTCAGTGGAAAGGGGATTTGATTAAGTAGAAAGTTTGAAGGTCCTGAGATGAAATTGGAGACAGTTGACAAATAAGATTCTGATCCACAGCTTGTAAGTCTTACCTTTGTCTTCAGTGCATGCACGCTATTGAAAGCTTGTTTAACTATCTAAGACTTCTGGAAAGAAGTCTTGTAGAAAAAATTAATCATAGGGAACACTCAAAAATATTAATTCTGGATCAAAAGAAACTGACTCACTAGACCTAAATTTATTTTATGTTTAGCTGTAAAGAAGTTTAACATTTAGTAGGTACCAAGTAGTTGGTCATTTGGCTTTCAACACATTCAATAGATGTAACAAATATTAGTATTAAAATAACAGCTCATTCCAAGTATTTGTATTCGTGAGATAATTCTCTCTGGAAATACCTTCCAGAAGTTCTCCACAGAGAAAATGTAGAAAATGCCTTGCTGCTGATAGAAAACAGGGTGAAGTGACTGAAAATCCAGCATATTGTACTAACATCTAAAAGGACATCAGGCTGAATAAAGGGGCTGTCAAAAACCTCATGAAGCTCAGCAAAATAAATTGCCAAATTCTACATCAGAGTAGGGGGAATCCCATGCACCAGCACATGTTGGGAGCCACCTTGCTGGAAAACATTTTGACAAAAAAAGGCCTAGGGTACTGATGGACACCAAACTGAGCATGAGGAAGTGTTTTGAAAAATGAAACTATTTTGAAAATTTCATCAGTTTTCTATCCAGTACCAAAAGTTCCTGTTGTATTAATCCCTGCTGTTTCCACCAGCTACCCAAGAGTTAGTTACCAATACACACATTTAGATATGTGATGATTTACTTATGATTTTTCACACTCTGCCAACTGGTAACTTTACCTTGCAGTTCTTATCCAGCCCTGTCACAGTCCAATGCAGCCATCTGTAAGCTTATGTGGAGGAAAGAGTCTTAGCAGAATAAAGAAAGGAAGCTCAAACACAGTCCCACCTAAAAAGCGATTGGAAAAGTAAAGCTGGTAATGCTCTGAATGGATAAAGGGAGCTTACCTTGAATTTCAGTTACTTCAACCCTTCCTTATATAATGATAAAATCAGTGTTTGTGCTTGGGCTTGACAGCTGAGTGAAAGTGTGTCAGATATGGCAAATACATAAAAAGTTTTTGCAATAGAGAAAGTTTTCTGTCTTGCAAGTAACAGGTTCTTTTGAAATACAATCCTGACAGGAATGCATGTAAATATTCCTGTACAAAACATATTGTATCTGTGAATACTCCTTAGGTGAAAGTAATTTTGTTAAATAAACCCAATAAGACTCTATATGCATTTATTAAAACTGAGCAGACTAGAAGCTTAAACTTTTTTTAGCTATATTTTTAATTTCAAATAGTGGGGACAGAAATTTTCACAGATTGTCAAAAGGTACTTAAAACATCCTCTAGAAAGTTATCAAAATAGAATTGCACTGTGAGGGGTCATTTTGCAGTATATAACCTTAATTTATTGTTTTTTAAATGCATTTGCTTATAAATAATCACTAGGAATAATGCACTTTTAAAAAGCGAAAGTTCTTGTATACTACATCTTAGAACCATTGCTGAGTTAGAAATAATCAATGACACAGATGGCATTTGAGAGCATTGGCTAGGTTAGATATTAAATAATGTCAAGAACCAAGAATCTGTGACACACAAGGTATGTTAAAATATAATGAGAACTCCTCAGAATACATTATATAATCTTAATAACACAATAATAACACAATAACACAATAAGTCTTTTAATAACACAAATGTGTTATTAAAAGTTAGTTGCTTCAGGAGACTGTTCTGGTTTATTTAACACACACACAAAAATTGCTCTGGCTTCTTTAAATATATATATATGTGTGTGTTTGTGTGTGTATGTACTCTCAGAAGACAATAATTCTGCTGCTCCACGATCACAGTTTGGGCTATGGGTGTATTTCCACCTGTAGTAAGCAATGGCACTAAGTATAGCAGGAGAATATCCACAGGAGTCAAAATCTGCAGAACCTTACTCTTGAAAAGGGATCTAGTTTTTGATCTCCAGCCTAATTAGGTAAAAATAATTCTGTAATAGGAATGAAGTCCCAGTCTAGTAAAGAATGTAAATATTGGTTCCACCATAATCCAGCAAAATCATGTCCTAATTTCCTAAGACATTGGAAACTCTGCAGTAAGTCATGTTATCAAAAACTGGCATTACCTTGTCAGAAAACAAACCTGTGAACTTTTGCTTAATAAAGAAAGGATGATGTAAAACTACTGAAAATAAGATATACTAATCTAAAACTGAAGCTGTATGATAGCAGAATGGTACACAGAGTGAATCCAAGATAAATTGCAGTACCAGTAAATGTGGCATTGGATGGTAATGTGTTTGAACTGGGTCATATTTGCCTTTTAATTAACAGAGAGTGCAATAGAAGTAATTCAAAACTAGTTTTATGCAAATATATTTATTCTCTTCTTTTAAAATGCTTCCTAATTTGTTGATTTTTCTGGGATAGAGTTAATTTTCTTCATGGTAACTAGCAGGATTCTATGTTTTGGATTTGTGCAGGAAACTGTTGAAAATTCAGGAATGTTTTAGCTGTCACTGAACAGTACTTGCAGAGTTAAGGCTTTCCTCCACATCTCTCCACCAGTAAGTAGGCTGGGGGTGCACAATGTGTTGGGAAGAAACACAGCCAAGACAGCTGACCCCAACTGACCAGAAATATTCCATACCACTATAAGAGATGGAGTCTGCTTCCCTGGGAGTGGTTGAACATCTGCCTGCCCATAAGAAGTATTTAATGAATTCCTTTGTTTTGCTTTGCTTGTGTGCCCAGCTTTTGCTTTGGTTATTAAGCTTTCTTCATCTCAACCCATGATTTTTCTCACTTTTATCTTCTGATTCTTTCCCCAGCCCACCCAGGGGATAGTGAGTGAGCAGCTGTAGGGCTTGGTTGCTAGCTGGGGTTAAACCACCTAGGAAGAAAGTGGGCATAGGAATTATTCTATGTTCATACTGTCCTGCTGTCTTTCCAGCAAGATTCCTTGTACCTTTAAATATTTCCCACAGCTGTGAGTCACTAAATTCTTTTTTTTTGTTGTAGTTCTATTGCTTTTGCAAATGGTGATGGGTTATATATGCAATGGGATTTTGGAATTCAGAACTGAAGAGTATAGTGATGTGAATGCCTCCCTTTTCATACACATTGTTGTCTAAATTCTCTGAGAGTTAAGTCCTGTGTTTCCAAACAATAATAATTGTGTGATAATTAAATGGTTGAAGATGAGAGAGCACCATGAAGGACAAGAATAATGATGTAAAAAATGCTATACTATAGTTATCTCTTAATGCAAGAACCAGGAAAATAAAATTCAGTGGAAAGCATACAAGTATGAGCACACAATTTGTTGGATAGCTAAAAAGTGAAACTTACTTTTGAAATATAATGAATCCAAGAAGTCAATAAAACTTAAAAAAAAATCGGACACATTTTAATGATACATAATATCCAGCACTTCATAGGTTAAAAAATAAGCAGCAAATTCTTCTTTAACTGTCAGCAAAAGATTCCTTCAGAATCCTCTAAAGCATCTTTACTCAACTGTGGCCAGAAAATATGAGAGTAAATGGACCATATTGCCTATTCTAAGTGCTTCAGTGAAATTATAGTTTGTTATTTGGGATTTCTGGTTTTGGAAATTACCTAGCACAGCATATTTCTTCTGCAGCTTCCTTGTCTTTCAAAACTCCATGCAAAAAGGCCATCAACTTTGCTTTCTAAATTTAAAATAATGACAGTCACCTTACATTAGGTGTTACAGAAAACACTATGATTTAAAAAAAAGAAAAATTGCAGTGTCTTATATTCCATTATTTCAGTATGTTTTTGCTTAAACAGCAATCTGATATGCCCGAGGGTAACTTTTTCTGACCTCAGAGAAATATGTTTCCAGACCGGTACCTTTTAGCAAACATGCATTACAGACATGCATCAACACATGAGTTTCAGTCTAATGCCCACAAAAATAGCTGGAAAAGCATCTAACTCACCATAAAGTTTCAGATCAATTCCCGCATCTCAATTTCCTCCTAATCAAAGTGAAGGATTTTTTTCTTATTCATTCTACAATATGCCAGAAAATACCTACTAGCAAGAAATAGTTTTTTTTATTCACTAATCCAAAGTATTAGCAACTTTAAACCTTAATTGGAAAGGCAGTGCATGTTTTTTAAAAGGCCTGGTCATGAGTATGCAAATAGTCCCAGTTTTATGCTAGCCTCTAGGAGGCTAGGAAGTTAGTCACTGGATCACCAGCTCAGCTGCCTGTCCTGAAAATCTCTTTCCCTACTCTGCCTGGTCCCATTGGCTTTGCCAGGGCCCTAGACAATGTTCCTTATTAGTCCTTAGAATTTCCGAAAGGAAGAAAGGAATTACTCATAGAAGACTCCCTGAGCATACTCAGCTCTGAAAAAATGGGAGCAGAGAAGGGCTCATTGCCATAATTATGTACAGCTTTTCTTTTACTTCAGTCTGTAATGCCTAACTTGGATTTCATCTGTATGGAATAGTGGCTTAGAACATATATCTAGAAATGCCTAGAGCATTCTGTTTGAGCTCATAGTTATATGCAAATCATAAGAGGGTCATATCATGGATAAAACAATTTCTTATTCCAAAATGATTCTAATAATTTTCAGTCTCATGATTTCACACATGCTGGCCAGTTCATGCAGACGTATGTGGATACATATTAATGTGCATACACAAAATTTTATGTTTCATCTTAGCTAACTCCTGCCATGCATGTTATGCTGAAGGAGCAGAGGGAAGAAGGGGAGAGAAGGCCTGAGTCTCCTGCAAGTGGTAGGTGCTGCCCATAAGAGCTCTCCATACCTCTGTTGAGGTTTGCAGGTGTTAGCCCATGAAAGCAACCATATGAGAAAAATAGCATGAGAACAGTAAAGAAAAATTACAGCCAAAGTGGAAAACACTGCCTCAGTGGCCAATCTGGGAGGGTTACAGTGCTGTAAATAGCAAGTCCTTAGCCATGTTACGGCATGCTGGGGCACATAGGGTGCTGTGAAACCACTTCCACGTGTAAGTGGAACAAATGCTTTGCTCCACCCTAGTTGAAACCTCACAGCAATGACTTTATCAGGGATTCCAGGGAATTAGAATTTTTCAAACTTATTGGCTCCATTTCAGTCAAACCACACAACCCCAGAGATTTACAGGTCTGTAGCTTTTCCACTTACATCAAAAGTCTCGTGTAATGTCAACAAACGGCCTATGAGCCGACAAAGAACATGTGTTTCTGTACACTGAGGGAACTTGCTCTCTTAGTGAAATTCCATGTAATCAATTCCTGTATATCCCAGAGGAGAGAAAAGCTCTTATTGCTAGGATCACAACAAATTAACTGTGGAACAAAAGTATTATATTGCAAATGAAGGTTCTTGCATTTGTTGACCAACACTGGAAAAAAAAAAAAGCCACTGAGACTGAGTGATATCAAATAGAGATACTACCTCTGCATGAAAGCTTCTTGGGAAGAGTCTTTTACTCATGCTATGTGCAAGACCTCAAAATTCACTTGCTTTGCAAAGAACAGCACCTTCTTCTACATCCCAGTACGCTGAGCCTAATCAACACTGTCAGAGCACAGGCGTTCTCTTACTCCCTTCCAACCCACTTGAAGACTGTGAGAAGGAACTCAGATATGATGATCCATTGTACATTAGTGTTCTGTCTTCTTAGTAACTTAGAATGTGTCTGTGGTCATGTTCTTAAAGGGGTTGCTCTTTCTATAGAAGCTATCATTCATATATACAATTTGATGAAAATGTAATTTCTGTGACTCAACATTATGATAAGAATTAATAATAATAATAATAATAACAAAATATTTAATAAAATAGTAGTAAACTAATATTAAAAGTCAAGTTAGCTGGCACACAAGATTTAAGGAGCTACTTCTGTCCCCATAAAAGCAATGCTTACATATCCTCCTGTAGTCCAATGATCAGATGTGAGGTAGGAAATACCACTCTGTTAAGAAGCAGAGGCAAACAGCAAGACTTTTTCAGGAGCCAGCATTTGTAACACATATTTGACCCAATGTGACAGGGTCACAAGAGATACACAGCACTACTGAGATTGACTCAAGTGTTTGTGAATAATTTATCTGAAATGGATCCTCACAAAAGTCTGTACCCTCATTCATCATCTACTCATCAGGGGCTAGCATGGGAGTCTCAGTGAAAGAAATAATCAACAAGAATGATTGACCAAGTTGTCCACCAAGTGCCTGTGTTAGGCTGAATGCTCAGAGGATGTCCTGGACACATCACGCCACTGATGCCACATGGAATAAGTGGGTTTCACTCATCACATAAGGAGCTCTACTAGGAAACCACATTGTCCAGGAATCTTGAAAGTGATCATAGACTGGCCAAAGGACACATTTTGAGGAGGAGAGGAAACAAGCTGAAAAGATCTCACTAATAATAAATTACCAGAAAGTGAGAAGAAATATGCCTTGTTTATTGATGAGTCCTGATGTACTCTAGGAAAGAACTGGTAATAGAAGGACACTGCATAAAGTCGCCTATGACAAGTCCCAGAAACTGCTGAAGGAATAGGTAACCTGAGGCAGTTTATAGAGGTGGAAACTATACCACCAGGTTTAGACACTGCTGAATGAGAAAAATGGTCAAGACTATACATCTAAACTGGCTGATGAATGGTGGCTGCTGTGATGGAGCAGAGTAACTGGCAGCACAGACATTAAACCATCTGTGTTGCTGCATTGTGGCAAGACATTGCTTCTTGGGTGGGGAACTTGGTTGTGGAGGTATGCCACATGGATGCTCACTTGCCCATGAGTTGGATCATTGAAGAACATCAAAACAACAAACAGGTGGATCTGGCTGTTAAGTCGTAAGTGGATCTGGATTGGCACCACCATGGTGAATGACTTCGGGCTTGGTGGGCCCATGGCACCATTTAAAAAGCGATGCAACATATAGAAGGGCTTGTGATCTTGGGGTGGTCTTGTCCATGGACACTACCACTCAGATTATTCATGAATGTGAAACATGTTGCAATTAAGCCAGTAAAGCAGTTTGGTATGTAGGACAATGGATGAAATCTAAATTTGAGGAGGCCTGGCATATTGACTGTATCACCCTCCCTGAAACCCACCAAGGCAAACACCATGTACTTGCAATGGTGGAAGCCAACACCAGGTGTCTGGAAACATGATCCTGTGTCCCATGCCACCACCTGGAATAATATCCTGGGCCATGAACACAAGTCATATTGCAGCATGGCATCCTGGAAAAAATTGTCAGGCAATGGGACACCTTTCCAAAACTTCACAGACACTTGAGCCAAAGAACATGGCATTGAGTAGTGTATCATAACTCCTATCATGCACCACTCTCTGGGAAAAGGAAATTATACAATGGACTATTAAAGACTACACTGATAGCAGTGTGTGGTTGGACCTTCAAACACTGGGAGATGCATTTAGTAAAAACCACTAGTTAGTTGACTCTAGAGGATCTGGTCCTGCCCAATCAAAACTTATGTACTCCAGAAGGGATAAAGTAGTGCACATAAAAAACTATGCTGGAGCAAACAATCTGGGTTATTCCTTTTTCAGGCAACGGCAAACCCATTTGTGCAATTGCTTTTGCTCAAGGAACTGAGTGCACTTGATGGGTAATGCAGGAGGATGGGTAAGTACAAAGTGTACCTGAAGGGGATTTGCTTTTGGGTTAGAATAGTCAACAAATTAGATTGTATGATATTAATTGCTGTATAAAACTGTATATTAACAATTCTAGGTGGCTAGATGTCCATCAGCACATTGGGTTAATCATAGAGCCCTCATCTCTGCCACTCTGAATTTGGAGATCTGAACTGACTCCATTTTGATTGCCATTTCAAAGTTATTACTGTAAAAATCACCCAGATTAATAAAGAATTAACTGTGATGAAACCAGAAAAATGCATTGGTGATGAAATCACAACTGGCTTCAGCAAGCAAGAATCCAACACCACACACCATCTTTCCTACTCTGAGACACTGTTATCACAGATAAAGGCTAAAGTCCTGGACTAGATAGTCTCAATGGACATTTTATAGGGATGGCCCACAGACTAAGGGAATTATGTCTGTGTGTGTATATCAAAAGACAGGAAAGGTGGCAGTGTATTGGAAAGTATGGGACCTGGGCACAGAATAAGTGTTATAGAAAAAAGAGCTGGATAATGCCCTGGTTAGGGCTGGGATAGCTCTAATTTTCTTCCTATGATCTGGCACAGAGGTGTGTTTTGGATTTAGTGGAAGAATAATGTTGATAACACACTGATGTTTTTAGTCACTGCTGAGTAGTAATGGTAATAGTGAGGTACTAGTAAAGGTAAGGCAAGTCCTATGCTTTTCCAGTGAGGAGAGGTGCACAAGAGGCAGTGGGGGAGCACAGCCAGGACAGCAAACTGAACTGGCCAAAGGGATATTCCATACCACAGAACTTCATGCCCAGTATGTAAACTGATGGAGTTGGCTGAGAGGGGGCTGAGTGCTGTGAGGGACTGGAATAGAGAGTGTCAGATGAAGATATCTGTCACTAAGTACTTCTGATTATTACTAGCTTTTCTTAGGTCAGTTTTAGTTCCATTCGGGATATCATTTATGGCAAGAATTTACATGGAATATAGACTCTGATTAGCTCATAAGAGGCCATATGCAATATGGTATAAGTCTTTAATAGCTGGGATGCTGCTGTTATGTTAAAGTCTTTCTTAAAAATCATTTCACCCTGGTGTTCTATCTCTGTCCCAGAACCATCCCAAAAGCAAAAAAATGTAAGAATAACTTTTTTTCATTAAAGACCCTAAAAACTGAAATAAAGCAAAACAAACACAAGGGGTCTTTTTCATATATTAAGCATAAAATTTAGAAGAATATTAAAAAGTAGAAAACATGTACATTCATGCTTGCTTCCACAAAAAGACAATATTCCCTCATGAATTTCTTTTCTTTTGTTATCCTTACTAATGTCACTCTTTGCCAAGTCAGTCTATTTCTAAAATGCCAAACAATCAGCAACAGAAAAAAAATATCATATAGAGAGTGGCAAAACTACTTATCAGACAGCTACTGCTGATTAATTTTCCCCTAGATTTTTCCAAAGGTAGTCTGTGAGAAAAGAGGAAAAAGATTCAAGGTCTTTCTATCATTCCTATAGAGACCAAAAGAGTTAATAAATGAGTAAATAGAAATCAATAAATTTAATTATTTCTTGTATTGGTTTGCAAAATGCTCTATAGTTTTGACTACCTGATTATCATTGATCTGTTAGGGAATAGTGGAAGGGAGAGAAGTAATCAACTACGACAATTCCAGGCACAGTTTCTTTTCTTTTTTCAATCTGGTACTGCAGTTTCTGTGTGTCAAAAGATCATGCTTAAGAATTATACAATTGGCAATCTGATCTTGAAAGTCTTAAATAAATATTATAGAAGATAATATTTTGTGCTCAAATAGGTTTGTTTTCTTTTGTAGCATGCCTGGAGTAGTTGGCAGCCTGTAATATTAATCTCATAGATCGCATCTAAGACCTTAATGTTATTCTTAGAGAAATTGCTTTCTGAATGCTATTTGGAACAAACTTCAACTCCTAATTGCATAGAAGGAGCTCTCAATCCAAGTATCCATTCATTCACATGTCCCAAATTATGAGTATGTTAATGAAAAACAAAGAAGTGAAAATAACTTGCTATTACACAGTTTTCATACTGTCTTCACAAGCCTGTGTAGTGATAGAATAATGCTGACGTTTAGAATTAGCTAGCCTGGTTTTTTAAAAAAAAAATCTTCCTTTTTAGTAATTTAGCATTTCTTGGACTCTTCACAAAGCAAGCTGCCTTCTCCCTGAATTTACCCACAGCAGTTTATAATTAGTCACATTTTGAAAGAGGAAAGATAAAAATTTATATTACTACAAAGAACTGAGACTTAAAACTTTCTTTAAATTTCTAGAAAAGCATTCCAGAAATCCTACTACTTCCTGATAATGGTGGCCTCCTACATGTTTTAGGTTGCCTGACCTGTTAGTACATATTCAGTACATGTAAATGGGGATAAGGAACTTAATTCCTCATAAGAATTAGTCATCTGTGTTTCCAACACTAATGAAGGCATTGTTAAGTCACCTCTGATGCTGTTTATTTGGGTGTGTTGTGCTGTGATAAGAGGTGCATCGTCATTCTGATATGACCAAAGATGGTGGATAAACTGTTACAAAACGAAATATATTCGCTTTAGTTCACAAACTCCACATTGGTAGAGTTTGTCATGAAATCTGACTAAACTGCCAGAAGCTGGACTACCTATACACTCAGTTCTTCCCCAGAAAATATTCCCGGGGGCCAAAGTAGGTTTCTATACAAATTCTGATCTATTACCAAACTGATGTATCAAGTCAGATTAGCAAATCTCTCAGGTCAAAGCCCTTTTGAAGACCTAAACATACTTGCCATTTTTTGTGTCTTCCCTAAGACAAGAAGCGTAGTTCACTAATTTAAAGAAACAGAAGTACTTGACATGAGCTCTCTAAATAATAGATACATAATTAAAGACACTAATTTGAGTTCTCTTACACATGGGACTGTTCACACTCCCACTACAAAAAATCAGTTTTCAACTACAATCACTGAAATTAAGGGGCTGTTAATGAAGTATGTTTAGAAACTGAAGAAATCAGGAATCAAAAAATAATGTTAAGTCCTAGAGGGAGATGTGCTAACAAAAAACTTCAGGAATTAAAGAAAAACAGTATGTAGTGGGAGTGAAATCTTTATCTTCATTAAAAGTCTCCCTGTAGTGTGCCAAAATTTGTTCGATCTTGATAACAGGAGTAAAAAAAGATTTTTGAAATATAAAAGGTAGTTATATCTAGAACTACAATAGACATACAATATAACATCAGGAGACATGAATGATCATTTCACTCAAAATTGTTCACAAAAAATCTGAATAATTCTACTGTATTTCTTCACTTTTTGTAAAAAATGGTGGAATTTAGACTATTACTAAATATATGTACTTTACTAAGGAAATAACATCAGTTGATGAGGGTGTCAAATAATGTTTAAAATGCAGGAGGCTATCCAACAGAAATGGAGTTGAGTTTCTAAATTTAGCAAACTATTTAAAGTCTTATCAAGTAATCATGTCTTCTTAATTCATTTCATAAATTCCTGTCACAAAATGGTGTTTTTTCCCAAATGATCTTGTCAGTACAGAGTAAAATTTACTAACAGTACTAAAATGATGAATGTTTTGAATACTGATCATTGTTTAATGCTGAACTGCTTTCTGTTATGATTATGATTTAACAAGAGTCACAAAATCTTGTTAAAGGTCTCAGTGGTCTGCAAAGGTAAAAGACTTAGAAGGTCACTGGAAACACTTTAATTATACATGGACATCTTCATTCCACTTAGACTTGAAGATAATACCTTCAGAAACTAAATAGAGCCTTAGGATCATATTGAGTTTAATATTAAAAACTCTGCTTTAAAAGCCCTATTCTAAATTTAACTTTCACACTAATCAAATAGTACACCTTAATGCAACTTTTAAGCTTTTCTTTTGAATTATATTCAGTAGTCATCATACAATTAAAACAATAATTCAAAATCCTTTTACACAGTAGAGGTATTATAAATTCAGAGTCACAGACTGGAAGAGATGGGAATGCAGGTCTGAAGGTCATCTTTTCTAACCCTTGTGCTCAAGCAGGGCACTTAGGACAAGCTGCCCAGGAGCACATTTGGATGGCTTTTGAAAAATGTAATTACCTCTCTGAGGAAAACCAGTTTGGTCAGTGTTTGACCATCCTTAGAGTCAAAAGGCTGTTTCCTGATGTTCAGGTGGAACATCCTGTATTTCATTTTGTGCCCACTGGCTCTCATCCTGTCACTGGGCATTAATGGAAAGAGCCTGGCTCATTTTCTGCAGCATCTTTTCAGGCATTTATGTAGAATGAAGAGATCCTCCTGAGCCTGTCCTTCTTTGGGAAGAAGTCTCAGCTCCCCTAACTTTTCCTCATATGCTCTTGGTACTTAACCATCTTCATGGCCCTGTGCTGGACTCTCCTGAATATGTTCATGTCCTGGTCTGGGGTGCCTGGAACTGGACCTGGTGCTGCAGGTGTGACATCCCCAGTGCTGAGGCAGGAAAATGATCACCTCTCTCAACCTGTTGGCAGCACTTCTAATACAGCCTCCTAATAGAATAGCTGTAGACTTCTCTGACAGGGACATATTGCTGGCTCCTGCTCAGTTTCTATGTTATCTTTGAGCATCCGCCTAAAATCTTTAAAACTTAATTACAGATGAATGCATGCAGCTATTGATAAAATGATTTTGACATAGTGTCCAAGTTGAATAAATATTATAATTGTTACCCAATGACCAGTAGAAGGAATATTTTAAAGCAAAGATAAAATCTGTAAATTTTGCAGGAAGTGCAGTTTCCTACTGCTGCATTACATGTGGTTTTTTAATCAGAGTAACTGTGAGAAAAGTTTTAAGCTATTGCTGTGCTTACCTTTTAATTTTCAAACTTTTTAATTTGACACGATGTTATTATTTTATCCTTTACTTTATAGTAGTGACATTCTTTTGTTTCAGTGGCTTTCTGACAATTTAAAAACTCTGTTCAATGAATTATGAAAAAAAGATCATCCTTAAAGCAAAGAAATCTAGTCTACTACTCTATTTCATAACAATTTTTAATACATTTAGTGACATCTTCCTGCTTGAATACAAGCAAAGATTTTTTTTGTTTCTTTTTTATTTTTACTGAGTATGCAGATTTACTAATTGTTACTATCTGTCTCTCTCAAACTTTTTCTTCATCTAACTTGTATTTGAATAGGGTAAAGTTTTCCTATATAGAGTACTTTTTACAAGTATTTTACTTTGTACAGAGAAAAAAAATTAAGGTAAATTCTCTTGATCATGAATTTAACAAGCAATGCTCATCAAAAACCTTTTCTCCCCATTCTTCCCTTTTGTAGACAAGCCAAAGTTACTCACAACTAGAAAGTGGGATCAAAAAGAATAAGACACCTGGAGGAAAATGGAAGTTAAATTACAAAAAAAAGGGAATTACCAAAAAAAAAAAAAATCAGATTTTCCAATATTTCATTGAATATTTTAACTTTGAACACTAAACAGGAACATGGGAGTGTATTTACAGAATAGTCTGTAGGGGAATACCAAGTGAAAAAGTAATGTTGCTGAACACATTATTTTTTCTTTCCTTAAAAGCCCTTCGGGGATTAAAAAAATCTTATTTAATGTCACTGATATGTTGTCAACAATGAAAACACTGCAGTCAATTTTAAATCTTCTTTTAATATGTGTGCATTTTCTGTGATATTAAGTAAAAAAGCTGTTGTAAAAGCAAAACCTGTTAGTCATGCTTGTGTTAAGCTTTCATTTTTAAAGGGACTTCTGCTGTAGCATTTTGATGTCAAAGACAAGTGAATTGATACAGATCACCCAGCACAAAAGGACCTTTCTATTTCCATACTAAACTTTGGGAAAGTATGAAACAACCGCTACCTGATGGTCGATGCATTGAATGAATGAATGAATCTGAAATTGTGTGTAGTATTTGGCAGTAACTTGTTTGGAAACCACAGTGCCCTACAGCCTGGTTTATCTGCCTGTCAAAAAGGATTATTATTTAGTTCATCAAAGCCCCAGTAAGGCTTAATGAACACATATACTGAGTCCTAGGAGCTCTTAGGACCTCTGAACACCCTTGTAAAGAAGAGAAAAGTGTTATTATGGATGAAACTTTGCGAAGTGCAAGGCCTTGTGCCAGAGCAGGGGAGTTGCACCAGGAACTTTTGACTGGAAGCCAAAGTCAACTGTCACTAGATATTTTTGTGTCTGGACTTCATTACCAGATACCTGATTACCTGCTTTACCACGATTACAGCTCTCTACCTTCCCCCCCTCAGCCTCACACCTCCCCTATCCTTCAGGTGTCTTCCCCACACTACATGACAGGAGGGAGATGACCTTGTCTCTCTGGATTAAAACCCTTATCATATTGTGTTAGGCAGGAAATATTGTCTCAAGAAAAAATTTAATCTGATTTCCATAAAAGAATTTCAATAATATTTTATCTAAATCTGTTGTTCCCAGGTCAAGCTGTCCCTGTTCCACTCCTCCCACTGCATGGAATAAAGCTTATTTGTCATGGACCTGTTGTGGCTTCTGCCCTTTGTGAGACATTTAAGCCTGTGCTCCATTTCAATAAAAAGGGCTGTGTAGAAGCAGAAAGTGCCATCTTTGAAGAAGGATGAGCTATTTCTGTAGTCAGTGAGGGACATTAGAGGATTTCTGTGTAGGGATCTTCACATAAATTTCATCTTCACCTGGACACATGCTCATTTCCAGTGAATTAGCATTTCATTGCTGTGCAGTTGTTTAATGTTGCTTTCTTTCGACAAATGGTACCTTTTCAACTAAATAAAACAAGTTAAAAATGAGCTGTGTGAGTTACTCATTAGCTAGTATCCATGCAAAATCTACAAACCTGTGTATAGAAATAAATCTAAAGTAATAGAAAAAAGAACTCAGGCAAGCTAAATAAGAGAAGCTGAAATTTACAGCAGGAGTTGTTTTGAAGGTGTCAGTATATAATTCCTGATATGCTATATAAGTGTGTTTATTTAAATTGCTTCTGCAATATAGTTCATTTGACATGAGAGTCAGATCTCTGGGAGAACAAAGGTCAAATTCTGTCTTCAGAAAGGCCTGTCCAGTTCATGCTTGTTTAATGAGAGCTGAACTTTCAGGGCAGTGTTGCTTCCCAAGTGTTGTCAGTACAGCTGAAGTCCTGAAGTAATAGTGTCTCAGTGGAGGCTTTGTTCTTCTGAATATTTCACATAAAATTCAGCTGGGGTGATTCAGAAGCTAAATCAAGCTTATAAAATATATGTATTTTATATTTAAAACAATAATAAATTATATATTTATATAAAAATACATATTTTAAAGCAGGCAGGTTTACTCTTATCTTTTTGGTTATTTGTTTTGGATAGTGGGCCACAAGGATATGTTCAATATTGCTGAACTCTGTGACTATATTGGATTTTATAAACATGGACAAGGGTTCAGCCCTCAAAATAGAAAAAAAATCATAATAGGTTGGGCTATAAAAAACCAGGATAGTAAGATATTATGTTTTTCATCATAACACCCCTTTTTATTTTGAACTGTTGAAGTTAGAACTGAAAATGTCTCTGGAAGAACAGGTAGAATTATACTTGGGTGGGAGAAAATACTTTTAAGATCTTTGGGAAACTGTTGTTGGCCATGGACAGTAGTGTCCAAAGTATCATTTGGTAGACACGTAATGGTGGATTTTCTCCTGTATAAATTTCATGACTGGAAGAAACCTTTAAATGTGAAGTTAGCAAACACTCAGTGAGACCACATCAATCCTGAAGATTATTACTCTGTGCAGAGACACCCTCACCAAGTGCCCTCCAGTCTTGCACAGCTCCTGTGTGACAACCTGTCAGCAGGACTTTGTATTCTTCATCCCAAGGCAGCAAGCTGGAGGCTTGGATCTCCTTCACTGTCTCATTCTCCCAGAACTGTCAGGGGCAAGAAGCTCTTTCCACACTCTGAGTAACCTACTGCTGGCAGTAGATGCTTAAGAGAGGAAACTGCTTTTTGGCATGAGGAGATAGAAATGTGAGGATGGAGAGACAAGAATGTGTTGAGATGGACAGAACTAGGCTTGGGCATTGAGGCTGGTATGTTGGGAAGCACTGGATAACAAGGTCTGCAGGGGTAAAAGATGAGAGGAGAAAAGGGAGAAACACTGGGACAAATGGGATTCCCTTTATCTTCTCAGAAATAATTGTAAGACGTACAGATTTCATCAAATTGTTATGGCTATGGTCTTAAAAACCAGGAAGTGGCACAGATCTTTCCTGCTTGAGTCATCATGAGACAAACATTCCTTGGAGGAAAAAAGTATGTGGTAGTCTTAGAGTTGTTTTACTGTAGGCCTTCCAATGATTTCAGGTGAATTTTCCAGGTTAATACATTCTTCTAATGAGAGATTGAGACTCTAAAGATAAAACCCTTTTTTTCCCTTTTTCATTTTTTTAAAGGACAACCATCTCCCTAATCCCTTTATAATTATAAAGAAGTTGGTGTCAAAATCTGACAATTTCACTATGAAGAGCATCTGCTTTAAGTCCCCTCACATCACTCTTTGGAGGATGTTTCAAAACTCATTCCCTAATCTTTAAGAGCTCTTTTCAAATCAAAACATCAATTCTTGGGCATTTATAACTCTGCAGGCCCTTGTAAGATGAAGACCTTCTGCCACCTTATTCATTAGTACATCTTCATGGCCTTTTATACCAGACAGACAACCATAATTTTTCTGACTTAAGTGTTGTGAGCATGGAAAGAGTTTGCCATCTGGAGAATTGTTTCAGGAATTTATAGATTTGCTTGGATAAGGAAAAAACTTTTCTGATCTGCCCATTGCTCTGGAAATGTTGAATAAAGAAAAAAAAAACCAAGCAGTCATTTGTTGAGTAAATAATAACATGCTGAACCAGTCATTTTGGATAATTTATTTTTCATTTGATCTTTCAGTATGTTTTTTTGTGTAATAGGTAGGCTAAAACTAGTAATAGCTATAAACAGGACATATTTTTTATTGAACCTGACACTTGGATTTTTCAGCAATTTCAGGGCTCCAGCTAGCTGTAACTTACAATAATAAAATAAGAATATAGCTTTTTAAAAGGTTACATTATTCCAAATTTAGCCTCATCTTCAAATCCATTTCTAAAAAAGGAATTGTTTGTGCATTTTAAGGTTCAAATATTCCTCCTTTACCCTTGTTCATGGTAATTCCATGTCTGACTAAAGCAATCTAGAAAAAGGCAGAATTGAGTTACAATTTAACGATTTTTTAAAGTAATGATATGACAGGTTAATAGTTGAGAGTTTTTTAATCACAATTCTATCGTGAATCAAAAAATAAAAACCATTAATATCTTACATGTTTTATTTTTCTTTAGGTTCACTATTAATCTTGGACTAGCCATAGGAATCTCAACATATCTCCTGTGTTCATTCATAGCAAGGGCAATAAAAGGTGCCAACCAAACTCCTGGAAGAAAAGGCAAGATTGTCATAAAACATAAAAAGAAAAAGAGAAATAAATGAATAAGAAGGCATGGTGCCCAACAAACACTTATCAATCATTCATCACCAATACTACTTTACACTTCTTTTAGGTTTGATGGCTTCTAGTTCTGAAAGCAGTTAGTCCTTCAAAATTCCCTATTTCATTCTCCACCAGGATTGAGAAGTGTGGTGCCAGCCAGTAGCTCCATCAACTCAGTTCCTGAAAAGCAGTCAAGCATTTAAGACATTTTTACTTCCATAAAATATGGCCATATTATCTTCATCAGGTGTCAATGACCACCTAAATATTAACAGCTAATTAATTCAAGTCACTTCTCACTTCTACATGTATAGATGGCATGGCATTTATGGAGGACAGTAAAAGTAGGAAGGCAGATGAAGCCTGAAATCTCATAAACAGCCCTTTTGGAGAACTTCATAAGTGCAATGAATGTTCCCAAATGCTGAATTTAAAAAATTACATTAGTACGGAGACAGAGAGTAATTTGTTAAAAAATGCATGTCCCTTTTGCTTTCCCTTGACATTTATAACATACAAAGTAATTGAAACCACAGTCAGGGTAGTTAGGGTAGCTCTATAAACAGCAGTAGTTCAGCAGTTGGTAACAGTAGTAATTTGGAAATGAACAAGACTGACCTCTTCACTTTTTCTTTTTTAACGCGGGATTTTATTTTAATTTGTTTCAGGAAACTTCAAAGAGACTGCAAAAAAGCCTTTATATACTTTGTGAAATATAAAATTAATTCTCTTATCACCCAGATGCAGCCTTGATATAAGAGTAATGAATGCTTTAGAAATACAAAGACATTAAATTTTCCTTATGTTTCTAATCAGAGACACTTCATTTAGGTAGCTTAGATCCACAGTTTTGGATTTGTAAAAAACAAACAGCTTATGTATTCAGAAAGATCTTATAAAAACAAAACCCAAATGAGGTTTTTTTTTAACTCAGAAATGTAGGAGGTCTCAGTCTCAAACGTTATATATCTTAGCAAACACCAGCAGCTCATTTTAACTCATTTTACAGCGCACACAGCTGCACTTAGGTGCATGAAGCACTTTTCGAGACATAACAGGAATATATCACCAGAATGCAGGAGTACAGATTTTCTTCAATTCTGTAAAAATAAAGCAGGTGTTTGTGAAAAAGTTTATTTAACACCAGAAATCTAGTATTATTTTGGAAAGTTAAATCTGTAATTTTGAGTCTGAATCATAGTCTTGGTTTTTTTGACATCTTTATAGCACAAATCACTCTGAGTATCTCTCCATAAATTCAGTGTCATTCAGCAAGTCATGTGAAATTTGTCATTACCACCATATTAGAGATTCAAAGACCAAGCACAAGGAAATCAAAAGACCCTCTGTTCACAAAGACTAAAAACATTATAACCAGTTGAAAGACTGCTCAAAATTTTGTAATCCCTGCCTGCTTTGCTCTAAACCTAGACATCAAGCTTTGCTGTAAGTCTACATCCATGCAGCATTCATACTTTAACCCCACTTAGACTATCAATATAGATTGGTAGGAGGTAACTTAGTAGTTGGAGGTAGTGGTCTTGCCAATAATTTCAAATAGCTTTTTTTTTTGTTGAATGTTGCTCGGGCTTTTTTTTTTTGCTTTTATTTTTTTCTGGTCACTGCCATTATTGTACTACCAAAATCTTTTTCTCCTGTTACGATTTTGCTTTGTTTTGTTTTGTTTTAGGGACCACTTTCTCTTCTGATATTATCTGTATTTACAGTGATTTTTTTCCTCTCTTCTCCCAGAGGACAACTATGTTTATTACTGGTACAAATAAGAAATATATGTATGGGCATATAATCATCTTTGGTTTTGACATTTCTTCTTCTGGATGTTTATGATCCAATTGTTCTGGATTGAGATACACATCCTAAATTAATCGAACATAAAGTGATCAACAATCTACACTTCTTCCTAGTTTTGATATTTCTACTTACATAGTTAATTTGCAGCTGCAATTAACAGCTCTTGCTGTAATGTAATTTTGTCATTGTAATTGCTTCTTCAGAAATCAATGTTGCTACCATGATAAATAATCAAACCCTAACAAAGGTGAGAAAAGTCCAGGGCGTTTCCTCAGGTTACAGGTTTCTCAGGTGAATATACCCCTCTCCTTGTGTTTGCCTCGACAAATGTCATGAGTGATAGAATAAGTGAATTTCAATGAGATTTATCTCTAGAAGTGTGAGGGAAGAGAGAATATTACCGAATGTTTTACAACAACATATGTTCGCTACTAATGGTGTGACTCAAAATCATAAATAATGAAAGAAATTGATACCATGAGTGCAGTTTGTCTAGCATGTCTCAATTATACAAGCACGGGGTATATATCAAGTTTATAGTATTGCGTAAATCTTTATTAAACACTATAAAGGGTTTACACTTTTGTAACAATATGCAAATAGACCATTTAATTTACTTACAGACCTATCAAAATAAAATCCCCATAGGGTATCTAGGCGGCAGTAAACAAAATTCTTTCAGGAGTTTTTTGCTGACCTTTTTATAACTGCTAAGTTGCTGGTACCGCAGGGAATACGAAACTTGCTGTTGTAGCTTCTCTACAGCAACAGAAAAGGACAGCTGATGTTTTGGAGTACTGTGTCCTTTCTTATCGTATGGGTTAATTAATGATGGACACATTGTACATGTGAACATATTTTTTCTGAACTGGCAAGTGGGATAGGAGTTGCTCTAAAAAAGCATCAGGAACTGAAGGTGCAGATTGCTCTCCAAATCTCGCACTATAGTGTCATAGGTTCAGTTAAAGCTGAATCTCATAGATTACTCGCTATTTCTTTGGTGAATCAACTGATGAAAATAACTTTTTTATCTTCACAAGGAGCTTCGGGCAACAAAACACCTACACTGTGAGATATGCTACAGAATATTATCTGCCTTCCTTCTGACACGGGATTGAAAAACCAAACAGGAACTGAATTCAAGAAAAGCTAAGGCATTCCATATCAGAAAAAGAAGTAATGTTTTGCTGAAAAAAAGTAAAATCAGGACAGCATCAGAAAGACTATGCTAATAATTTGTAATGCATTGTATTTTATCCAATTACTGTTAATAATTTTCACTTTCAGAGAAGCGTCCGAACCCAAAGTACACAGACATTACTGCTTCCTCTGCCTATATTTTGGACTGTTCAATTAAATATTTGCACTGATTTTAAGGGATGCTATGAAGACAGAGTGCAGATACCTACTACTCAACTCTGCTTGTGGGCTGGTTGTAAAGAAGAAAAGTACAAAGTGGGAAAAGTGCATGGATATGAATTTCAAGTAGGAGCATCTTGGATCCTGAGAGAGTAGCTAGTCTGAATCACTAATTGCTAGACTGAGCACTGTTTCATCTAGGAAAGCTGTTGTGAAATAGAAGTTGAAATGCTGAAGGCCGGGATAGTGTTTTGTGTTGTGAGCCTTGTAAGAGTGTGACACATTTGAAAACCTCTGAGTCAGGTGCCTAAACCCCAAAGAGAAATGGGATTTTAAAATAGTTTCCTCATGTCAGTTACATGTTTTCTTCATCTAGTTAGTGTACTGAACGGCACTGCTTGTTTTTTATTTCTTTCTGGGGCACCTCAGAAGCACCTGTGTTTCACTTGTGTTATTATTATTCTGTTTGTAATCCAATTCTAGTCAAGAATGACTTAACTGAAACAAATCTCCACTGCAATCATCATTATTATCATGAATCAAAACTAAAGAACATCATCCATATCAGGTGTCTCAATTTGTTACTCCAAGATGACAATTACTCTATCCCTCCTCCAGCTAAAAAACTAGAGATGAGTAGCACTATTGGCCTAATGCTTCAAGTCAAATAGAGATACAGATTCTGAAGTGATTTCAAAATTGGTACATAAAGCACTTCAAGATGGAAATGCTATAAAAATGGAAAGGATTATATCTACTGCCATTGAACTAGTAAATTCTGTTCCGTTTATTAATGTATTTATGGTTATACTTTTTAATGCAGTTTCCCTCAATTATCTTATTCATGTGATAGAAATGTTTGCGGAAACAGATAGCAGACTGAAAAGTACTGCTTTATGTATTAATTAACATTCATAAGGTCTACACCCAGACTTTTAAAGAAGATATAATTATAAAAAGTAATTTGTTAATGGATAACTTTGCTTTCTCCTCTAAATATAGCCAGGAACTATTATACCTTTGTTATTTACAATCCACTGGTAATATATAATTCATGAAACAGCATTTATTTTACCACTGCTGATGGCACATTGTTTCTCCTTAGCTGCACACAGCTCCATTTTGCATTTCAGATTCTATGTCTTAATTTTAAGTCATTCATGGCCTTTTTCAGTCTTGTGTGTGAGCCTATGTTTGTGAGTGCATGTGTATGCATACAACAACATGAAGATTTTTCTTTTTTTTTTCCATGGGCTGTAGAAAATAACTTTTGGTCTCTGTGCAACACAGAAATTTTATTTTCTTTAAATGCAGTTAAAGCAGACTTGTAAGCAAATCTGGAACAAAGGTTTATTGTGAGATAAGAATGGCAATAATGTCTTACATTTAGATGAGATTTGTGAAAGCATATCACAAGTCACGTGCTTATAAAATTAGTGATGAATTGCAGCTCCCTCTGAGCTGTGTGCTTAAGGAAGATGGTTGGCAAACAGTAGAGACTTGTGTCAAAAACATCACAAATTTAAATAGTTTTTTTTTTTTTAATTACTTCTATTGTATAGAGTTCATGTATTTTTTTCTTTTCATTATTACTCAGATACATAGATGTTGGACTAACACTTCTCTGTTTTCTACCATTAAAAAACTTTTAATTCTTCTTCCAGCTGCAACAATTTAAAATCTAAAGGTCTTCATGTTGAAATATTGCTTTTCTTGAAAAAGATTTACAGGCTAAATAGGATTAATACATAATGATAAAGCAAATATCATAATGTAAAGACAATACTATAACTTGGAAAATTTGGGGAGAAGAGATAACAGTCTGGGAATGCTAGAAATTAACAATATTTTTAAATTCCAAAACTTAGTTCATATGTTTACAGTTGTCTCCTTTTATGTTTATTCATGGAGATTGTCCTACAGAAATACTTTGTATAATTGTATTATGATTATCTTGAATGTATGCTATGAAACTTATGATTGACTCGTGAGTTTTTTTCCTGAAAAACATTCCTTTTAAGTGAGTTGCTTTGATGAACAGGAAAAAACCAAACAACCAAAAAAATTGCCCCTCAGAAATATGTGTTCTCAAAATAAGTTCAGACTGAGATTTGATGTACCAATTAACAGGTCCAATAAAATCCTGAGATGGTATCACAGTATCACAGAATCAACTAGGTTGGATAAGACCTCTGAGATCATCAAGCCCAACCTGTGATATGGGATATGCATATGGACCTGTCTGTATGCATTTGAGAGACCTGCAAGCTGGGCTAAGATGGTATGAATTAGATATTTAATTCTTTTGAAGGGTATGGGTAAGGGAAAAAACATCAAAAGCAAACAATGGGGTTTGATACAATTGCCCACTCTCAACACTAATGAGCACCTTTCTTTCCAGAGCATTCAGTTCATTCTCTAAACTTAGACAGTGGTAAGATCATCTGGAATGCAGAAGCAATAAAGAAGTTGGTCATGTTTAATGTGAAGTAGCTGAAATTTGGGCCCTTAAGCCTGGATTCCAATTACATTTCACTCCAATTCAGCCTTAATCTATCAGCTACTAACTTCCTCAAGGGTCTTCAAATTTATCTCACCAAATTTAGGTATTTTTATCTGCATTTTGTCTAGGCTTGCTATAGAGCCTGTTGAAATAAAAAAATACTTCTAGGTCACATTTTTCTGTTGTAAGTCTGGTGTTTAAAATAGATCAGATGATTCACACTCCAGGCAGGTCCATTCCTCTTAATTGATTATAAAAGAAGCCTAAATGTCTAATGTTAGGGAAAATGGAGTCTATGCCTCAGGTTCTTGGAGTAAAGGGTGGTGCCATGCAGACAGCACTCAGCTGGCTCTAGGATAATTCTTTGTCTAACAAAGCAGATTCTAACTGTTCTGGAAACCAAGGAATAATATTATTGTAATCTCCTGACTACGCTCTTTTACTTGCTGCTCTTCCCACATTTGGAGCTAATGCTTGGCCTTGGCTTGGTCCCCACCTGTAACTGCAGTGCAGTGTTAGGGAAATAACCCACCAGTTTTCCCTTGCAGGTTCTCCAGCTGTTGGAAGAGATGCTGCCATGCATCCTGGACTGATTTTGGCTTCTGGTTTGCAGGTTCATATCTAGACAATCAGTGTAGGCTTTCAGGCTTCTTTCACAGGAACCTTAGGCACCAAAACACTTTCCATGCCAAGTAAGATATCAGGGTGTCAGAAATCACCTGACCATCAAACTTAGGCCACAAAGACACATTTAAGTTGAAGGTAAATGTCAGAAATACCATTTTCCAAAAAAAAAACCAGAGCTAGAAACTGCTGTCATAAATGCTCTGTAGAGCACATGCACAGCAACCATTGCAGAATAAGCACAGCAGCCCAACTGTCTCAGCACAGGATGACGAACAACTGCAGGGTTAGAATGAAAGAGCTGCAGATGGAAAAGGTGAGGGAAAAGAAAAATGGATCTGTATTTACATACAGACATGCCAGATTCCCTTCTCCACTGCTGGCCACAAAACACGCCTAAGAATTTATAGCAGTCCAGCACACACAAGCATGTCCTGCACTTCTCTTAGGTGGTGATTACACATTTGTTCCTGGAATTGATCAAATATCTCTGAATTACAAAGCCTTGCAAGCAAACATATCTGTGTCTGGGACACAAGAGGCTGTGTCCCAGTTATTTGCCTCCAACTCCATAAGCCTTTTCAGAACCTATAAGGACATTATTTAGTTTTGGAAATGATGAAAATTTATAAAATAGAATGATTTAAATCAAAATGTTTAGAATTCTATGAGTCCATATTTTCCTCTTGATGGATCTGTGTTGAGGGGCTTATTCTTCAAGCACAGTAACTCATTCACCTTCACATTCATGTTTTTTAAGAAATAAAGTCTGAATTTTATTTTCCATTCTTTGAGACGCTTATTATTTTGTTCTGTACTTTGGGTGATGAAATTTGGACTATGACTGACTGTTATCTCAAACTACATTGCAAGGAAAACTCAAACTAGGGAAAAAAGACAAAATAATGGTTATTTTAAAATACATTGGTTCTTAAAGCCTTCTTCTCTTAGAACAAAACTTCAAGGCATAGTTTACTGTGATTTTCTTTTTCCTGAAGGAAAATACTTTTACCCTAATTTATCAAACTATTTATTCAAATGCTAATACAAAAGATATTTCCATATAAAACACTAGAGTCTAATAATAGTGGTGCATACCTGAGTAATATGGAAGGATTTAGATTTGCTTACCAAAAGTTAGGTGGCAATTGAAGAACATGTGTTAATGTGTAACATGACTTTAACAACATGCTCTGACTTGGTGAAAAGAATAGACATAGTACTAAGACGTATTAGGATCAATTTTAAAAAGCCTCGTTGCAAAAAGAATACATCAGTTGATGGGGTAACTGCAGAGTACAGAGTGAGATGAAAGAAAGGCTCCAGGAAGTTAATCGATGCATTTTTATATAAAGGATTAGGTCAGTTTCCCCTGGAAAAATCCATGTGAGAATACAGCCATCTTTCTTTAATGCTTATGAAATAACAACTGAAAAAGTGACAGTAGTCCCTGCAAAATGCTTTTTTGGTTTTTTTAAAATCATGTTTGGGTTTGATAAGTTAATACTTGTCTGCTTTTTCTAATAGATTTGGGTGTCTAATAATAACATCTATGACTTTTTACAAATCATGCCAGTTTTGAAACAAATCATTATGATGGAGCAACAACTCTTTTTCCAGAACAAGTGGTTAAATCTATCTTTGGTTGTCTGAATTTTTCTGATTTTATAGTCACTGCTTCTTTCCTCCCTTGCTGAAGATACATTTTCATTGCCAAGAAGTTCACTTTTTAAATTATTTTTGAGAATTTATACATATTTAGTTGTTACACTTTTAGTCCACAGAGTAATTTTGTAACTCCTGCACTTGTTCTTCCACTTTTAAATACATGATAAAAAACAGAGACAGGAATATTTTTCTGAACATGTTAGCTGTGATTAACTCACCATCTCCTTGCTTTTCTGTATGAGAATTTCAGATGCTTTTTGGCCATAGCACCATTTCATTTTAAGCTGATTTTCCATTACTGCCTGCATAGTCTTTTGGCATCAGGGCTTTTCAGACCACCTTTATGCAGTGCTAGAGAACGGGGCAGTGGCATGAACCCCTGTCAGAGATGCACAGCTTTGCCGTTCTAGAACCCCAGGCTCCTCAGTGGTACGCCTCTCTTGTGTAAGCCTGTCCCTCACTGTTATTTGCATTTCTTCTTGCCTCTTATGTACTATATTTTTTTTAGCAACAATTTCATATTTATTCCCAGATCCTGGATAAAGAAAAAATTATTGAGTAGTGTCAGATTGAATATCAGCTCCTCTGACAATATTCTCATTCAGTGATGAGTCTTCACTGACAGCTACTTTTGGAGACCCATCAATTTTTATTCTGTTTGGCATGCACTTTGTTTTGATTGAGTCTAAAGCTAATTTTAAAAAATCTAAATGTCAGATGGTTAAAGTAAAAGGTTTTACAGAAATCTAAACATATTTAGTTTTCAGCAATATCTTTATCTGATAAATATGTAGACACATAAAAAATTAGGTTTGTCTGACAAGCTTTATTTTCATAAAACCATTTTGACTAGTATTAATTATATTCTCTCAGTCTTTATTAACTGGTTATTATATTACCTCTTCTATTATTTCATCCAGATGGGCATCAGACTAAGCAGACTGTTAATACCCTAGTTATCCTATCTGCCCTTACTGCAGTCTGTCACATCCATGACGTTCTTTTATTCTGGAATATTCCAAATACCTGAAGAATATTAAAAATTAACATGACTCAGATATTTTAAAGTTGAGTCTTATCTTTATACTTAGCCACTGTTAAAACCTCTTCAGTTTCTAGTAGGCTGGAATATAGTTCATCATCCTCTTAAGGTTAAATAAAGCATACTGGTTTCTTTCATGTGGTGCAGGTGTATTTATCAAATACATCTGCCACTCTGCATCAATTTTTTAACAATTTTACCCTTCCCTTTTAGTACACCTACAGCAATGTAAGATTATTATTTATCCATTCTTCTTTAAACAACAACTTTTATTTGTAGCTAATTATCAGCAATGTGTTTAGTGTTTTGAATTTTTTAAACAGCTTTCTACACTTCATGACTTTTAAAGTTTTTTTCCTTCTACTTCCCAGTTGTTCCTTTCTATAAACTGCACTTTTTAAATTGCTTATAAATTCCTTAGCATCATCAAATTAAGTTAAAATGTACAAGAAAATAACCCCTTTTTGTCATTGTGCTTCTATATTTCTGGCTGTATTCAGTGTGGCTCCACAGGGACTGCTACTTGGGAAGTATCATTTAGCAAATGGCAGAGAACAGGATGAAGATGTGTCAAGACTGACTTTGTGGAAAACATGATATCACTCAAATTTTTTAACCCATCAGCTAATTAAAATCTTTTGTCAGTCTAAGCTGATCATGTCATAACCTTTCTTATTTAAAAGACAATATGCAAAAACTAGAAAAAGTCATTCTTCTTGATAGAATACTGTGAGTACTTAGTTCAAACTTGGTTTTGGAGTATATATTTCTCTATGATCTGGAATATGAGAATCTTTGATACCTCAAATGTTTATGAATAAATAATTATTATAGTTATTATTATTAATAATAATATTATTGTTGGTGGTGTTATTACTATCTTTACTATTATAATTACTGCTACTATTAATATTAATATTATTATTTAAGTCTTTATATTTGAATGGCTGTAGAATCATCACCAAAGAAAGATCCACACTTTAAACAGATTATGTGTGTATATTATTGTAGGGAAACTGGAAAAGCTGATAATGAATTGATCTTCCTTATCTGTTCTGAACAACTCAAATTCTGTACACCCTGGGGTAATATCAAGAAACAGTTAAACTCAATTTAAGATGAAACACCAGCTGGATTCAAACTTTAAAATTCAATTGCCATTTTACAGTGAAACAAATGTAAAAAAATCCCCAAACACAGGTCATTAAAACCTCTCAGTAATTGCATTTCAGAGCAGTTCCTATTAAAACCTTTGTTTTCCTTGCCTGAAATCTCTGATTCCATTTGAAGAGAAGACATGCTCCAATTTAAACCTTCTTGTCTATTTATTCATGGGGGTTTTTTTCAATATTGTGAAGGCTATGAAATTGCATCTGAACTATGACATTTCCAGTTTTAAATTCCTGGTACAAACCATCAATGAGAATATCTCATCTGCTCCTTTTATATATATTTTGAAGTTTCTCACCTGTGTCTGTTAGTAGCCCATATAAATACAAACAGAATACAAATGCACACAAATGCACACATATGCATACATTATGTATATTCAGTAAAAGCACTCCAGACATATTAAGATAATTTCTCAAGTCCTGGCATACAACCTACCAGTCCAGGACCTTACATTTCAACTTCTCTTTCCTGGATCATTCTGCCCTTTTCTCACCAAAAGTCCAATTTCACAAAGGAATTTTTTTTTTTTTTTTTGCAGTTTAGGGACTCATTAATAACAAAAAAAAAATTGTGTGGATTTAAAATCTCATTGTTTATAATTACAAAAAATTTTATCTACAGAGTCACTTCCATCCAGATTGATTCTAAAGCTCTTTTAAAGATTATGTCTAACAGGAATACTTAGATATTGGTGAGCAGAATGGTTCAGCTCTTGATAACCATTTAAACTACATGGTAAATTACAGAGATGAAAAATCATTCAATGCTTTTGTGAAAATAGGTGTTTAAAAAAATAAGAAATTTAGTTCAAACAGTAGAACTTGTACACTGACACCTTACAGAAATTTATGTAAAAATTTCAAACACCCAAGAAGTCACCTGGGATAAAAATGTGTCACTCTGGACTTCTCTTACCATAAATTTGAATCTCCCCCTGGGAATTTCTGTCATCTATCAAAAAAACCTGATCATGTTTAGAGGTCTATCGTTCATAGTGTAAGAAGCTGTAATTTTTTTGGCTCATGAGCCTTCCTAAAAAGTGCAGAAAAGCCTGTTTTGACAAGAGTTTGTCTGTTTACTGGCTGCGTGTGTTCCTACTTGTGTCATGTACCCCAGAATTTTCACAAATGCTCATTTTTACCCAGGCTAAGTCCCATAGACTCAGGCAGAAAGTAGATTCTCATAATTTTCATTGTGTTATACCAGACCTGTAGGGGAACCAGTCCTCAGCCTGTGCTCAGATATATGCATTACACTAATGGATAATATATAGGAGAAAATCCATTAGTGATTAGCAAATGAAACTGTAAAATCTGACTGCAAAATAAATAGGTCTTTCCTGGTCAGTGTTACATCATTGATAGTTGCTAGTAATTCTATTAATTTTTCATTAGAGGAAGGATCTATTGAATATATATTATCAAATAGGAAGCATCATTAGTCCTAGAAAAGTGAGAAATGAGGATGTATTTGTTGCACAGTTACGAAAGGTGTTAAACACATAAGAAGGTCAACAGAATCTTTTCATGGAAAATTTACTCTTGTTAACTTGATGAAGTTACCTCAAAACCAAAACCACCCAGGCTTTCTCAAGTTCAGGGAAGCTAGAAGTGAATCACTATGATGGAAAATAAAAAAAAGTCAATTTAAAAAAAAAGTAAGTTTGAAACAGGAGACAAGCTACAAAACAATATTCATGAGGAACAAATAATTGCTCATGGTCTGTAAAGCAAATTTCCTGACTGAAAGCTGTATAGTTGTCAGCTGCTAAATAAAATTTCTTTAGTGTATGGGCAACTGCAGCAAGTTTCTGCTTTGGATACATGAAATCTTACCAAGATTTAGTACTTGTACCTGTGAGCTTAATGATGGTTTCAAGAGAGAAACCCTTGGTAGTGGAGATCAAGAGGATATTAATCCAGTACTGTTTCTTTTTAAACAGCATTTAAGCATTGTGGAAAAGTATAAAATTTTCATTTTCAGTTCCATCAGTAAAAGAAGACTTCATCTTTATGACAAAGGTTATTGAATTTGTCACTCCTCTAAATCTGTTAAACTTGGGAGTTCAGCCTCTTTGTTCCCCATAAATACCAAGACTCCTGTATGGAGACATGCTCGTATGCATACTTGGAAAGTCTGGAACGTAGGATCAGTAGGATCATAGACAAAGGAGACAGCAGAAATCAGCTTCTATGAAAGAAGTGATAGTACCGACAATTTTGCACATAAAACATATTATGGGTGTCCTGTTGAAGTCCTGAAACAGCAAGGGTAATACAATTGATTTGGTAGGAATGTCTGGTTAATTTTTCACAAGGCGTAGAATCCTCAAAAATCAATAACTTTCTGCTGTATCTTTATTCTTCTGAATAAACTGTGCCTGTCTAAGAAACCTGATTCCTAAGCACAGTTAGGTTCATAAAACATTCACAGACATACACAGCAGAAAAGAAACACAAGCTTTCCCAAGCAGCAGTGAGCATTTAACCCCAAGGAAGGACAAAGTGAATTATTCTTCATTGATAGAGTATCGTCCTTGCACAGATGTTTTTCTTCTTTTTCTCTTTAGTGCTATAATTTTGTTTTGTTGGCAATACATAGGCATCTACCCAGACATTCTTTTAAAATTTCCATTTTCCCTATGAATATTACATTTAGTCTATCACATTTTAAATTTTTAAAGCATTCAAAAGAAAGATGACTACTCTTACAAATGATACAAGCAGGAATGCACACGGCGTTTCTGCTACAGTAGACTAGGAAATGCTATTTGAAGAAGGGATAACACAGACAAAAAGATAACAAAATAGAGAAACTGTGAGAGATCAACATAAAACCAAGGAATTTTACCTGGAGGAGACTGGGGCAAACTCCACCTTGAATAACACACTGTGAAATTTAGCTATGCTATGTTAGCAACTAAGTTAATCTTTCTGCATCTCATCTATTTAGGCCCATTGATTCTAGAACATCTAGGGAAATAAATCTCTTGAAATAAGTGCCTGTATTTACCTGTCTGAAACTAAACCATGTAAATATCTTTGAAAAGGTACTGACCATGACTACACAACCATATTACTCCTGAATTCAGTTACAATTTTCCAAGTGTTTTAAATTTGCCTCTTCATCATACAGTTTACTCTGTGCTAAGCTGGTCTCCAGGAAAATTTTACATCATGCTAGATGGACATACAAAATAATCAAGACATATCCTGAGCAGGAACTTCTTCAGCTCATATGAAAGCCCATAGTCAAGAATTGCATCCTTAGCAGGAACCTTCTTTAAACGTATGAAAATCAGTTAGCCAACAGTCATTGCTAGCACTGAGAGCAGCTAGAGACAGTTAATTAGAGACAGTTCAAAATGACTTTTGAACAGCTGTGGTGGTCTGATGCTGGCTGGATGACCTGGAAGAAAATCCATTCTGAGGAGGGCCTTGAGCAACAACAGGCCCTTGAGCAGATCAAATAGGAAATCACTCATGCAGTAGCTCTTGAGCCTGTTTGGGCAGGACTGGCTGTGCAAAATATACTCCACACTGCAGCTGGGGAGCAGGGCCTCACCTGGAGCCTCTGGCAGAGGACTGCAGGAGAAACCCAGGGTCAACCATTAGAATTTTGGAGCTGGGGTTATTGAGGATCAGAAGGCCACTCTACTCCAACAGAAAAAGAGATGCTAGCAGCCTGTGAGGGGTTCCAAGCCACCTCAGAACTTATTGGGACAGAAGCGTGTCTCTTCTTGGCACCACAGTTGTCCATTCTGCACTGTATGTTAAAAGGAGACATCCCCTCAACACATCACCTATCCAGTGTGACATGGAGTAGGTGGGTAGCACTGACTAGGCGAGCCTGAATGGGAACCCCAGGGATTCTGTAAGAGACTATGGACTGGCCAGAAGGCAGATATTTTGGAGCATTGCCTGGAAAGGTGACTTGTGCCCAAGAAGCACCTCAAAATAGGCTATACTCTATTTACTGATGTATCCTGCCATGTGGTAGGAAACCATTGGAGGTGGAAAGCTGATGTGTGGAATCCCACACAAGTCATTGAGGCTGTTGAAGAGGCAGGCAAGTCAAGCCAATTTGTAGAAGTGAAAGCTCTCCAGCTAGCGCTAGAGATTGCTGAAGAAGAAATGTGGCCTGTACTTTATCTCTACACTGACTCCTGGATGGTGGCTCATGGCCTGTGGGGGTGGCTGCAGCAATGAAAGAAAACCAATTGGCAATGCAGAGGTAAAGTCATCTGGGCTGCTGCATTGTGGCAGGACATCACTGCAAAGGTAGAAAACATGACTCTGAAAGTACATCAAGTAGATGCTCACATGCCCAAAGGTCATGACACTGAAGAATATCCAAACAATGAACAGGTAGATAAGATTGCCAAGACTGGAATAACTAAGGTAGATATAGACTGGGAGTGAAAGGGTAAGTTATTTATAGCCTGATGGGTCCATGAAGCATCAGGACATCTTGTATGGTGAGGCCTAGCAAATTGACTGCATTGGACAACTCCCATGGTCATATCAAAGTAAGAGCCCATGGAAGGGGAAAATAATATCTATCTGTGAAAAGACTGGGGATGTAGTTAAGGAAAATGTATGTTTGGTATAGAAATGGTTTAAGGATTTAGTTTAAATTGTAGGTGTGGGTAAGAAGGGATTTCAGTAATGAGAAATAATGCAATGGAACAGTTGGAAGATATATAAATTATGTGGAATCTGAGTATGATACAAAATGGTATGGAATAAGGGTAGAGATTGTGTTGGGTCTGGCTGAACTGGAGTTCATTTTCCCATAGAGCCCTCACTGTGCTGTGCTTTGCATTGGTAGCTGGAAAAGTGTGGATAAATGGTGTTTTGGCCACAGATGAGCAGCGCTGGTACAGTATCAGGGCTGTTTCTCTGACATTCCCAACCCCATCAAGGTGCCGGAAGTGAGCAAGACCCTGGGAGGGGACACAACGAGGCCAGCCAACCCAAATTAACCACAGGGATATTACATACCACGTGTTGTCAGCTCAGATATAAAAGCTAAGGGAGAGAAGAGGAATGGGGGGAGGGTTACTTGTTCTCTTGCAGTGCTTGCCTTCTGAAGCCACTGCTAGTGTGCTGAAGCCCTGCTTCCTAGGAAGTGTGTGAACATCACTCACTGGTGGGAAGTAAAGATTAATTTTTTCCCCTTTGCTCCTGTGCAGACAAACTTTGGCTTTTCTTACTTTTTTCAGTTTAGTAAACTGTCTTATCTCAATCTACTAGTTGTTTTCCATCTTATTTTTTTTCTTCTGTCCCAGTGGAGAGTGATACAGGCTTGGTCAGCGCTTGCTGCCCAGCCAAGGGCAACCCACTACAATAGCACTCACCTCTCCTCCTTAATCTGCCCGTCCTTTCCACGTCAGAGTCAGTCAATTACAGGCAATGAGTGAAAATGCTGGCAGATGGGACAACTTCACACAAACTAAACCCATTTTCTATAACAATTTTGACATCATCCCCTTTCAAAATTTGTATTTTAAGTGTTTTGCAGACATTCACACATATTTGGCGACTTTTGTTATAGAAAGACTATTTAGAAGGCGTGTAACCAATTTGTTGTGAGAATAAGGAGAGAAGGAGAATTAGCTAATTAGAACTAAAATAACAACTACTCCTCCAGACACTGTACAATAAAGTACATGACTGGGATGCAAGGCTTCAGTAGTGGATGTCACCTTGAGTACTGTTATTTAATTTCCATGTCTGCACAGGCACAAACACATCCTTACAGGTTGATGCAAGGCATATTACAACATACACTGAAGTTTGGAGTCAAAGGTCTGTGTAGCTACAACAAACTTGGAGAATGCAAAACAATTGTAAACTTCAGTGCATTATTTTTTCTCACAGAATCAGTCACTAAGAGGGTATAAAAACCTGGATTCATCCTCAAACTTTCCTGTCCTAAAATTATTTCTCATGAAACATTGCAGCAGTGAAGACAAGTAACCTTAGCAGCAGAGATTAGTCTGGTTACAGAAATTTCCATTATTGTAGGCAACTGGCCATAGTGTTGGTCAGATTTTTTTTTTTGAAAATAAACCTCTAGATTCTAAAACTATGTAGTTTTCTTTTCTTATTAATTCAGTGTAGTACCATTTGAGGTTTGGTGGGGGTTTTTTTGTTTGTTTTATATATCTCTTTTTCCTGGATCCTGACTCTTCAAATTTTACTTCACAAGAAGTAAATGAAAACAAGATTTTAATGACCTTTAAAAAAATTCTCTGTGTGTGTGGTACAGAGAAATATAGTCTTATTGCTCATCACCTCCAATACATGCAGTTATCACCTCCAATACATACAGTTATCCTTAGGCAGTATCTCAAGGGCAAACTGTAATTGGTTGGGAGCAGGAATGTGCATGAGCACTGAAGTATGTCAGTATCTGACTGGAGTACATTTGTATATAAGTAGATTCTATAAGGCTGCAAACGTTGCTTGAAATCTTACAATAGATTTTCTTATGAGTTATCTGCAATCACCTAAACATGTTATAATTTAAGTTACACTGGGAAACATCCTTTCTCAAAGTTGCACAGTGTTACAATCCATATCCATGCACAGGACAGTAAACTGACTTTGCATGCTACTGCAATTGTTAGAGAAGAGCCCTCCCACAGATAAGCCATTGTGACAAATTTTTATTTCATCTTACAAGAACTAACATTCCATAAGAGTTTCTAATTCTGATGCTTCAGACAAGTGTAAGATATTTTCCTGATTGTGGAAAAAATTTGAATACTTTCTTTTGAATGGGAGAATGATGGAAGCAGCTTGATAGTCATTCCCTGGGGAATTAGATGAATAAGTTCCTCCTTATCTAATTTCTCCAAGGAAAGATCCCTGGCATCCACAGATCTGCAATAAGGAAGAATTTGGGTTTAGGATTAGAATTGTCATAAATTTACCTTAAGTTTCTAGATGGAATGAAACCACGGCCAGCCAATATCTACGAATTTCCCTTGGTTTAATGTCAATTCCTTAAACAGTCTGTGGTTTTCATGAGAGCACACACATTAGCCTGGGATTAGCAAAAAGTGCATCTGCGTTTTTGCCCTTTTATACTTTCTGCTGCATTTTATTCTTAGAGCAAAATTCATGTTATGCTAAGGTTACATTACAAGAATTTTGCAGTAATCTACTGAAATAACCAAAGTATATACATATATAAAAGCATAATATAGTACTTTTATAGCTGTATGTAATTTTTCCTATGCTATTTTCCAAGTACCATTTGAAATTTCTCACTGCATGAAAAATTGTCTTGGAATTCCAAATAAAAGTCAAAACTGCATTTTTAATCTCTAATTTGTTCATAACCTTTGTCATTGAACAAAGACAAAGCTAGTTTTGAAAGCCTGTTCTATAATAACAAGAGGAATGATAATAACACATGCTGAATGCATAAGTAAAATGCCAACGACTGGAAGATTAAGGCTTTCTCTTGACTTCATGGAACACATTTCACAGCTGGTATTTCAGCAGAAGCACGCTTTGTGGAAAAACTAGTTGCCAAGGAAAATATTTCATTTTAAAAGCTTTTTTTTTTCTTTATCAGTTGTTTGTTTCAGACTAACGAAGGGTTTATTGAGAATATTTTGGTTTAAAGTGTATAAAAAAGAAATGGATTCCTTTAACAGACTTGCTCAATTAATCTTTTTCTTTCCTCAAGCAAATTGATTTTATTTTCTAATAGCACGTTGGATGTAGAGGCACATTAGGTGTAGAAGTTGAAGGACATGGAAAAGTTCTACTTCTATTGCTCATGCCCAAATTCATCAAAATTCAGCACATCCTGGACCTCGAAACCAATAGCCCCTCTTCTTCCTCTTCCGTCCTTCCTTCCATCTCCTTCCCTGATGTTTTCCTTTCCAAGTGCTCTACAGTCCTGTAATTCTTATCTTCTATTGGCACATAAAAGTAAATGCAAATTATTCTTTGAATCTTTGCCAATCTGAAGCTAAGTGATGCTTCAGAATGGTGGAAGGAGTGAGATTTTAGAAAGCTCTCACTTAAATGAACCTTTAGCCAGTGCTCCAATGTAGCAGCTCCAGCTTCCAGAGCACCAACTCTTGGCTCCATGGAGGCCAGGGTTAGAACTTTATTATTTTCTACAGGGTTAGTATTTAATCTTGAGTTTATGGCCAAAAAGGAAATATACCAAAACTGTTTTTCCCCACACATGCAGAGGATTTCTCAAGTTTTTTGGTAGAAAAATCAAAACTGTTTTTCTATGAACTCCTTCATATAGGATATGTTATTCATTTCAAGAAACGTGAAAAATTACACCTTCTGCAAGTATTTGCAGGCTGTTTTTTACCTAGTTAAGGGTCCTCTGCAAGACAAGTGGCATAAGAACTCGAGATGAGACATAACAGTAGTGGGAACTTGCTAACGTTCTCCCTGTTTCCCTTTGTGGCCCACCATGAATAATTTCCTAGCTGATGTAAGGCAGATTGCTGGTCTTGAGGGGGACATTCAGTGCTTCACTGCTGCAGTTTTGACCAGAAGTTTTTTCTGCAGCTTCCAAAAATTTCTTTAGTCACAGAAGGGCCAGAAAAGTGAGTGAGTAACTGACAAACCACAGATAATATTACAAAGATCCTCTTGTTGACAGTGTCCGTTTGTACATTTTTTTATTCCTTTTAGCTGCATGCAGTGCTGAAGGGTCTCTTGGGCAACACAGTACCAGTGACATTCAAGGTGCTAGTTTGTAGGCAATTGCTTTAAAAAACTCAGCTTCTGGGAATTCCTGAAGTTATGTTCAGGAAATAGATCGACTGATATTCATAAATGGATCAACTCTATTATTTAGAAGTTTCCAGATGAAGTGAGAGTGAATTTGATTCTAAAGGACAACTACATGAATTATCTCCTGAAAAACAATAGAAACAACTCATGGGAGTGAAAAAGCTGCTACAAGGAGATTAGACTTGAGCTAAATGCCAAGACAAAAAAAAAAGAAAAATAAACTCCAAACCCACTCTGTGATGCATAAAACACTGACCAAGAATATAAGACTAAAAATGGTTTGGATTATTACCTCTGATAAATCAAGGTAGTCTTCAGGTTTATGAGCCTCAACTTTTTACAGCTTTCATAAAAAATACTGAATAAACTCTACAAGCGTATTAGTTTACTATTGTTATTGCAATGTTTCTAAAATGCAACCTACTCTTGCTTTTATTACACTTTTAGATCAGTAAAAGTGAAAAGTTTTCTCTTTTTTTTATTTGCAGCACCTAGCCTTGTAAGAGATAAACTATTACAGACTCCCAATCTTCAGATATATATTAATATACTACAGTTAATAACTATACTGATAAAAATGGTGTTCATGAAACTAAGGCCTGAATATTAGCACTATTGTGCAGAGAGGTCATTCAGAGTTCTCAATAGCCCCTTTCACTGCACCTTAATCCATACTTAATCCCCTGGCTATTATGGGCCCACAGTTTTCACACATTGCTTTGCCAACATACATCAATCCTGGTCTGTGAAGTATCCCCTGTTACTCCTGTTCCACATCTTTCTTTAGGAGAAAAATATATGTCATTCTTAATGGTACAGTGAAATCTGTAATGTGGATAAACTGCACACAGGGGATCAGATTGAAGCCATTAAAATTATTTTCACTATGGGTCCTGACGTGGAATTGGAACACTAATCTCCAGAGATAAAGGGCATCTAGCTGATTTACCATTTCAGTTCCCACTTTTACCTTTGATTTTATTATTTGTTTGCTCTATAACTTTCATCTGTATTCTAGACCCTTGAGCATTCAGAAGATCTTGGTAACATAACAGTATCAAACATACTGTGTCTGACTGATAGCTCTGAAGTGTTCAGAGCATACCTTCATTATCCAAACTGGAATTAGCTGACTTTTTGTAGCTCAGATTATATTGATATGAAATAGGCTATTATACAGTAGGAATACAGCATTTTAAAAACCTGTGGAAGGGACACAATGCTTACTAGCTTTGTATTGATTTCTCCAAGCAGGAATTATGATCAAAAACTAATTTCAAGCTGAGTTAAGTTTTGCTAAGATTGAATAAAACTTTCTATTAGTTCAATTACTACACACCAAAGAGTGAGATAGCATTCAAAGAATAGCAGCTTTTTCAGAGTGATTTCTAGATCACTGAGATTCTCTTAAAAACAGTTTCTAGGATTTACAACACGCATTCAAAAAAACTTCAAAGCTTGGTGCATCACTTTAAAATTATTCCTTTTCTCCCTATAGTTAGTAACTTTCATTTCTTCTTGTCAGTGGAATAGTTGGAAGAATACAGATATTACATGCTTTTCTTTGCATGTTTGTATGGTTTTTTCTACATAGAAATAAACAGATTTTAAATATTTGGAATATCTAAATTAGAGAGGCAATTAAAAGGAAAAAAGTGTCATTTTTCTTGTAGCTGAAGTCTGGCAATGAATTCAATGACTTCACTATATCCTAAAGGGATACTGAGTGTGAAGAACAACACTTCTGGAGACAGGTTTTGAAACATTGCATAAATCATGGTCTCCTGAAACAGTGGATTTAAACTGTTTTGATGGTTCACTGAAAAATCTTTCAGTGGCCATTTGGTATAAGAAATGCTATTTTCCTCCCTTTCTATTTGTCTTGGATGAAACATGTAAGGATTGAGACATTGATTAGTGATTTGGGAGAACTTGCAAGAAGAAAGCAAAAAGGAGAAAAGGTATAGCAAAGGAACTGCAGTTTCTAACAGACACCTCAAGAGACAAGCTATGATCCATTTGTCTTTGTCATTTTTCCACCAGTTATTTTCAGATATCTGCCATAGGGATGATCTTATTGTCAACAAATATCAGTACATAAAGTTTTGCTTGCACTTATGGGCACAAACCATTGTAATGACTAGAAGAGTTGCTTTTGGTGCAAAAATATTTGGGATAAATTGTAAAGTTTTGTGCTTGTAATTGTATCACAAAAGATGCACTGAATCTAAAATGTTTCCTCAATAAATTTCTCCTTTGGACCAAATAAATTTATTCTTCTGAGGCATAGGTATCCTACCCAGAGATTTGATTCCACTGTAAACAAGGCTACTACTAGTCAGAACATGCCAGACAGAAGAACATCTTCTGTCAATGGCATTTTAATTCCACAGGCTGCAACAAGTCACAGCTGTTTTCCAGTCTTTGGATGAATTGCATTTGCATCTACAGAAAGATAATTATATGCATCTAAATCCTACATATGTAAATGCTCATGCTCTTAACTGTGCTTAAGATCTTGTTCCCTACAGTTTCCTGCAGAGGGGAAGTGGAGAGGAAGGTGCTGATTACCTCTGTGGGATCCAGTGATGAGATGATGAGATGCATGGGAATGGTTCTAAGTGCCACCCATTTAAATTCCAGTTGGACACAAGGAAGCATTGCTTTACCAAGAGGGTGGTCAAACTCTGCAGCAGGATTCCTAGAGAGGTGACAAGCCTATCAGAGTTTAAGACACATGTGGATGATGCCCTTAAACAGCACTTTTAACTTTTGGTCAGCCCTGAATTAGTCAGGCAGTTTGATTAGATAATGGTTACAAGTCCCTTTCAACTGAAATAGTCTAGTCTTGTCTATTATAGTCTAACTTAGTCTTTTCTATAGATCTGTTGGAAGTGTTCATAACTAATCCATGTTTCTTTAAGTATTAAAAACATCTTAATGTGAATTAAATTCTTTATGTATATTATTGACTGAAGCCCTCTAGTTTACTTATGTACATAAAAGTTACAGACTCAAGAAGAATCATAGCAAGTTTTTTATGTCACCTGTCAGACGATTCATTCTTTCCGTCCTAGGGACATAAGATGCATCTTCAGCTGGAGAATGGTTGGGTTTTTGTTGTGTTTCTTTGAAGGAAACTTAATTGATGAAAGCTGAACAAGAGAAATAAAAATACTTAAAAAACCCAAGTCAAATAACCTACAAACATCCAGAACTAATAAAGACATCAGAAAAGCTTCACACACAACAAGCCAAGAAACAAAACATCAGTTTATAAAAATCACTGTGATCGGGGAAAGGTATTGAGCAAGTTAACTGTGATGCTGTTATCACAGCTCCTTGTGCTATTTCAGGTCTACCTTCTGTACAATTGCTGCTACTGAACTGATCCATGGGAAAAGTTAAAACAGGCCAGAAGAGACCACTGCAGAATCTAATCAGATTATCTCTCCACTCAGCATGCAGTTCTATGTTGATATTCCTTGACCCAGACCCTTGTGCCCTGTTTACTCAAGTGAGAGGAAAGTAGCATTACTCTGAGGACCTGGAAATTTTAGGAGGGACTCAAATGAATATATTTAAGGTACTAATTAGAAGTTGTTTGTAGTCACAAAAGGATAGGGAAGAACAGTGAGAACAAACTCCTCCCCCAAGCCATCTGTAGGCAATGTAATGTGACATTATGAATTACATGTATAAGACACTATGAAATAATTACCTGCTTTTATGACAATTGAATTCACTGACCTTGGAGGTCCTTGTGAGTCTATATTTGGTGTCTGTCTTTTTTGATCACAGCAGTGGGAAGGGTGCTCCTGCCTTCGGCCCTTGTCTGACACTGAAACTCAATTTGTCTTCATTACACAATCAACTAACTCTATAATTTGATTTTTTTCTTTTTTTCCTCTTTTTTTCTTCCTCTTTTATAAAATTTGTAATTTAAATTTTTTTTATAATAATTCCATGTTTTTCACACAAGTTATTAATGTTTTTCACATCAAAGTAAATTTAATTTTATTTGAGCCAAGTCTAAACTCATAGAGCAAGGAGATACATAATCAGACATAAGATATTACCTCATCCCTATATTAACACAGGAAATTATGGTAATAGATGGGCACTTTGCAAATCTAGAAATTTTGTTGTACAACTGTGCATTTTAACCATGTTTGAGACACAAAAGTAATACAATATGACAGAAGGGTTTCACATAATAACTTTGCTATGTCATGTTGGTAGCACGGTAGCAGCTAAGTAAATATGGATGCTTAATGGAGTATACTGCTAGAGCATTGTATATCAAATTAATGGCCCTATTTATAACATGCATTAAATTTTCCATCATCTTGTCTTAAGACCGGAGGCTATTTTTTTAAGTTGATATGAAGTGTTCTTTTTTTCACCTTCCTGTCTCAGTACCAAGATTAAGCACCACATTCTGAGCTGGCATAAATTGCTATCACTCTTCTGAAGGTAATGAAGCAATTCAAATTTACACTAACTGAAGATTTGTCCAAATAAAATTGAGATTCTGATCTCTAAAGGGAAGTAGGTACACAGTTTCTCTGACTACAGCTAGAGTTGAGAGTGTGAGAACATTTTAGGATTTAGGCAAACATGACTTATTTGTACAACTAATTTTTGTAACTGGGAAATTTTATTTCCTTGTTAAGGGAAGCAATTCCTGTTGGATCATACACAAGTTGCCAGGCTGTAAAAGACAGGATACAAGTAATTATAAATAAGCCACTTTTGTGTACTGACAGTAAAAAGGAAAAGAAAGCAAAATCAAAAAATGACTAGCTGAGAAAACCCCACAAAAATAATCCCACAAAATACCCAAAAAACCACCACACAAAAGTCCTCAGTTTGAAGTTCAAGAAAAGTATCTGTTTATGTGCATTATCCACATTATGTATCAACTGAAATAGGATGAATAAAATTTAATAACTCATATCATACTATGACATTAGTATGAAATGTTCCACATAGTTCCCAACTGCAAAGTTCTAGGCCTCAGCACTGGAAAAAAAAATGTACTTTCAATGATCAACTCTATTTCTGAAGTAATAAAAAAAGCATACGAAAGCAGTTCTGGACCCTCACTTGACTTCATATAGTTTCTCCTTTCACAAAACAACTTTACTAAATAATCAAAATGGGTTTATAAGCCCTGAATGATGACATGAAATCCCAGAGTCATTTGTCTACAATCAGACAATGTGACCTTTACATAAACTTGAGGTCCTGACAGCCACAATGACTGCAGATCAGTTTACGGCATCACTGTGCCGGAGAAGCAGATGTTTGCAATTGCACTTGCTCCACCACCTCTCTAATGATGTGCAATTGTCTTGAGGGAAAAACGAAAAGCCAACCTAATTTAAGGATCGAAAAAGTGTTTGTTTGAACAAATTAAAAGAAGAGAGACAAAGCAGACAGTATGAGATCTCTAAATAAGGCAAACCTTTAGGGATGAATTAGTTTGACTATATCTTTCATTAAGCTTGCAAAAAAATAGAGCTGCCAAAAATAAATAATAATATGAATGAGTGTATCTCTTCATGTTTTGCTGTTTCATCTCAATCAATATTAACTTAATATTAACTCAACATAAACCTAGCTATTCCTAAATGTATTTCAGATTCACTTCCCTGCAATGAAAGATGCTTTCATTTTCTGCTTCATATAGCACAAAGGGGTGAATTTGCATCATACCTTCCTCATTTCACCTCACCTTCCAATCCTGTTATTATTTTGGGGACATCTTATCCTGTTTCCAGTGCTACAGTGCCCATAATTGTGCTCATGGGCCAGAAGGAAAGGAAAATACATCAAGTTGACAGCAATTTTGTTACCGACTTTTAAGAAATGAAAGAAATGAGGGTAAAAGTAAAAAGAAAACCTTCTTAAAATACTTTCATTATTATTTTAAATTTTAAAAAATTTAATATTTTTAAAGGTTGCTTCATCAGGAGATCATTTGCTATATGGTGTAGTAAAAAATCTCTTATACATAGAGTTATATTTTGAAATAATTTAAATATAGTGCTTTTAGAGTTGTATTTCATTTCCCCCCCTTTCTCCCTTACTTCCCTCTATTCTCTGTTATATTAGGACTGTTTGGGAAGCAGATTAATAACTTAATGCATCCTCATATTTTGATTTCTTGTCAAAGTATAACCCAGCATTTGTGGGTATCAATGTAAAAAAAAAAAGACTTTTTAAACATAGATGTTTCTTTTTCAGAAAGTCTTAGAACCACAGCAGAATCAAAGTCAACTAACAAAAGAGAACATTGAAAACAATCTGTTTTCCAAGCCTCACAATTCCAAGAGCCCTCTCTACCATTCTCTTCACTGTAGAGCACAAACCTGCAAATTAGCAAATGCCGTAAATTCCACACAGCAGCGTTTCACCTACTTGGGTTTCTGAGGACTGGAAACTCCACAGGAATCTTTTCAGTACTCAGAAATATTTCCTCCTGCAATTTCTTGGATGGAAATTTTCTGTCAACCTTTTTTTTTTTTTTTCCTTAATACTAAAAAGTCAAACCAATGTTTAAGGAAGAACAGGTGTTGACAAGATTTTCAAATCTAAAAACTGTTGACACACTTTCTCAGCTTGCACCTCAAATATGAAACATCCTTCTACCAAGTGGTCTACATAACTCCTTCATACCCCCACCTCTAAGAAATGAATACACTTAAAAGTGTGCATGCACACACACAGACACAGACACACATTCACATACAAATCTATAATGTTTCAATTATCCTTCTTTATGTCTCTTTAGATGTTGTGTTCCAGGTAGAAAAAGCTATGAAACAGTAGCCTAGCTAGGCTCCTCCAGAGCACCAGGACACCAAACAAAAGCATCATCTCCTGTTTCACTTCCACATCTCTGTGATAACTAAATCATTCCTTCAAAATACTCTTTTATACTAAATACATTTAATACATGAGAGCAAAAAATTTGAATAACTTAACGTGCCCCAGAAAATAATGTTGACAATGGAACAGCCTCCTGAAACATCAGACACTGACAGAAAATGCCACAGTTATACTGGGAAGTGGACTTCACTGTCTGCTACAGGGAAAAAGTCTATAATGTCATTGCCATTCTAACCAGGGAAAGGGACAATGGTAAGATGGGACTTTTTCCTAACTGTAGAACTGGAAATGGGTCTTATTCTGACATATTATTGGCTTAACAGAAGTAGACTTAACCATAGTATAATACACCATAACAAGCAAATCACACTAATCTGTCCAGCTAAAATTTTTCATTACTAGTAGATACACAGAAGTCTCTTACCTATGGGCTGACTGGGATTCTTGAAATACCTACAGCACAGTGTTTAAGACTCAGGGTAAATATTTCTTGCACTTTAGCTCGTTTAAAAAACCAGCCTTCTCCAACAACAAAAAGTCATCAAGGACTCAGTTTCTTCTTTTAGTGGCAAAAGAGAGTCCATCTTCCAGTAACACATAATTCAATATATTGATAAAGCTGATCCAATGTATTTGATTTTTTTACCTGTGCCAAACTTGAACAGATCATTTATAAAGCAAGCCTATGTTTATAAGATAGGACACCACATTCTCATTTGTCTTTACCCTGTTGGAACATTTGGGTGTTGTACTGAGTTCATGAATAGCCCAGCATTTCCTCACAATGTGCACTGTGTGTGTTAAGGTGTTAAACCACTACAATGCATAAATATGACTGAACATGTGAGTTGACTCTTTGGTGACTTGTTAAGCAGGACTGGTTAGAGAAGAAAGTTTTCTATGATGTTTACACCTCTAGTTACCATTGAACTACCAGATATATCAATAAGAAAAGAAGGCCCCACAGCTGCATGGAATGCTCTTGTTCTTGATGGGTATTTAACTTTCTTCCTATTTAAGGGCAACAAATTACTCAAAGTCCATATTCTCATCAGACTGATCTAATCTCAGCAATTTGGACTTGTGGATACTGATATGCAAAAAGAAAAAAAAAATCCTCTTTTGGCTCAAGGTGCTCATCTGCCATCTGGAACAGTTTCCCCAGTCTCATCCATTATGTAAATGAGATGTAGTATTCGTTATGGTTCATCTACTGATACTGATACATTAATGTGGATCTTACAGCTTAAACCCCTGAGAAGGAATTGGCTTCACATCACTCACTGGCTTGAGATCACATCCCATTACTTTTATTGGCCCTGTGGCGTTTAAGGTCACTTGATTTTTAATAAAGCAGATTTCTGTGATGTCAGTAAAATGGTAGCTAACCCTTTCATTTCCTTATCTTTCCTTTTCTCTTCCCAAGAGATTATAGTATTTCAGACTACTGCATACCTTATTTTGTTCTACAAAGCTAGTTTCTTCATTTACTGTCATGTCTTTTTACTGTTTTATAATAAAATAGATGAAAAGTTTTTGCTCTATCCTTAGGATAAAGAAAGGGGTGAAAATGTCAGGGAAATTGTTAACAGAATTAGTAAGGAGATATTCACTGGAGCTGAAAACCAGTTCTTTTCAATGTCTCATTTGTTTTTGATTTTTGATATGTTAAATGAGACAAATTCAATCTGGTAATGTGATACCTGTGTAAACGGCCCTTAGTCACTCAAGTGAGTAAGCTGAAATCAATGTGTAAATAAGCATTATAGCTATGTCCTTGAAAGACATAGTTTGAAACTGCTGCCAATGCAGTCAGTCATATTTATAGCTATGAATTTCTATCCAGGATTGAGCCCTGACAGAATAGGACAGCACACTTTGATGGAAACAGTAAGCATATTCCATTCCAGTACCATTTACCTTTTAAATGAATACTCACTGCATGCCAGGGATTTAACATGCTTGCTCAATATTCCAAATCACTATAGTGTAAAAGAGGAAAGAAAAGTATGAAGTGCAATTAAAATCTGTCATTTAGCATGGATAATTTAAATATGATTCTTCTGTATTAAAAAGACTGCTTGCCAAAATCAGGGTGGAAATGAACTCTAAATGCTATATGAGCTTCCACTGAGCTTTATGAAGAGAACTATCTGACTAGAAAATATAACCAAATTGGTTTTTTAAGTTATGGAAATGCATTGCAATAAGTAAAAGTAAAAGTAAAAGTAAAAGTAAAAGTAAAAGTAAAACTAGTAGAAGATGCAGCTGCATTGAATGAGGTAAGCATGTATGATAATAATAAATAATTTCAAAACTTTTTTTCCTACTCAATCCTTCACTACTTAATCAAACCCAGGGTCTCCAGCAGGACTGTTTAAATGAGAAAAGACAACCAGGTGTGGTTCTAGAAACTCTTCCTTTGAAGATATGTTTGATAGAACAAAACAGTTCATAATTTTTAGCATTACATGAGGATACAGCACTACATGCATTTAATAAAAATACACAAATAGTTTTCAAAGGGAAGGAATTGGATCTCAGTTTTTCCATGTTGAGGTTGGTTCATCAGATCATAAATGGTAAGATGTAATAATATACATTTTGGTATTAAGACAGATATAACCATATTATTTTTCTCTTTTGGATTATTCTTTCATTTTCTATACTTAGGATCTTAAAACAAATCACAATGTTTTGCCTAAAATTTGAATTGAGTGAAAAATTCTTTGTTTTCTTTCTCCATTTCATTATAAACAATACTAACAGACATACATTTTCATTTTAAGTTTAAAGTCAAAATGACAATGATTGATAGAAATTATGTTTCTGAAGGAATTATCTCCTTTCACATCCTAGAAGAACAAATTCTCTTCACTGATATCAGGAGCTGTAAGCAAATAGTACATTATACTGTTCTGTAGGAATACCTTTCATATGCCCTATAGATAACTTAAGAATGATTTAATACTGGCATTTTTTACATATTCAGCACAACCATTTATTTTACACCATGCTTTAGTTTAGCAGGAAGAGGGAGATGTTAGCAAATGGTATCTTTTCTTGTTTGGTAAAGACAAGTTTTTTTGAATTTTAGGTTTGCTACTCTTTATCTGCTTTTTCACATGGCTACTGCCCTTTTTTATTTCAATACTTTCTGAATTCAGTCACAAGGGTGTCATTTAGCTTCATGGTTAAACTATCAAAAACAATATTGTTCTTTACTCCACATATTCTATTTGAAAATTATTTGTGTGGTAGTATATAATGTGCACTTTCTACCTTCAGCAATACCTAATTACAAACACAGTTCTCTTCCAACTGAGAGCTGGAGACTTTTGAAGAAATTATGATTTAACACTGCTATCAAATGAGCTTGTAAAATTTAAAGCAGAATTGGGTTCAGAGTTTTGCAAGGGCAAAATAATGCTGTTTTTATTGCTTCTGCTTACTGTATTGCTATTCACTAATCCTAAATGGAAGATATGAAAAGTCACCAGTACCAATTAACTGTTTAATTAGAATTGCAAAGATATCCTATAATTGTGCTATTATTTCAATCAGCTGCAAAAGTCTGCTACAGACCCAAATAAAACAAAAAATAAAGTAAAACCAAACAGTTTGAAATTGATTCTTTGAAACTGTCATGTTGAATTTAAAATATACTGATTAATTCTTGACTGGAATGTTTTACAGAACAATACAAACATAGAAACAGAAGATTATCAAACATCATGGCACAGCTGGAAAGAAACAGGCTAGTAACACACTGGTTTCAAAACAAGCTAATTTGATCAGAACTAACTAATAGCTTTGGATTTTTGCAGCAACTGCAGTTTGCAAAATCAGATTAATCTCACTGAATTCAAGCTTGTATTGTACTTGTTCACAGAGACACATTCACTAAGTCAGATTCCGCTTGTAAATTAGGAATACAATCCACATATTTGAGACCAGGGACATTGTTTTAGTTTTGCAAAAGGAGTTAGATTTCCATTCTGCAACATACTGTAAAATAGATTGCACCCGTGGCAATAAATATAGTGAACACAGGAAGTCAAACCTTCATTTTGTATATTTCAGTTTTGTATATCTCCCTGCTTTCCATCTGCTCACAGTGCAGGATGGGCTATTTTGGTCTATATTAATAGAGGATTGAGTATCAGCATGCTCCTAATCTTGAGCATTCTCCATGCCAAAATGTAGTTTTTTCTCCAGGCACTGTGAGTACTGAACAAGTCCAGACTTGAGAATGTGCTTAGAGTTGTGCTCGAAAGTCTTGAAGGCAACCAGAAGTGGGCTGCTTTGGTTCCTCAGGTAAGTGAATTAGTATATATAATTTCTAGTGTTTATATATTCTTATTTGTTCTGTCAGGTTATAAACATTACGCTATAAACAATGAGCCATGCGTGAGGCACTACACTATCTCTGCTTCAAGATCACAGTATGATTGTAATTATCAGTGTTAACAGATTTGAATGAGGAGGGACAGTTTTTCAACTCTGGTTACAGACAAGAGTTCTTTGTCTATGTAAGAAGGATTAATGAAAGATAATTTTACAGCAGGAACATGAAAGAGCTTGGCAATCCTAAAACAGGCTTAAAATTTTATAAAAATCCAGATTCTGTTTCTATATGCACAATCATGGTATGACTGTTCAATTAAAAAAAAGTGCAATCAGATTATAAAGATCTCTGAATAGCTGTTCTGAATTACTGGTTCTATCTGAAGAAAGGGAAGATAGTTAAAATGGTCTGTGAAAGAAGCAAATCCTAAAGAATATCTTAACCTCTGCTTGCAAGCTGAGGAGACAAGCTTCCAATAAAACAAGGCTGCCTGTCTGCAGAGCAACTTAGGGGCAGATTCTGAAAAACTTCAGAGCATACACACTGAAGAAACCTCCCTGAAATCATACGGAAGCCTTTCTGGATGGATGGGACAAGGCAGATTCTACGTATTCACACCTGTTAGTTAGCTCAGAACAGTGCCATACCAAAGCCCAGTGTGTGGTACCTGTGAAAAAGGGTCCCTACTCTCTGAGAAAATGGGTCTCTGTCTTGTTTTTTGCCCCATCTTTCTTTTCTGTCTTAAGTGCAGATCCTTAATGAGGTTGACATATATTGCATTTGCTGCACTTGTTTCTAGTAACAATTTTTAAATTTTTCTGGTCTTTTTCCAACAAATAAATTTTAAAGAAACTACTGGGAAACAACTAATGGCTCATGGAGCAGAACTGTTATGTAAGGAAGGGAAGGGCTGGCTTCTCTTTCCAATGAAAACAGCCATTCAAAGTCATTTGTCCAAGAATCATCTGGGACTGGTAAGTCTCTTATTACAAAAACACAGATGTTGGGGCTGGAAATTAATTTACTGGCTTTGTTTGTCACCTTCTGGAATGGAATTAAACCAGTGCCCTGAAGGCTGCTCTCTGTAAAGACCAGTCTGTTTTCTATTTTGCTGGTTTGTTCTTCCCTCTTCAATAGCCACACAGTGTGAAAATGAAAGACATCCTCCCTGCTTCTGTAATGCTGAAATCCACTGGTGCTCTTGCTTTCAGAGAGCAGGAGGAGGCAAAGACCTGGGTTTATAGAAATCTTTGGCATACCAGTTTACTTGGTGCTACCTTTTTTTCAAACAAAGCCATGTACCGAATACAAAGGCAATTCCAAATGTCTGCAGTCTGTTAATCAGCATCAGTACACATCACAGCAGTTTCAGCAAATTGTTTATTTTGGTACATGACTCATTGCTGCAGGTGAGCAGTGCCTGAGAATGTACTGACAGGATTGCCCCTAGAGAATGGGCAGAGAATGCCCCTATTTTGAAAACACTTCATTCTCATTCTCTTTCTTTGCAAACAGTTCTAAATTGAAGATTATCAACTGTGTAAAATCCAGACAGGGAATTTCAGGCTGCTGACACTGTGGCATTGAATATACAGAGCTCAGCAGCAAGACGCCAGCAGCAATCTGAAATAACCTTCACTAGACCCCCTCATCTAATAACTACAGATTCAGAACATCATTGGATGTGCAGCCTCACAAGGTTATTGAATAACAATCCTATTTCTGCTAATAGTAGATGCTCCTAGTTCTCTTATAATTAGTCACTGTGGAGGTTTTATAAAGGGTATTGAAAGTTATCACTGTGAATGAAAACACACATACACACATATAGAGCAGAGAGAATTATTCTTCTACCACTCATTAACAATAGTCACAGCTACCTCTGGCACTTTCTGTGTACACCGAGGGCCTTTCATGCTCTGCATCCTCTCAGTGATTATTGTTCTGGGAGAGGCTGGGACCTGAACATCTGCAACTCCCCTACAGCCTGTTCAGTCAGCTCCCTCTGCATGATCTGCAATGGTCACCTATCTGAAACAGAACAGATATTCCTGGTTCTGGCAGGGAGAACAATAAATCTTTCCTCCAGCAGACAATATGACTGTGCTTCCCACTCTGGGTGACTGAGCCTGTTTTCTCTACAGTGTAAACTGCAAATGGCTGGAGAGCACAGAGAATCTCCTTAATCAGTGATGATCTTTATCATTTATGCTGTTTAAAATAAAAGTTTCCAACTTTGCCGGGTGATTCAACAACGATGTGGTCAGTAGGCTGGCATCACATCAAATTGGTGCCATGAACATCAGTCTGTTTCAGACTTCCCCCTAAAGGTCAAAGGAATGAGGCGTGAATAGATAAACAGGCTCATCAATAACAATATCTTTTATTTTCCAGACTGATGAGCTGTAAGTTAGACTGTTAGCACATTGTGATGTGTGGATGCTGGCAGGTTTTATAACCTTTTAATAAAGACAGCTGTATCTGCAACACAGGAAACTGAAATTTTAGCGTAAATATTTGAAGGATGAATATTGAAATGATGGATTCCATAGTGCTTCCACCATAATAAGCCCTGAATGCCCTAACCAAACTAGCACAAACTGGGTTTGGGTCCCAACCGGTCTCTTATTTCACTGCTGAAGAAAAGTAGAACCCAGTTCTGGTGCTCTGCAGAAATCTGACAAAAAAGGTGTTGCCTGGGGGGAGTGCATGTGCATGTGCAGTGTTACAATAATGAGTGGTCTGTACAGTCTTGGGGATATGTGCTTGTTTTGAATGTTCAGATCTATGCAAACACGTCAGCATCCGTCTGCCACTGCCCTTGACTTCATCAGTGACTGCATCATTTGCATTTTAATGCAGAGGTTCTCAGCAGAGTTTGCCTAAGCAGCACGTTTGTGAAAATGAGTTAAATTACTCTCTTTTCTTGGTTATTCCAAAGTCTCAGAGAGGACCATAAAGTAAGATTTCTGGCTGAACATCAGGAAACACACAAGTTCTTTTCTTCCAGTCGCATAAGGCTCAGTGCTTTCAACATTTTCTGTTTGCAGGGTTCTGTGTTGTGTGAATAACCACAAAGCTAGCCAAACACAAACGATTCATTGCTCTGTCATAATATAATTTGTTTTCTAAAACGGCCAGAAAGCTAACTCAAGCTTCTTTTCCTATAGTATTTCATTATTAACAAGATTTTTTCCCTAAACCCCAGAAATTAAACTATTTGTATATTCTGCAAATTTCTTAGCTCATTTTCTGCTAAAATAAACAAGTATATTTATAATTCTCAAATTAGAAACTTCTTAAAGCCACTTTTACAGCCTATGTATTTCTGTCACTTGAGACCCAAATTTCTTTTCTCATTGCCTACATCTACATTTTCACTTCAAAGGCTGTTGTTTTGTATTCAGCACCAGCATGCTCAGCTATTGTTTCCCCTATCACTCTGCTATCAGGGGTTCTGCAGGTTGACAGTTATTACCGTGGGCCAAGAGAAAATGAAGGCAGCACAGTTATATGTGGTTTTCCTGCAACTGGCATGCGTGATATCATCCTAAGCAGTTATCGTTCAGTGGTCTTCTCACCTCCTTTCCAGGCTTGATTTAAGATACATTTTGAAAGCACAAAATCAGTGTGTGTGACACTCTGTTCTCTATCTATTCCAGTAAAGAAATAGTTTAAAAAGCTACATACTGCTGAGGCTACCTGTGATTTATTAAATTAATGTTCTGCTCCTGGCAAATGACCTGTATCCTATGAAAGGATGTAAAACAAGAGGAAGTTAGACTTCAAATTTTCTTTCTTTTTTAAGTGACACTGGAAAGATAAAATTTGTGTATGAAATGTGAGCAAAACTTATTGCTAATATCTAACAGTACTATGTTATTCATAAACATTTCTTCCTTGTATTTCATCTCCCTAGATAATATCTCTAGGTTTTTTTCATCTTTCTTTAACTCCTTTTTTCTTTGGTGATTTTTTTTTTCACTGACATGATATTGCAGTGTTTGGATGTACCAATATGTAGACTTTTTAAATTTAAATACATTATTAAATTTAAATAAAAAAAGAAATCTCCTTTAAAGTAGTAAAGATTTCTGAAATGGAGCATTGAGAATTTACAATGTTGACATAGAAACTTCAGATATTTGAATTTTTTCCCATTTTTTTTGATGAGAGGGTCAATAATTATTTCTCCAAGAGCCCTTTCTTTTAGAAGGATTAAGAATGAGTGCTACAGAACCAAATTTTTCTAAGTCTTCAAATAACAAAATTTTGGCTTCAACTTATGCAAAAAAAGAAATGAAAAATCAAGCCTTTTATAGGAAAAAAAAAAAGATGATTAATAAACTACCCTGTACTGTCAGGTTTTATTCAAATGTCACTTAATAAAGAAACATGTCAACAGGGAGTTCCTCCATCTGAAAAAAATAGCAAAGAAAAACTATACAACCCCCCTGACCTTGTGCCTAAAAAAGCAACAGATCTTCTGATGAACCGGATTTCATCTGCAGAAAATTGAACACCTTGAATTGAATGAAGAAAAAATACATCTTCCTCAAAGGAAGAAAAGCTGGAAAGTAAGAGGTGTTTACACTGTTATTTATTTTACAACTCATTTGATCTTCCAGCCCAAAGATCAAAACCAGCTCGTGGCCCATAAGGAGAGTCTTCCTTTGCAATGTACTGGGAATTTCAGGGCCTAATTTCCTCTTCTTATCACAAATCAAATCATCACGGAAAACTCTAGCACCCCAAACACATCTAAGAAAAGAATGACCAAAACCTTACAGTCCATGTTCCTAGGCAATGTAGGCTGGAAGACAGACAAGAGAGCCTCCTCTTCATCCTTGCTGCTGCCTGCCAGGGCCCTGGGGGTGCCAGGAACCCTGACTGCCCTGGCCAGGCACCCAGAGCCCCCTGCCCCCTTGGTCCCTGCCCCAGGGCTCCATTTCAGCTTCAGCAGATGATGTTTGGGAATGTGTCAAGGGAGAGCAGGGCCTCAGCTGGATCCTGGCACTCAGTTTGGGTGAGGCTACCTCAGCTGGGAAATACAAGGAAGGGGAATGGACCAACCTGCCCAGCCTTGAACTGTGTGCTTTGCCTTCAGGCACAGTGAACAGGCTTCAGTCTATTTAATTTATCAGTGTAACATTGGCCTGAGGACCCTCAGGGACTCTTTCTCTTGGAATATATCTTTAGGGCACTGTGAAAAGTAAATATTACTGAGTATGTGGCAGTCAGACAACTGTCATTAGGGCTCAGTGACTTTCAAGACAACAGTGAAACACCTCACAAACCTCAAGTCTGAGGTCTCACTTCTGGGCCAGAGCATTAGCTTAGTAAAATAAATGGAATGCCTCTTGCTGTTGGAGTCCAGGGCACAGAGAATGTTTCTCTGCCTGTCTTGAGATACCCTGATCCTCAGCAAAACACTGCTTTTAACCTTTGTCCCTGGAGAAAATTACCAAGACTTTGGGATGAATTAGAATCTACAAGTATGTGAATTAGAGAGTGGTAGATAGTAATGTAGTTTATCACAAGGTGAGAAATTTAGGGTTTTGGGATTTTAGTGGGGAAGTAAATAGGAGGCAAGATGGAGGATTTTGGGCATTGTCTCATCTCCTTCTTGTTCTTCTTCTACTCCATTTTCTGCAGTATTGATGTCACAAAATTATTGGTTAAAGAAAGCTGCAGTGTAGGTATTGTGTGAATAGATTAATAAAAGTTATTGGTAGAAAAGTAGAAACAAAGTATGTTTTAAGAGTTAATTGGGTGAAATAGCTTTAAAAGACCTTGAATCTGTGTGTCTTGTGACCATTTTGTGCCTTGCTTCTGGTGTGCTAAGTCTGGTGCACTAGACTTCTGATGAGAGAAAAATAAACAATAGATCGTAGACCGAAAAATCAAGAGTCTAGTCTGTTTTTTCATTCCTGGCAGAAAACCCACAAGGGGAACCCCCCTCAGAGGGCCCACAGGGGGCTTCCACACCACTGTGAGTTCTACCAAAAACCCAACATGTTGCTATTTAGGATTCATCAGCACTTGTAGTTTTCCTGACTTCATTTTTGGCACAGTTGTGAATATGCTATTCTGTAGTCCCTCATGTAGACTCCAGGTTGCAGTGCTTGGCTGTATTTAAGGTGGGAACCAAAGAGCACCACAGATCATTGCTTTGTCATGGAATTGGTCTACCAGAAACATACATGAAGGGCCACAGGCTCACTATGGAAAAGAGAGACTAAAAGAAAGAAAACATGTACTTCTGGTATTTCATAGTTACTCTTATCAAATGCCCTTCCAAATATGTAACAAAAGCAATCAACTTCTGCTGTGATGCTCCCTGGAAAACACTTCAGAAACCAACACAGTTTGCACATTTTAAAGCAAAGTTAGCAAAGTAGTTAGCTTTGTAGGAGCTTGTCTATTAAACATGCAAGTGCTTGTCACCATTCTCCTACAAACCCACTCCTTCTCTAATCATTGTATTATGAGAAAGTTGGTATTTGAGAATGCAGCACTGCAGAAAGGCAAAGTCTGGGTGTACTTTACTCATCACCATGATTTATTTTACTATTATTGTGCATTTGTTGAGAATTAATCCCAAACTAGGTCGTGTTTGCTACAGTTCTAAACCTGCAAAAATCAATGTGATATGACAGTATTTGCTTGCCTAAAAACTTCAGAGAAGTTTTGCTGTTTGTTCCAAGATATAACTGCTATATTTGGGTGAAAGAGGGCATACAGAGAATGTCTATATGACAGATTTTTTAATTATTTCACCTTTTCGGCCATGCAAAAAAGAAATCACTACTGGTGTAAATTACATTTTCATATATTTACTATAAATTCAGTGCCTGAAATCCATTTTCCCCTTTTCTCCTCAACCCAAGTCAAAACTTTATGAAGTGTACACCCTGTTTTATATATTTCATCTGGCAGATAATTACAAATAGTGAAAGGTAAAAAAAGTGAGGTGAAAAGTAGGGGTGTACTTCAACATACTGCAATATATTCTGGGAATCAAAAAAAAAAAGAGAAATTTCAATAATGGTATAAGCGGAATTTTTAAGACATCTCACAAAAAAAATTGTCTTAAATAGTAGAAATTATTCTGAGAGCAGAATTTCATGGCTCCAAGACCCAGAATAATCCTGACAAATATTCACTGTTTAACTACACTGTTTAATTTAAGCAAATTATTAGATTCTTGTAAGCAATCAGAAAAAATGGCACTTCTAGCGTTTGAAATGACCTTTGGAATCACTTTGTGCAAGGCGGCGAATCCGTTGTACCTCCACTGTTGGCTGATGAAGGTGTGTTAAATGAGGTGCATTACTCACAGTCTTTTCTGGCAGACTAGTAGGCTATTTTGTTTAGCCTCACAGATTCCCTGCATTGAATATGGGGCTAAAAACTCCTTTTAAGCACTTCTTTTCGTACCACATTTCCTAATTTCTTTGTTCAATAAGGTATTCAAAGTTGAGATTTGCTGCATTGTGATCTATGCTTCCCATCAAATTATTTAAGCCAACCCTCAGCTCCTTTCTTGGCTTTGAGCAAGAAATGTAGAAAATGTTTACCCACAGACACGGTCTGTCATACCGAGTTCATAAAACAATTTTCAAATGCCATTCTGGGGACATATGCAGTCACTTATTTATCCTCTCTTACTAAGGTAAGAGCTGATAAGGGCATGCTAAGCTGAAGACATTCACAATGCCTGTTGTTCTTGTTTAAGACTAGTCTAACATTTTTATGACCTTTAGCAGAAGCAACTGCTTTTGATTCTTTAAACCTCCAAACTGTTGTTTAACTACTCAATTTCTGACCTAATAAATTGAAAAGCATTTGAGACGTACGCCTTACTTAGTATAGATGTTAATTTGTCATAACTTTTTTATGAGGGGTCTGTGAAAATTATGTCTTGGGAAGATTTTTCAAAGATTAGAATTAGATAATACTCTAGTGAAATCTACAGTTGGAGGCAGTAAACAACAGATTTAAAATGCAGCTACGTATGTACGACTGAACCATATTCTCTTTTTGTCTTACAGCAAATACAGAAATAAAGGTAAATACAGTAATTCAGGGTATGCAGGTGAGTTGATTAAAATGAGTGTATTCTCCTTCAGTCTCACAACACAGTCACTGGCACCATAAAGAGAATTAAGGAGTGCCAACCCTTTCTGCCATTGTGTAAATCACTTTGAGGGAATTAATTTCCTTGAACTTCAGACAAACTGCCTAGCTCTTAAAAGTCTGAAGTAGTCATTCAAGCACCTTTAATAGGGGATAAAAATTGCCATTTTCAGAGGCAATTACCCATTTTCAAAGCCAGGTATGCAATGCTGTAGTTTTACAATCAGTTGAAACCAGATTAAGCTGTCAGGGTTCTAACTCCCTCGTGTCAGCACAAGCATTTACCTTCCGGTTAAAACTAAACAGTTGATTTTTTGCTATGTTAGTTTTAAGCAAGATCAATTCACCAACCTGGTTCACTGTACAGCTATAAAAAGCTTTCCCAGGAAGGAAAAGATGGCAGGGAGGTGAAAGGGGGGTGATAGAAACACTTCTCTTGGCATCAGTGCCAGATGCTGCTTCTGCAAATTGATTGTGAAGTTACAGCATTAGAGGCAAAAGGTTGCTGTCTCTATCGATTACAGATGGACCCTCACTGGCTGACCTGGGCTACAGGGCAGTAGAAAACACCCTAAAGATACATGTGTAGAGTAGCTGAAAAGACTAACTTTAAGGCATTAAATTTTTCCTGTAAAAATCTATTTTTTAATGAAATGGGAAAGTATTTTCTTTTTTTCTTTTCATCTTAGAACACTTCCAAACATGCTGTGTACATCAAACTAAAGAAGGTAGTTTTTTACAGAACAAAACAAATTCATTTTCAGAATACTATATGGACACAGATTGTACTTATATTTTAATTTAACTATGCACAGGGGAACTAAATACACAGTCTAAGTCGAATAAAAATATGGGAAAACTAGACCCACAATATGTCTTGACTACAGTTTCTATCAAAGGCTGAAGTCCTTTGGGATTCATATGAATTGATAAAAAAATTAAAAAGGAAAAACACAATAAACTCTAATGGAAACCATGTTTCTCTTCTGTTGCCAGAAGGGGTTATAATATTCTTTGTACTAGATCTCTCAGAATGAAAAGTGGGCACAAAAAAAAAACCAGGAAGATGCAGCATGAGGGAAGGGGAGTAAAACAAGCTTATATTTATTTTTATATCTTATAGTGTTAATGATTTGAAGGGGCTCATTTGAAATAACAAATAGGTCTTTCATCTTTTAGCCCACCAAAAAGTGAAAAAACTCAGACCAGTGGCACAGTTTTTTTAGAAAAGAGTGATAGAGTAAAAGCTTCCACATAGTTTAGAAATGGCATTTAGATACATTTTCCAGAGATAGAGGGTGGTGTTTGTGAGACTGACTTGCTTCTCTGCCCTCTAAAGACTTGGCAGTAAATTTCCTCTGCCTGTGACAAACAGTCTACCCTTAAGTGCAGTAGAGCTGATCCAGGGACAGAATTTCTCCACTGTTTAAAGGAATAATGGCTAAGTCCTGCAGGAGCCTCTGGCTTCAGAAGTCTTTTGTGCTGCTGAATTTTGTTATTATTTGTAATATAGCTTCAATTTAAGGACTAAATCTGCTATGAGAAACTCCTGCCCCATGCATGGATTAGATTTAGATTATCCTAAATCATGAGCTTCAGGTGGCAGTCAGATATGAGGTCCGTTGAACTAGCTAGGATAAGATCAGAATTAATTTGTCTTTTTAGTCCACTTGCCCCATGCTGTAGTTGATCTTCTTCTGATTGTAGGTACCAACATTCTCCATGATCTCCATGATCTGTGGTTCTGCCCTTCTACTCTGCTCTGGTGAGCACCTGCAGTGCTGCATCAGCCCTGAAGTGCCCAGCACAGGAAGGACATGGACCTGTTGGAGTGAGTCCAGAGGAGGCCAACAGGATGATCAGAGGGGTGGAGCACCTCTCCTGTGAAGACAGGCTGAGAGAATTGGGAACAGCCTGGAACAAAGAAGGCTTTGGGGTGATGTAATTGTGGCCTTCCAGGGCCTGAAGGGAACTTGCAGGAAAACTGAGGCAAGACTGTCTACCAGAGCATGTAGTGACAGGACAAGAGGGAATGAGTTCAACTTGAAGGACAATATGACTGAAAAGATCACTTCTGCTGTTTTTTGCATCCTTCACCCCCTGCCCTGAACAATTTTCATTAGATAGGAGAGATACTACAACTAGTTTTGATTGCAATTTTATGTTATGCTCTCTACATAAATGCAAAAATATAGAGGTTATCAATTAGCAATGAGAATTCATATTTGTTGAGGTGAATGAGAAATGGTGAAGAAATGCTGAAGTACACCCTTTTAAAAAGTAGCTGGAGCAATGACTGAAAAAGGAGACTGTGCACATTCAAAGTGTGATTCTGTGATTAATTATCTTACTCACAAGAGGAAGAAAACAACTATTATCATGGTGAGATATGATATTATTCAGTGGGAAATTATATCAACAGAAGCTTCAGGAAAAGAAAAGAAAGCTTTTGTGTGGTCTTTGGCATGAAAACAAAACAAAATCTGGATCAACTTATGGTTGATATAAACAATAGAATCTGAGGTTTTTATGACATCATTTATGGAATTTTAATTAGTACAGAGACTCATGAAGCTGTCAGACTACAGAGACTGAAGCAGAAAATTAGGATTATGGAACTGCAATGCATACAACTCTGGTTTGTGTCATTTATTTTGAATGCTATGCCTTTCCTTTGTATGTCAAAATAATACTATAAATTTAATGTTTCATTGCTTCTATTGATAATCTTTCTTTTCACAGTGGTGCTTTGGTTTCCTAAATGTTAATTTAGAGTGCCATTTGTCCAACACATAAAAGAATAATGTATTTTAAAAATGTTGAATTATCTAATGTTGTTAGATTTTTAAAAAAATATTATTGTAAAACTGATAAACTGTTATTATGTAATTTGTTTTATCCTACAGAAACCTTTTGCACTTTTAAGGATTTTCAGTGTCTGGAAGACACTAAGATAGCCTCTGTGACTTTAAAAAGCAGGTGGAAAATAATTCAAAAAGTCAGATCCAACTCTCATTTATGTTAATGTGAATTGAGCCTACAATGAAACAATTAGGAAGGGAAAAAAGAAAGCTGCAAGGAATAAAATCAAATACCGACATAAGTTCAAGTAACTAATGAGAGCAAATACTGATTTCTTTTTTTCTTATTTTCTTTCTAAACTGAAGATGTTCAGTCTGTGTAGTATCTCAGGCCCTCAAATAGAAACAGAGCCTGACATTAAAATGTATTTTTCCTGAAGAACAGTGCTATCTCCTTTTCAAAGGCAGGAAACTACACAGTATTGTGTCTTCTCAAGTTCAAAAGTAAATTTGAGGTTGAGGATGTTCCTGAATAGAAACCAGGATCTTCTGATCTAATCCTTAGTAAAGTGTAATCTTGACAGAAAAGGTGGCCTCTCCTTCCATCAATCAAGCTGTATACCTAAGGGTCTCTATCCTTACTTAGGTATCTTTGGGAAATGCACACTTATTCTTGAGAACATACTAAATTACACCAGTCTGCCTGGGAGTAAGTCAGAAATACAGTTTATTTCTTGTCTTTTAATTACAGTATTCTGCTCCCCTTTATGTCAGAAAAACCTAATGTACCTTATTTACTCTTTAGATAATTCTCCAATGCCAGCTCAATGGTTGTGGGAAATGACAGACAAATTAATTTTCTTTTCTGTCTTGTAAATCTACCAACCTAGGAAAAAAAATACAGTTTTATAATGGCACATGAAGTCTTTAAAGTAAAAGAAGATGGGCATGCAGTTTGAATCAAAATTAGTCAACTAGCATGAGGAATTTAACCAGCCTGAATATTTGTCTGGTGTAAGAAAATTAAGGACAATATTAAGTAATAAAAAGTGAAAAAAAAGAGAAGAAATAACTATAAATAGAAAAGAGTGTGGGGATTTTCTAAAAGAAAATTCAAAGGAAGAAACATAAAACACACAATGAAGGGAAAACAAACAAAAGGCTTGAATCATATGACATAGAATCCTGAAATTAGAGCTACATGTGATAAATGAATGGAACAAATGTAAGTTAAAGAAATGCTGTTAAGTAAGAACTTGGATATATGTGAAACTTTGTCTTACAGCTAAAAAAAAAAGGACAGAGTGGAACAGAAAGACAACAAAGGGTGAATATAGAAATTACAGGTCAAAAGTTCTGCTTTTGGTTGGTTAGTGTCATCACATGGTGTTAGATTGCAACATAATAGAACAGCACACATCACTATCATATGAACACACTTTATCAGTACAGAAGAGGAAAATATTCAAAGGCACACAGCTTGAATACAGTTATACACAAAGCCAAAAGCCAGCAACAACAGAATTATGGACAGGAAAAAAAAAGTTTAGGTATTTTCAGTATCTGTTTCATTTATTGCCAATTACAGGGATAATATACGGAGCAGAGGGCTTCTTTTTGAAGTTAGATGACATAGCTTTTTGTAAAAAGCATGCTTTCATCTATTTCTATCCAGTAAGCGGGACAGCTAAAGCATCATTTGAAATAAGTAAGTGACCAAAATATAGATGGAAGTGGTATTCAATGAATAGGAACTAAAATAAACAACATTAATAATTACAAACAAACATAGAAGAAAATACCCAGAGCAAATAAGCAAAAATCTGAAACTGCAAATTACAAAAACTGTGGAACTCACCAGAGTTTTCTGTGATTCCAGATGTCATCCATAATTAACTCAGCAAAATCCTCTGTTCTATAAAAGAAAAATTTATAGAGGAAAAGGATTTTAGACATCTGAGCTAAATGAAAATAATGGAAAGTGCCATGGTAGAATAGGAATGGATAAGTACAAGGCTGAATGCAGATTAAACACAGATATGATAACTCATATACAGAACAAATAACAATGAGTTCTCAGTTCTTTTGAAGACAGATCATGAAGGTACAGAAACTTAAAAAAATTAGATAGTGCTATTTATAATGCCACGTAGATGGCATTCACAATTTACAGGACAGAGAGCAGGAGATGCTAAAACAGGCACAGGAGCATACTGGGAATTCAGACAGACATCTTGAAATGAACCTTGTCAGAAACAATAAAAATATTTCAGGTCTGGTTTGATTTTCTTCTCCAACATGATGATAAAATGAAAAGCTTAGATTTTCAGGGACTGGAAAGAGCAACAAGGATTGTCAAGATGATAATGTCTTTTTAAAAATCTTTACTGCATCTTCTGCTTTTGAGTATGCTCTGGTTATTTTTTTGAGAGGTAATATATACATTATGTAAATGAATGCTTGAATCTGCATGTTCAAAGGATGAGAATGCCTTAGAAGACAAAACACCACTCCCATTTGTATAATTGCTTTATCTCTACCACAGATACTAAGCATCTGCTCTTGCTAACACTTGTGAAGTTTTCTGGGATCTTTGACTCAGCTCATTAACAGGCTTGCTGCAGCCAAGAAGTCAATGGACCACAGAGCAAACTGTCTTTTTCAGAGGCAAAAGGGAAACAGGCATGTGAAAATGGACTAATGCATACAGCACTAGAAAAGTTCACAGTGTCACCACCCTATAGTACCTGCACTGTTTGTAAATGTAGTAATGATGTATTAGTGTCACTCTATCGAGCAACACGAAACACAGAGACAAACACAGCCACGCCTGAGAGAAGGCAAAGAAGAGAGAGACTTTATTTTGGTTTTTACATTATATAGAGTTCTGGAAACGACCATCGATTGGAAGGTGAAGTTACCACCTCTTCAACCATGCTGGTCAATGACGAAGTCCATCAAACATTTCTCCTCCCAGGAGAAGGAATGAAAAACAAAAAGACAGTTAGAAAAACATGTGCATGTTTACAAAAAACAGCGTGAGAAACTCCATCACAAGAATGGAAACATCAGAAGGCTGAAAAGTGAGAGTGACATAATTGTGTGTTAATGAGGACCAAACACAGACAACAGGACTCATGTGCACCACCAGAGTCCCTGTATAAACTCAACCCTGGCACTGAACTAGGACAACAACAATAATCATCCAAATTTTAACCTATGTCTACACTGGAGCCCAGCACATATTTATTGTGTCTATTCTACCTAGCAGGAAGTTGTTACACACATACAGGCTGACAGGCAATAGGCTTTTTCCAGTTTACAGAGAGAAAAAAAGTCTTGATCTTAAAATTAGTTTAATAACATATATTTTTATTTCATGCAGAAAGAACTTGCAGCGCTGCAGCTAAGGTGTTCCTGGGCCTTACATTCCAGCCAGAGCTGAAGGCACATTTGCAGATAATACCATGTGAATGACATTAAAAGCTTCCAGAGGGAAAGGACATAGCAGAGAAGATCACAGTATCACTTCTTGTCAGCACTTGCTGTAGACCTATAACCTAATCAAATTTCATTGCACAATGTTCCATATATTCTTGGTCTTTTACAATAGTGTTATTGCTATACATATTTCTTGCTCAAGTGGTCACAACCAGATGCAAATCCTCTCTTTTGTCTTGAAATCTATTTTTGGTCATGAATTTTCATAATTTAAAATCACTGGACAGCTATTTTCATACTGGAAATAAAAACTTTAATTATTGATACCATGGGAGCCAGGATATTAAAGTATAATTTTCAATACTTTACTATGTGTTTATAAAGCATTAAGCTAAAAGTATGGTCTAATATTTTACATGTATCTTTTTCTTTTAAGTGCTGTTTCAAGACTGCCTTGACTTTTTAGAGTAAAATCTATTGCTTACCACCTCTGTCACATTCAACCAAAGAGAAAAAAAAAAATTGAGTAGGCTTTCTTCACCCAGAACCACAAAGAGTAGAGAAAATTAGAATATTTTCCTGGCAAAGCTGCCACTGAGGTGCAGGGTACAACTGAATCCAGCTTGCTTTTGGGCAGGTGATGTGCATGCCTGAATGCTGGCAGCAGAACACCTTTCAAGTTGAAGGTGAACTAAGGACCTCAAAAATGGATGCAGTAGATATGAAATAGGAAGAAATCGCTATGGAATACTTCTGTGAGCATATGTTTCAGCATTATGTGAGGCTAAATTATCCCTCCCCAGTATTTCATATTTAGAGCTCACCTACTTCTAAGAATGACATGAAACTCAGGTGCTTATCTTAAACTACTTTGTGCTAGATCTGCCAAGATTAATTTCTGTGCAGTACAGTTCACATAGCTGTATTTAACAATAACTTTCAAAAGGAGATGCCAGACATAGATATGGATTAAAAAATAAACATGCTCCTAGCTCTAACCAATACAGTGTGGACCATACAACAGACAAATACACAGCTTGGGAAACAGCTGGGGCTGCTGAACACTTTTAAGCTAGGTAGCTGTTTCTGTATTTTTTTCCTGATAGTTACAACTCTGATTAGTGCATCACTTTACAAGTATTGTTCTATGTAATCTTCCAAGGCATTTCTGTTTGGAGTATGTTTGGAGTATGGAAAGCTGAGTTTCCTCACCTTCCTTCTACAAAACCCCACCAGGCCTCTTTGATCCATGACCTAACAGGTGACTAGAATTCATGGCGAACATTTTGAGGGCCATCAAAAGTTGCAGGATCTAATTACTTGTAGAAAATATACATGTTTGACAAGTTCACAGAAAGCAACCAAAACTCTGTCTTAAAGGAGGATTTTTTTAACTTTATCTGAGAGACTGTCCTCATTTTATGTCATTTCTCTATTCAGAAATGTGTTAATATGTTAACACATTATTCAATCCCACTTGGACATTTTCAGAATACATAATCACAGTATTCTGTGATTATTTTTTAATCTCAGTATAGTTTGTAGTGGAAATCTGATACTGGAAATTTCTGCATTAGTGCTTTAAAAATCTGAAGATTTTTTCCAGCTATTTATAGATATTTGCAGTTACAATGATTTGAAGCTACATAAGGTACTGCATTAAACAGCTTAGACAATTGTTTCCACAGTTGAATCTCAATGACATTTCAAATCAGCAGTTTTGTATGCCTAATTGAAAACTTTTTTCCTGAACTTTCTTCTTGACAATAGATATATTTATCCTTGCAGTTTCCTCTGAAAGAAATGAATGCTACACTTTCCCATTTTACAGATGAGGAAATGCAGCATAAAATCAAATCACTTGTCCAAGATCAGACAGACAGTCTTTGACAAAACTATGAACTCTAAATCCCAGGATACCAGTGTAGTCATTGGACCACTCTTCAGCTTTTAGAGAACTACCCTTTCTGTCAAACATCATCTTTAAGCTTGTTGACTTTTGAAATGGCTTGTCCCTTGAAAATGGTAAAGTTGTGCTAAATGTTTTACAATATTGGGAAAATTGTATGTTATTCAATTTTCATCAAAGCTAAATGAAAGCCCTGAAATATGAAAATGACAGCATTTCCCTCTAGTGGCTTTCTCAATATTTCAGTGTCAGGAAGACATTTTTTTTTTCTTTAGCTTCTCTCTTTTGACTTATTCCTTCCATACAGTCTTTTCTCTCTCACTGAGTAACTCAGTTTTTAAATTTCTTCCAAATAAATCTTATTTCTTGAACCCTTACTTTGCACCAAAAAGAAATTAAGAGAAAGAAGAAAGAAAAATTTTATCAATTTTCTTCTTTTTTTTACTCAACATTTTGAGTAAATTAATTCCAATCTCACATACATTTTAAAAAACTAAAATATCCTCTCCCCTTCAACTTGGTGAAGAGTAGGGTTCCAACAACAGATCTTTCCATTCCTCTTCTGATTTCATTCTTTCTCTGTTCATTGTTAATCACTATACAAAAGCATTTGATCATCCTTAAAGCATCCTAACATTCACGAAAAAAATAATTGTAATCAATTAACAGAATCAGACTTTCTCAAGAACCTAAAGGTGTAAAACAAAGAAATTAAGAATTTATATCCATATGTGTTGGTAAATCAAGTCTTCAACTTTTGTTTTATGAAAGAAGAAATACACCAATGAAAATGTAAAGTTTATTTGCTGGGTTTTTTTCCCTAAGACATATATAGGAAAAAATTGAGGGCTATTTTTTACATTTCAGGATGCTGAAATGTAAAATTCTAAAAAAACTTTACAAAAAGTTGATACTGTCAGTTGTTGCTGGATTTTTGGTTGGATTTGTGTGTGTGAGCTTTTTTTTTTAGGTGTTACTTAAAAATTCAAAAATAATTCAAAATGCATTGCTTCTCGATCAATATGAAATTGGTAAACACCAACAGTTAAAGATGATAACAACAAAATTCTTCCCAGGAACTTCATCTACCTTTACTCCTCTTAAATCCATAGATCTCTAACTCATCCTAACATTATCCTCTAAATGCATACCAATGCTTTCTGATGCAGATCAGCCACCTACCAATGCTTTTCCCCTCTTATTTTTCAGTACAGAGAGGAGTGCTGGGCTTAACATTAGCTTGATGCCTCAATGGGCTCTGCATACCAGTGTATTGTAATGTATTTCTTCTTCATGCTATTTACTCTGTATAGAGTGTGCTGTTAGAGATAAAGAGCTTTAGTGTGGCTCTGAGCTTGCTTAGTTTTAGGGATCAGACAGGAATATCAGTAGCTTCAGAAGCATTAGATAAACGGTCAAATGCTTTTCTAGAAGGCCTGTGAGCAATTATGGCTACTGTGTATAGTTTCTAATACCTTTTCTCCAGAGACCACACACATATTTGGCACATTGCAGAGTGTGTAGGGGGAAGGGAGTTCAAGCTCTTTAGAATATATGTAACTTCCTGCTTTGCGTTTTTAAACTTATGAAGTGAAGCAAGAAATGAATCAGTGACAAAAACAAAGATAGGAAACCATTCCACAAGTATCACCCATGGGAATAATCTGATAATGACCATTCATATTTAAATATAGATGGGTGGTGGGATGAGAAACTGTCTGTATTTTAATGTTATTTTTCAACAGTACTATTGTCAGAAACATCAATGCATCTGCCACTAATTTCATGTAACATTCAAGGTGACTCTGGGGAAAGTCAGATACAGGGATCAAGTGAGTTATTGATATTGGTTTAGCAGAGAGAACTATTCCAATAATCAACCGTTCAATAAGTAAAAGCAATTTATCTATAGCTCCTTGTACATTACAATACAAGCTAGTAACCAAAGTTTCTTCAAACCAGGCCTCATTGAAAAAGGAACCTGGCAAATGGCTGAAGTGATCTGTACTCATTACCAACCAAAGTGGCACGCTGAAAACAGTGTTTTAAAATAACAAAGCAGCTTTCTGTGGTTCATCATCTAAATAAAACATTGTGTAAGATATTATGGATAATGGAACTCTATTATTTTAATGAGTGACTCCTTGGAGTTATTTGAACATTTCTTTGCAAAAACAGTTGCAATTTTGATTAAGCACAGTTATTATTCTAGATGGCCCAAAACATTTAAGAAAACATATAAGAGAAGAAAGAAATTGGAATAATCTTTTAATTCTGACATCTGGTTGCATTCCAATGTATTTCTTACATTGGAATGCAATCTTTGTAGCCTTGAATGTTTTATAATTTTGTTCTCCTATCTAAAGGGAGAATACATAATCCTTTTTTGTTGAGATTCTGTTCTTTCAATTAGCCTTTGGTGATAGTTTCAAATTTAAAAGGTATTTGTTCATTTTCAGGGAATCTGCTCCTACTGCTTAAAGAAAAATGGAGAAAGACGATGAGATGAAGGTGCCTGAAGCTATCGCAGACTCCTGTTGGCTTGTTTGACAAGATCTTACTCGTACAGATGGGAAATAGGCTATTGCAGAGATGGATATTAGTACAAGAATCAGAGAAGAGATACATTTCATACTGAGCCTGATCAAAGATCAAGAGTAAAGGTATGAAACAAGAATAGCCTTTAAAAAAAATCGTGCCAGTCTGGTTCTTATGAAACATACAGAAAAAAAAGAGAGACATCTCACACTAGGTCTGTTCTAAGATAAAGAATGAAAATATAAAGTAAGAATTGCCCTAAAAAATTTATTTGTACCAAGATAGTCTGGTCCTTATAAAACCACAAAAAACTGCAGAAATGGATATGAGTTTTTAAAAATCCAAATGAAAGTAAAACTTCTGTGTTAATGAAGCAAGTCTAGAAAGTCTTCAAGCTGCTGAAGGAGCTGACCAAATAAATTAGAATAAAATTTCATGGTTCCTGCTACATGTCATTGAGAGGCTGGTGGTGCAATTCATACTTAACATTAAGAAGCTATGCAGAATAAAAATCACTGACTGCATATCAGTCGTCTACTCTTGCTAAAAACTCCTTTGGGGGCAATGAACCATTACTTAAATAAGAAAGTCGAAAGAATTTGTAATGAATTAAACCATGCTGTCAATAGTTAAAAAGTGAACAGCATTTTGAAGATTCCTAGGGCTAGGATGACACTAACTGTTTGCTGTCATTCTACTAAACCCTATCAGAGAACAGGGGTTAGGCTAAGCATCAAAGCAATTTCTGACCTGAAGAGCTGTCTTTTGTAGTGATTCCATTTCTTAGCAATTAAAATATATTTTCTGACACCTTATTTTCTGGGCAATGTGGTTGAAATGTATGAGTAATTTTAGACAAACTTTTGATAGACAAATGATATTACTTCTGTAGTCAAATAATATGTATTGGATCCTTTGAGTGGTCCTAAGCACAGGTATCAGCATCTGTACATACATGAGGAACAAATTCCTTGTTACAACCAGACTTCCAAGGTAACTGTGTGTGTTGGAGTATTTCCAAAAGCCCATGTTTTTTTTATTCTGGTATAACTTAGAAACATTTAGTTAACATCAGTTGACCCTACCATTTTTATACTCAGATTTAAAGGAGCAGTTTGTAAGAGATGCAAATAATCATAGATCTTTGTAAGACATAGGTTTAAATACCTTCTTCCTGCTCCTTTTGTCTATCTTCATGCCATGAAACACACTTCTTACATTGTCAAATTCTTTTGACTCAAGGCTTGTAGTGTATCAGAAAACAGCATAATGGGAAACGGGGAGAGAAACAGATAAAGTTTTCATGAAGAGCCTCCTTGATGCATTTATGCAAGAAAGTAAATGAAATATTTACAAACTGGGGACTCAACAGCATATTTGTTAGTAAAAAAACTTTTTATAAAATAATTTGTTGCACTGTATTTTCTGATTCCAAAATGTCAAGTTTCTTAAGATCTGTATCTTGTTCTTCGTTTCCTTCTGTACTGGTGAGGGAAAAATATTTCTTTTATCAGCTCTTAGAGAGAAAGAAAAAGGGAGACCTTGAAAATTTCAATAGGTTCATAGGGAAAAAGGGAACCTGAATATCTTTTTATACTAATAAAATTCTAGAGTGCAGGTCAGTACAGGAAACAGTTTGGAATGGGAATTGAATTAGTTTTGAAGGAAGTCCTACCCTTCTATGTTTTAAAGGAGCTGTTGTTACTTCATTTGGTCTAAAACATTAATCATTAGTATTTTAGTTGCTTGGTGAGAGAACAAAGAAAGTTCTTCTCAAAGTACAAGGTTCTTCATGAGACATCATAGATTAAATTATTTTTTAACCATTCCCTTTTCTGTTTTCCTGCAATTTGCTTAGTAAATATTAAAGCAGCCTTATGATCTGTTATCTATACCTCTAACTTCTTTCCTAAAGTGAAGAGGTTTTTCTTTTACTCAATTATTTTAGTATGGAGCTTATTAACTAGCTGGGTAGAAAAATTATCTTTATGAATTTCACAAATTCTTTTTAACCAGCTGTTTTCTCTGTGGCTGAGGGAAGCTGAGTTTTGCTGAGAACTGTCAGGTATTTTCTATAGTCAATAGAAAGGCCCTTTCTGTAGCAAATCTGTAACATGTAAATCTCTAATATGTAAGCAGTCTTCCTGTTTCTTCCATTCTTTCTATTTCCTTTAAATAAAATGAATGTTTGGGTATTTATCACAGACAATGTCAGCTAGAGAAGTGTTAAATATCCTTAGGAAACAGCACGAGAGGGAAGAGTTTATGAGACCTACTTTTGTCTTTTAGTAGCTGTGGTGAGTAAAGATATGTTTTTCTCTCTGGAAACAGCACACAAAGATTCAGGGATAGCTAAGCAATGCTGAGGACAAACTTGAATTGCCTTTCTTCTATTGATAGACAGAAAATGGTACATAAAAATGGTAATTTCAAATCAGTGAAATCTGCATTTCCATTTCCTAGTGCTGATACTAGGTTCTAGTTTTAATGTTTATCAATACGGTGGAGAATGTTAAAAATTTAAAGACCCTTTATTGCCCATAATTTATTTAATTTCAATTATTATTCCTCTAGTGGTCTTCAGAATTTTAAATTTACAGTAATTATGATATTATTGATTGAGAACCAATAATGCAACATTTCAAATGTTCAGATTTAAATGGTGATGTATTAGACAGGTATTTTAAAATTGTTGCTTAATGGTAAAGGATTCAGAGCTAACATTGAATTGTTAGCATAGTCAACACTTCCATCTGTTATTGTAACAAAATGTGTGAGTGTTTTTTCAATATCAGGGAAAATAATTTTTATCTAAATATATCAGAGTTAAGGGAAGAGTTCATACCTAAATATATCAGAGTTCAATGTGTATCTGCACACATTGTACATGTAATTCAGGGCAACTGCGTATGGAAAAGTGCATTAACTTCTGGAAGACTTTTTTACCAGTAATGTTCAGTATTAATGAAGGTACTAGAAAAATGCAGTGCTGGGGGCAATGAAACTATAGCCATCTATAGTTTCCATTAAGCTATTGTTCATTATGGTCTTTCTGTAAGAGAGGTCTGAAGATTCACTGTCCGGCAGAAGAGCTGTGTCAGTTCAGTAGCAATGCTGTGGAAGTTTGCAGAAATTGACCAAAGCTTTTGTGCTTTGCCTGCACCAGAGTCCACAACAGAGACCTTGACAGAACAAAAAAAGAGTCAATCTGTACTGCCAAAACTGTGGGCCAAAGAGCAATGACAGTAGGCAAGTGCCTGTGTCTGAAATGCAGTGCTAGGTTTGTAACTACCTTAGAAAAAAAATCTAAACAGAAACAAGGAAATGTAACTGTTCCCATAACAAGAGGAAGATTACAATTTCCTTTGTTTGTTTACAAATAATTCTGACTCATGCTCCGTATGCTCTTTTTCTGTCTGCATTTCAACACTAAATATTCACTTGCCCTCCCCATCTATAAGTTGTTATTGTTTTGCAATACTTTTATTCACTCTTTCTGGTTTTGTTAGAATTTAATTACAGCTACTGACTGAACTCATTCAACTTTTATTTTTCAAGAAAGTGAGGCAGTTCTGAGACATATTCAAAATCTGCCATCAATTTGTCCTTTTCCTACTGTCTAAGGAACAAGCATTCAGGAAAAAAAGCACTTAGTAGGACCTAAATAATTTATCAAGTCCTTTGTATTTCCTAAAAGACATAGGAGAGAAGCAGTAAAAGAAATAAAAAGGCAGTATCTAAGAGATGGGCAGGGGGTGGGTGGACAGAAAGGAGAAAAAAATAATTAAGACAAAAGCTAGATATTCTGTATTTAAGAATAAATTTGTACATGTCCAAACACATGCCCATGTGTGCACAAAAAAAATTGAGGGGAAACGAAAGCAGTGTCTTATTTTTGGCTATTTCCAATGGAGGAGGTAAAGAAATACTAGGATTAAAAAAAATTTTAAAAATTAAAAAAACCCAGAACTACAGTCAATTTGCCCACAAAACAATTTAAAAAATAGAAACTGAACCAAGGAAATAGTAGCTTGTGCAACTTTTTGCTTTGTATATATGCACTATATTCTTCTGCTGCACTTGTCCTCACTTGTTCTATATTAAAAAAAAAGAAAAAAATAACCAGTAACAAGTAAGGAGATCTCAGTTTTTGTTAGTATTTCCAACTGTTCAGCAAACAAACACAATCGAGAGCTTAGTATTTGCTCTTCAGACTTGTATTGCTGAGTTTCTGGTTCAGCATTCCAAGTGAGTACCAGTGGCTAAAGAGCAGCATGCACACAGCTTTGTGTGCAGCAAGAGACTACAGGCATTGCACCCAAATGCCAGAGCCAAGCTGACTCCACTACTAGCTCATTGACTTTAAATCATTTTAAAGGCCACTACATTTTGAAATTATTCATTTAAACCATGATAGATTGCATCAGTTTATATTCAGAGGAGCAATAAAGAGGAAACCTACATTCACCTCTCAACAATGCATCCTCTCCCAACGCTGGGCCTCAATGATAGTAGGGATACTATCCCTTATGGCTTTTCTGATAGTTAAAGACCATTAGAGCTCGGCAGCATGCTATGCACTGGTAAACACTGTTTGACTGATGACTCCACTTTTTTGAGGAGTGACTGTAGTAATATGAAATCAGGTAATAAAGAGTTCAGGCACTACAGGTTTGCACTTCAGTTTATTATATTCTAGGAGAGATTCAATAGTGTTGAAAAGATACAGTGTAATTCAAGTGCTTCCCTTTCAGCACACAGTCGCTGCTACAAACTGCCTCTTTTTGCAGAGATAGAAAAATGGAAAAGGCTTTTGGAGGTCAGGCAGTCTGACCTCCTGCTCAAAGTAGTGGTGACTTAAAATGTATACCCAACACACTCAGATTCTTTTCTAGCCAAAGTTTTAGAGGCTCCAAGGGGGGAGATTTCATGATTTCTCTGAACTATCCTTTCTAGTGCTTAACCACTCTAGTTGTGAAGATTTTATTCTTTTGTTCAAAGGAAGGTTATCTGACTCAAGGCTAATCAGATTATACAGGAGTACTCAGTGTGGGTCAGAGGAAAAAAAGATATGGTGAAAATAACCCCTGAATCTTAAAGTCCATCATAGCTAGCTTAAGCTGTCTGGGAAGGAGAAATCTTGTGTCTCCATATTTCCACCAAATTTAACTATATGTAACTTTCCATTATTGTAACTGTTTTTGTCATGTCCTTTCACTATGAACCTCTTGTCTTCTCACTTCCCAGGAAAAGGCTTTCCCTTCCTTTCCATTTTCTCTGCAACCTCTCTGTAGTGTTGTCTTTTTCTCCTGCTTACAAACACCCAGTAACTCTAGCTCCTAAACATTTTATGACCCTCCGCTTGATTGTCTCTAGAACTCATGCAGAATTTGGCAGAAGACTAAGTAGAATTACCAGTGTGAAAAGCAAGCAGCAAGCCCAATAGGACGGCAGCTTTTATTGGCAGATCACTGTATCTAGGTCCTTTAACAGAAGATTTTTCTTGACTGCTATTACTTGTGACCTCCTGTGGCACTGGAATGGATTTATCAGATAGTGGTGGCCCCTCCAGAGGCCTGCCCTGCCAGAGCTTGCTCTTTCACTGCTGTTTACAAAGACCTGTATTTTTTCCACACCTGCAGACACAGAGTCATTTAGTGGTCAGAACATACCATCTTTCAGCTTCCATCATTGAGGAAACCCACCTATGTCGACTGCAGCTTTTGTGAGTCCCTACTCTTGTGGGAAGTAGAGCTTGGATTCCTCCTCTCTCTCCCCCATCTTGGAATCTTTGCAAAAACCCACATGATCTGCCATTCATTCCTCCTTTGCTATGCAGCATGCTCACTCCATCTCTCACCTAGTAATTTAGTGATTTAAGCAGATCACACACCTATCACTGGTGAGGCTGTCACCACCACCAGCTAAAGCTTCAGGGAAGAGCTATGAAATCAAATTGCTGCTGAATAGTCACTTTTCAGCTAAGGTCTCCTCCCACTGATGTATCTTTTCAGCCCTTAAGTAGCTTTTGCTTTTTTTATTCCCCCAAGTATACTAAGATGTACCACATGTAGGACATTGTTGTAGTATAAATGCACCATTAAACTAAGAGCAAAGAGATATTCTTAGCTCTGCCTCTTCATTTCCAAACACATAAACAGGGAATGAATATTTCCCTTCTACACATTCAGGCTTATGGTGATTTGATTTTAGTATGTATTTAGCTTCTAGCCCTCTGGCACTTCTTAGAGCTGAATATCAACGTGTGACTGCTTCAAGCATGTGTTTATGAATGCAGCTAATTGCCACCTCTTTAACACTGATACATGACATAATCATCATCCAAAAATACAGTGAAGAATAAGTAACAGAATCTGTGGATGAGCACCAGCCAGTTTACTTTAACGTTTAGCTGATGAGTCTTTGAGTATGTTTCCCATCAGGGTAAGTCTCTAAAGGAAGGTCTGCACAATTTCATTATTGGTGAAAGAAAAGGCAGCACCTGCATTTCATTAAAAATTCATAGTAGGTTTGACTGTAGACAGTCTCTATTTTACTTGGTTATATCTTTTGCCCCCAGGGTTCTTGACCAAATCTGAATTTATTTGGAAAGACCAAATGCAAATGGTCCAGCCATTTTTGCAGGTGATGAGGAATATTTTTTTGTTGTACAAATATTATTCTATCATTAAAATAATTTCTTGAACATATATATATATATATAGCTGGAAAAGCTATTAATATAAAATTGAGATTTTATTTGGCATCTAAATGGTCTATTTTGAGGAGACATGACTGTGTTCCAGTATTAATTAATCTAAAGTATACTGAAAAATCGAGGTTTGCCTGGAAACACCTGTTCCTCACAAATAACTTGTTCTACATTTCTAAAGTTTTACTTAAATAGTAGTTGTGTTTTATATCCAGTTATAACTTAGCTTGAAAATTGGAAGATGTAGTCTGAACTGAATAAATGCTAGTTGTTTGAGATATGGAGACCTTGAAAAATTGAAAGGTTTGTTGGAAACAAACTGCATGATATCCCATTCTTATGGTCACACAAAGGAAAAGAAACATTGGTGAATAAGTTTCTGTTTTTAATTGATTACTATAAACAGGTTTTTAAACTCAATATGCAGTTAAATAAAGTAGAAAACAGCCAGAAATTGTCTTTGTTAACAATATAAATGCAATCTGTAAAGAAGTATTTAATACTCCCATTCACTTCAAAGAGAGGATCCAGCACAGGACTGACTTTTCCATCTTTTTTTTTCTTTTTTGATAGCTTATGCTATCACTAAATAAAATATTATCTTTACACACACTCACTCTTCCCCTTTGGAAACAAGGCTATTTGGTATTCAGCGTGATCTTTATTCTCCTTCTAGATAAAGTTTACATAATCCACCATAAAAAGGTGGAAAGAAATTCAAGAGGAAAAAAAAAATTATGCCTTATGTTACCAGTTTATATATTTCATCCATTTTATCTCTTCTTCAGCATCTTATGAGCCCCTCCTTCTTGCTTTTTGCTCAATAAAATTGTAGCCTGTAAGTCTATCTTGAATAGAATGTGCAATAAAGATGCAATAAATTCACATTAACAAACCCCAGTAAGACTGAGGAGACAAGTCAAGGTCCAGAACTTGGAGATGAGTGTTTACTATACCTACCTTTGCACAGTGTGGATGTAACACTCAGCAACACTTAAAAGAAATCATTTCTCATTCAAAATTCATTATATTGTAACTACAGATTTAGTAACATACTGGCAGTTTCTATTGATTAACTCAGGGATATTGTGGAAACTTGAAGCATACTGAAAGTGCCTTTAAAAGGAAATACTGATTTTATCTGGGGAGGGTGGTACACAAGGCTGCTAAAAAGAGGTGAGCAGTGTAATTCTTCTAGAGCAGTAACAGCAGATAAGCTGGAAGGTATCCCAGTGCATGTGCTCTTCTATGTGAAAAACCATTTCTCTTTCAAAACCAACTTTTCCTTTATAGCAATTTACAATGATAAAGATTGTAATTTGTATTGATAGAGGTTAAAAAGACAGAGATTCATATTTTTGACTGAACAACTAGAACTTGAGGAGAGCCTCATAAATCCAGGAGTTGATCAGAGCACATTGTAAAGCATATACTACTTAAAACTTTGAACTTGCCTGACACTTACTACTTTCTGAGTCTTTAAAATACATGGATTAAGCAAAAACTCGGTGACTTGCTCCACTTCAAGGCACAAAAATGTTGGCAAACATATTAACTACATTTGATATCTTGTAAAATAAATTGGTATTTTGAGACACATTTTAATATTGTTCCATCTAAAACAGGCTATCCAGAGATGTTTTGAATATCTCATCATTGGAAGTGGTCAAGGTCATGTTGGATGGAATTTTGTGGAACCCAATCTACAGAAAGATGTCCCTGTCCGTAGCAGGTGGATTGGATCAGATGAGCTTAAAATGTTCCTTTTAACCAAAACACTCCTATGATTTTGTAATTCTTTTCTGCAACTTGCCTTGTAAATTAATTTTTCCTATCTCATCTGGTTTGACTTCGTAATAGATTTTCTTGAAATTACTTTAAAGCAAGAAACTTGAATGTCATTTTACAGAATTGACCCACCATGACTTGATGATTTATTTACATAATATATTTATTTACATAATATTTTGCAATATCCATCTCTTTGCTTTTGCCTTTTATAAGAAAAAGGTATCATTTAATTTATTGAGAGTATGCACATGAAATACAGATGGTGAAGATTTATACCAATGATGAGCATGTTCAAATGAACCACTGTCACTAGCATTGGTATTTCTCTCATTAGTAAAATCACTGTATGACCACAGTCTTTCCTCCATAATTTTCATATATGCATAATGTCTTGGTTGCAGCCAGGAGAGGGTTAATTTTTGCAACAGCCAGGAAGGGCATGGCCAACACCTTGGGTTCTTCTGTATTACCTGAGGACATGCAGAGGGGAGGGGCTGGGGTGGGGACCCTTCTGCTGTGGCCATTGATGGGCTGTGTGGTCAGACAGCGCCGTGTTCCACGTGGGGAAGCAATTGCGTGTGAATTGTGCACCTGTATGCCCTGCCATCAGTATTAGCTTTAGTTTTCTTATTTCATTGCTGTTTCTAGTAAAATGTTCTTATCTCAGCCTCTGATCTTTACCTTTTGTGCCTCCATTTCTCGTCTTCATTCCACCACAGGTGGAGGAGAGTGAGGAGAAAACACATGGTCACGGGTGTTTCAGTGGGAATACTAGATTGGGGACCACCATTTCTAAACCATGACACATATGTGTAAAGAGAGATTTGTGTATGTAAATATACCAACAAAGGTGAAAACAAAAACTTTAAAATGTCAATCACTAGAGACAAATTACCTTATTTCATAAAGATTCTTCAATTGTTTTCATTTACAAAACGTTAACACGAATTTTCTTTTTTTAAACAAGCACAGCTTTGAAAGTTAAAGATAAAGACTCATTTCCTTGGCCTGTCTGGTGTTATTTAACTAGATTCCTCCCTCCACCTACTGTCTTCTTAATGTGATTTGGTAATTTCATGTCTCTGGAATGTCAGCAAGAGTAATAAAATAGCAATTTAAAAACATGTTAAAAGCCAATCTGAATGGCACTGTTCTTTCGAAGCTATTAAAATCAGGACTCACAGCAAGTCCTCATACTAGACAGCTCTGAAACTTCCATGCATAAAAAGTGTCGTTGTTTGGGCTCAGGGGATATGCTATAAAATGAGGTGCCAAATCAGAATTTACAGATTAATGTCATCTCAATGCAGATTATGCAATTCACCTTTTTGCACTCCTCTAAAAAATGTCCTCCTCTTTACTAGTCTTCATCTCACCTTGATTTTTTATAGCACAACTCTTATATTTTGTGAATCAAAAGAAAATATTACTGAAGAAGAAGAAAGCTTGCACAGTTCAGAGTTCTGGCATAATACCCAAAGACACATGTGCTGATTTCAGGTTTTGGATCTGCTTAAGTGGTTTCCCAGTCTTGAAAAACTGATGTCTCTTGTCTTGTTTTGCTTTGTTTTGTTTTTTCCTTTAGCATCCAGAAAGGAAAATGAAATGATGGAGCAGGGGAAAAAAAAAAAAAAAAATTTCACAAAAGATCCATTGTGTTGCATTCACAGTATGTGTAGCAGTTTTGAAATTTCTGCTATGGCAGTTGGTCTAATTAAGTAGCAGGTATGCTCGTGGCTGGGTATGGATGGGAAAGGTTGGGTATGGAAGGTCTTCACTCCAGGAGAGGCAGATACAAATACTCAGATTGCTTTTTATGTTTTTTATGGTCACATAGAATCTACAGGTCTGTGTCAAGTGCAGAAGAAAGTCAACTTTTCCTGCTGGCCATTGCTACTGCCCAACCGTGTGGGACCTACCCTGTGTGCAACTCAGAGATCAGATCACAGGCTGTTCTGCTTTCGAAATTTGTTTCTTGTTCCAAAGTCTACATCTGGTGATGTCCTCTACTGCCAAAGACAGCATACGTGCCACAAGTATGCATAAAACACCTGGCACTCGGCTTTTTACAGTCCCTTGGAGACTGATGTGGTCCAATTTATCTTTTCTTGTCTCAGTGGCCAAGACACTGAAAGCTCACCCTGACTGATAAATCTGAAATATTGGCACTGACCATAAAAGCTAGTAAAACACCAAAGCTGGGTGATTGCTTTCCATCTATACAATGTATCCATGATGTTATTTATAATTGTGATATATACAACATGCGACCCTTGAACCGTGTCTTTTCTTGATGGCATAGACACAGGAAGATTTTAGTCCAAGTTTAACTTGGCACTGACTGCTGCTATAACCTTTTGGAAATGTATAAACCCCCAAATTTTCAACAGTACCTTATTAATCCCCTCTGAGTTCCTGCCAGGGTGGCAAACACAGTGCTAAAAACGTTTGGCATTTTCTCATATGAAGTTTTGTGTACAGAGGTGAAAGTAAGTGAAATGTCTTTGTGTTAATTTGTAGCTGACAGAAAGTTTTGAAGGAAAGATATAGGAAAAGTGAGTTGCAGTTAGAGCTGGCAATGTTGTGTCTGCATTGCATGGAAGAGGAGGATCCAAGTAAGCAGTAGCTTTAACAAGTTATATCTGAGTGTGGCAACACCAGACTGAACTAAGAGAGCAGACCCATATGTAGACTGGTGTAATAGGATGCCACAACATACCTATAATAGTATTCATGTCTTCATTATGTCATTAAATAAGAAAATGTATAATAACTTTTCAAACTGTGCTATTTCACACCATTTCCAAAGCAGGTTCCAAGTTATAATCCCTATTCTGAAAAGAAAAATCTCCAGAACTGAAATTAGATGAAGACACGCAACTGAGAAGTCAGCAGGATTCTCTTTGTAGGTACTTTCTACAATGAATGAGTTGCAATAATATGTGTATAGAGGACTGTTAGTTTTCAACAACAGGAGAAAATTTGGTTGATTTAATTTTTTTTAACAAATTTTAATTTCTTTCCTAAATTTCATTAGGAAAGAAAAGTAAATACACTTCTGCACCACCTTCTATTTATTGGCACATTTCATCCAGCAGCTTCAATAAACTTTGTATGTAAACTAAGCATGTAAACTAAACATATTCAAACTTTGGAAATGTATATGCGCAAGACAACCAATTAAGCTGACTGACAGGAGTATTAAAATGGACAATAGATCTGTTTATACGAATGTTTTATTAAATAGATCCCACTAATAGAGGCAATTTTGCTTTCTTATTTTAATTGTTTTTGTGAAGCTTTGAAATGTATGAGTTTAAATAAATCTTACTCTTTTCAAGCAATGTAATTTTAATGAAGCTAAATATAAATGAAGTAATATAAAATAAATATAAATTCTTTTAGGATAGCTATGAAAGGAAGGTCTTATTTGACGATGTAAAAAAAAAAAAGTTTTTCTTTGAGTTCAATTTGCAATTACATATCCTTTTCTTGTTCTGTTTTTTTTTTTTTTACTTTTCTGCTGTCCTTGTCTGCAGAGGGATAAGACTTTCAATTGACATACAAAGTCAAGAAGCTACTCTTTACATAAACTAAAACTCTCAATTCTGTAGCCCAGGTATTTAGAAGTAAGTGACAGAGTACATTTTGAACTGTAACTCATAATTTTGTATAAATGCTGGTTGATACTAATAGCATATCCAGCTTTCTCCTACAAACCTCTCTTCTTCTCCTCAGCAGGTCAATAGGCAAACCTACATATCTGTAGCAACATGAGCTTTCTCCCGTCCCAAATATACTGCATGCTTTATTGCCATGTCTTGTGAACTGCATGCAGACATAATGCCTAAGGAGGGTGGAAAAGGAGAAGAAAAGGAAGATTTACCAAGTATACCTTATAGCTTAGAACCTTGACTAAGTTATCTTATCGCATAGAAAGGGTTAATCAATTGATTTGAAATATCCTACACCCAAAGTTCCGTTCCTTTCCTTTCCTTTCCTTTCCTTTCCTTTCCTTTCCTTTCCTTTCCTTTCCTTTCCTTTCCTTTCCTTTCCTTTCCTTTCCTTTCCTTCCCTTCCCTTCCCTTCCCTTCGAGTTTATCACTTCTCTCATTTTAGTGGTGAGAAGAGGAACATTATGTCACAGAGAGGGGGTGGCTACCCCGTCTCTGGAAATATTCAAGGTCAGGCTGGACAGGGCTCTGAACAACCTGATCCAGCTGATGATGTCCCTGCTTGTAACAGGCTTTGGCTAGATGGGCTCTAAAAGGTCACTTACAACTCAAACTATTCTATGATTCTATTTATTCAGCAGAAATATAGTTTCTGGACTTTTGTCGTATTTGGGTGTGGTGACTTTTCCACAATCACTTCTTTATGCAGAAGAATATAGATAAATTTTAGTAAAAAATGGTAACTCCTTTAAATCTGTGTGTCTTACAGATTCAAGAGTTAAAAAACGTGAGGCAACTCCACATCCAGTGGGAGGTTTCAACAAGCAGAGTTTGCTAGATGTGAAAGTCTTAACCATCCCTTGCAGGCCACAGCTATGACCCCCCAAGCCCAGTCATAGCAACTGCCATAGCAACTATGTGAATATTTGCACTGCTTAACAGCAGCCACTTATTCCTTTGCACCACAGTGGTCGCCTGCCTGGGATCACATTAAACTCAGCTAAGAATAACATTCAAAGTGACCCTGAAAGATCCCTTTCAAGTGCCCCTCCCTTCTCTGCTTCATTTTAATGTGGCTACCATATGGTTCAGAGACCATTATAAACCCTGTGTTTATCTAGTCCTGCTGTAAATGTTTCATTTCTCCCAGGAAGATAAAAGGACTGTTCCCTTATATTAAATGCAAAATTACCTTTTTTGATCACAAATACCCAGCTCAAAGAATTGTAGTGGTTTCAGCTGGGCTAAAGTTAATTTTCTTCACAGTGGCTGGAAGGGGCTGTGTTTTGGATTTGTGCTGAACACAGAGTTGGTAATATAGAGGTGTTTTTGTGATTGCTGAGCAGGGCTTGCACAGGGTCAAAGCTTTTCCTGCTTCTCGTATTGTCAGGTTGGCAAGGAAGTTGGAGATGCATGGGAGGCTGTGAGGAGACAGCCAGGACAGGTGACCCCAGCTGATCAAAGGGATATTCCATACCATATGATGTCATACTCAGTGTATCAAGTGGGAGGGAGAAGGAGGAAGGAAGGGGGGACATTTGGAGTGATGGTGTTTTTCTTCCCAAGTCACCACTGCACATGATGGGGTTCTGCTTTCAAGGAGATGGATGAAAACATGCTTTCCATGGGAAGCAGTGAATTAGTTCCTTGGTTTGCTTTGCTTGTGTGTGCAAAACTTGCTTTCCCTTTAAACTTTTAAATGGTCTTTACCTCAATGCAGGAATTTTCCAGCTTTTACTCTTCTGATTCTCTCCCCGATTTCTCTGCTGGCGGGGGAGTGAGTGAATGGCTGAAGAAGCTTGCTGGCTGGGGTTAAACACCAATAAGAATGAAGACAGCAGCAATCCAAATGAGATATTTTTTTCTTTTTTTTTTTTTTTGTGTGGCAGTGTGGGGCAAAAGCACAATGAAAAGCACTGCTAAATAAGTAACATTACTGTTTTGTACCAGTATGAAGCCACATTGATGAAATGCTCAGGTTCCAGAGCCAAAGGGGAGGTGGGAAATTAGTTTCTAAGAATATTTCTCCTTTCTGTTGAGCTTGGATACATTTGGAGGGGGATTTTTATATGAAGTAATAAATACATGCAAGTCACTTATATCTGCAGAAATTTTATGCTGTATTGTATGAATTTGTGGAAAACAAAGCATTAGCTCAAACAAGATACTAGAAAAAGGATTAGGGAATTGCCATCTTTCAACTATTTGCTTTAATTTGCATGCTCATTAACTATGTAAGAGAATGGAAGGGCTTAATTACCTCATTTATAAAAACAACATCACTGACAATTTAATTGAAATGATAGTTCTAAAAAAAATTTTGTTACTTGCAGTGACAAATGCATGATAAAATGAAGTTGCTATACTGCCAGAAGGACAACATAAAATGTTGATATGTGGCAGTACTGAAATAACCTGATTATTATCTATCTGTGAAAGAGATGACAACTAAAAGCATGTCAAAGAAGGGAGTTAAGTGATGTTTTTGATCACAAACACAGAATTGTTAAAATTATGCATTTTATATGGATCACAAACCTTAAACTTTGCTGCTAAGTGAAAATTCATTAAACTAACATTACTGTAGTGGATTATAAAGAATTTTATTAAAGGATATATATAATATAAGTGTGTAGGTGATAGAAATAACTCTTTGAAACAGTCTACAGAGCCATGTTTTTTTATTGTAGCCTCTCCATTTCTTGAAGTGGCTTTTTATGGAATCCTTTTGCAATGGATTTGAAAGGTGTATTCAGAAAATAATATTTAAATTATGCTACACTTTAGATTTCCTAATACGACACCTGGAGTCCTATGTCCAATTTGGTATAACATGGTTTAGGACTATATAAAAAGAGACTAAATCCAAAAAAGAATTGCTAAAAGAAATTTGATTTGTTCCTGATAAATTAAAGGCTGAGGAAAGGAATGATAACAGTATTCAACAGCTTGAGAAGGCAGCTGGAAAACCAGAGAATCTGATACCCAAGCCCTGTCACACAGGATAAATAATAAAAGATTTAAAACCGAGAGGGTGAAAATGTAGGTTCATGATAGCAATGTGGATGTCAATGTGTTGGCAGTGGTATTGCTACAGGGAGACCTCCATGAGAAGAGTACAGGGACTGCCCTGTGACAGACACTGCTCCAAGCAACCCACTGCAGCAGAGCATATCTGCTCTGAGTAACATTTGTAAGTGTGAAATACCTGCCCTACAAAGCCTTACCGGAATTTTGGAATGAACCAGTCAGGACGCGTTATGTACCACGCACACGTGTCTGTGCTTCATTGATAGTTCATGTACCTCACAAAACACTGTTGCAGCCATAGTCTGTGTCTATGTGTCTGAATACAGGGGGTTCAGAGAGGAAGGGTTGTCACTCTCACTTTTCAGCCTTCTGGTGTTTTCATTCTTGTGATGGAGTTTCTCACGCTGTTTTTTGTAAACATGCACATGTTTTTCTAACTGTCTTTTTGTTTTTCATTCCTTCTCCTGGGAGGAGAAAGGTTTGATGGACTTTGTCATTGACCAGTGTCGTTGGAGAGGTGGTAGCTTCACCTTCCAATCAATGGTCGTTTCCAGAACCCTATATAATGAGAAAACCAAAATAAAGTTTCTCTCTTCTTACCTTCTCTCGGGTGTAGCTGCGTTTGTCTCTGCGTTTCGTGTTGTTCGATAGAGTAGCAAAGGGTAACCCAAAATGGAAAAATGGGGATGTCACTGCAATCTACCACTTTGGGAGACAGTGAGTTTGGGTTGCACTGTGGTAGCACCACACCCTTGCCTTGATTAAAAGCTGAAAAACTTCACACAGTGAGCCACAATGATGCAAACGGGGTTTTATTGGCAGCCTCTGTAGACATCCAGCTATAAACTCCCCAGGAGCTGGAAGTAACATTGTTAGGCAGATATCCTCCAGGGTGCAGAAGGAGAGGACAGGTGTATGTCAAGCTACTGCACGGACCAGGTCTGACAGCCCCATGTCTGCCCGAGCGCTGTTTGGTGTTCCATCCCCTTGACAACAAGCTCTAGTCTCTGCTCTTGGCACTTGTCTTTGCAGCTGATCTTGGTCGCTGCTTAATATAGGCACATATTTTCCTCCATGCCTGTCCTTGCTGGTTGTCAGCTGCTGAACCATTAAATGCTATTTAAAAAAAAAGTAACAAGCTGTTTCTTTCCCACCTGAGACCCTTGTCTTTGAAGTGATTTATTTTCTTAGCCATTGGTAATTTTTGCATGATGCCTGACATGTCATCATCTGTTTTGCAGTACTGTCTATTTTAGATTGAAAACAAATCATGCTGTGTATTTTGATACCTTGGCTTGCATCTATATTGTTGATCACTGCTCCAGAAACATGTCCTTCTTCTATCTTATTTGCTTTCTTCAAAGTAACTTCAATTATGACTGAATTCTTCAGAGACATTTTAAGGGCAATATTTTTTAAATCTGTTTCAGGGTCATTATTCTTCAGCACTTCTCTATTTAGCAGCAACCTATTTTATTAGTTGATCCAGACAATTTGTTTTTCTCCTATTTTTACTGAGCTACATTCAGCATCTATTACACTGTCTGCTTCAACTAAACATGGGCAGAAGTTCTGTGACGGTGGTCAAGCAAAGGCTCTTGTGGCAAACTGCTGCAGACCAAAATAGACCATTTAAAGACTGCTGCTCTTAGATAAAGATAACAAACCCATGACAGCTCTTCAGCAGTCCTTTACTTTTTAATAATGTATGCATATGCTTCAGCTGTGCAAATCTCTGCACATCTGTGACTGCAGAGACAGGAAGATTCCATTCTCCTGGATCTATACAATAAACAAATATATGATCTTACTTAGATAAAGCCCCTTCTTTAGTGGGTGGTCTGTTCCTGAATCTAACTTTTCTTTTCTTTCAAATATTTAAAATTTCTGACCATAAGTGATCTGCTTATCCTTCAACTTACTGTTTTCACAGTATAATAATGCAAAACCACATTTACATTTCTCTTCATAGGAATTCTTACTTCAAACTTTAATTATTTTCTTAAGTAGATAAGCTCATGAACCACTTACAGTGGTTTTAAGTACTTTAAGGTTTTTTACATAGTTTGAGGTGCTTTAAATTATTAAGTTACTGTTCTTTCAAAAAAATATTTCTTTTCCTGTTTATTATATGGCACCTTCAACTGCCTATAGGAAATTCTGTAAATCTGTAAGAGTAGAAATCTGAAAGGAGTAGAAATATGCATAATAATTAAAGAATAAACAAAGTTGTTGCCCAGAAGAGGCTAAAGTGTAAGTTATATGAAACAACATATATGCAATACAGAATATTCATTTTTATGCATAGACCTTACCTCCTTTATTTTCTACTTACTATAAAAAAAACTCATTCAAATTCTTTCACATTTTATTGTGCTAATTTTACTGCTGTAGTTGAGTTACCCCTTTGTATTGACATATGCAGAAACATGATCAGTCATATGAATTATAACAGTGGAATTTTGGTCATTGAAAAGCAGAAGAGAAAATAAATGGAAGATGTTATTTAAAATTTGAAAAAATACCCTATGTAACTAATAATTAAGTACTACTTCATCTTCTACTTTTTTGACTATTTATATTTTATCTTGGATCTTATTAATAAAATCAGTCTGTCTACAGATTGGGAGCAGGAATCAATGACATATAAGGAACCAATTTTATATTAAAAATAAAAATCCCAGAGATGTCTGCAAATGTTGTTACACTTTTATACTATAATTAAAAATTTATTACTTCAGAGTGAAAAATATAAGAGTTACATAGGATAATAAAAAAAGTTGATTGAGCTTATATGGAAAGAAAAAATAAGTGAAGGTAGTAGTATCCAATAGAAAAAACCCTTTGCATGGCCATCCAGAGGACAGCAAAAAAGAAAAGAAGAGGACACTTAGAAATAGAGCAGAGCTTTATTACAGGCAGAAGCTAAAGTGCTAATATTGCCACATATTAATATTTTAGGACAGAAATAACATTCAATAGGTTTTTTGTTTTGTTTTGTTTTGGTTTTTTTTTTTTTTTTACTTCTAGTCATATAAAGGTGATTGATAGTATTATTGTTCTAATTAACTGAGGCAAATTCAAATACCTACCAGTGGTACAGGTTTAACTCATCAAGCCTGTGCCTAACTTGTTATTGATACAGAGCAGAGTCCCTCCAAGCCAGCTGTATTTATTGTTTGTTTTATGCAAGCCTTCCAGAACATGCAAAGTGATTTTCTCAGTCTGGTCTTGGGAGTGCTCTGAAGAACACAACCTATCATACTCAATACCTGAGAATAAATGTATCCTACTGTTTACAGAATCTGAACAGTCTGAGCACTCACAGGGCTGGCCGGAAATAGAATTGAAGATAAAAAATTTTAAAAATGCAATATAATAAAGCACAGTATCAAAATTAATGACAATCAACATGTGCTTTCTAAGGAATTGATAATGCATTGAACAGTTCTGATTTCATGCTGTGCTGAGTTACAAGTTTAAATTATGAAAACAGTTAGTTGTACTATAATTTTGGAACTCAGTTTAGTACAGTTTTTTTTCCTAAACTTATGCTACACTAGGACTAGAACATGTATTCAACTGAAAAAATACAGACTGTCTGAGGTGAAAAATAAGGACAGAAAGTCATACTAAACAGTCAATATGACTGTTAGTCAATATGACACAGTTATCCAAATCAGACAAACTGTATTATTACGTAGCTGAAGCATGATCACATAACTAAAAAGTAAAATCCAGTAAATCAATTTGTTATGGCAATCTGTATCCTAGGAAAAAGTCACCTTGAATAGATTTTGTGCTCTGTTTGGCAAGAAAGCTGCAAATCCCAGGCAATACAGTAACTAAAATGTACTAATGCAAATCTTGTGTAAATCAGGGAGGTTCTAAATGAGACTGATTTAATTCTGTGTATAGAATTTTGTGAAAGGTAGAAATGTCTAATTGTGAATACTCTTATTTTGACTCTCAGGTTTTTAAAGGAGGGTGAAAACTTTCAGATGATATAGGAAGAAATTTAAAAAATCTAGGGAAAATTACTCGTAATGAAGTCCTGCAAAGGAACACTCTGATCAACTAACAAAGATGTTAGCTGATCAGACAGTAAATTTACATAACTGGGAAAAACGTGTTAAACATAGTTATCTGTGACTGGAAAATAACCCCACAGGAATTCACACATGCAAAAAATTTATATTGCACAATAAGGATTAAAAATGCTATGTTACCAATTGCAACACTAATTTTTCTTCTTTTATCCTCTAAACGCAATATGTTTTTGATACCACAAATTATGCATTAACAAAGGCAATTTCTTTTTCAATTCTTGTTTTATATGCTATGAATAATTTCTGAGTTTCATAGAAGTTTTCAAACAGTGCAGAATTCCTAGCACTAGTCCTCAGGAATAAATTTTCTATAAGAAGGATAATATACAACGTGGGCCACTATGTCTCTGCAAGCTGATATCTGTTCTTAGTTGCAGTCTCTAGATCAAACCTTAGTTTAAGCAAGCCTAAGAAGCTAAAAAGCACTTTTAAAGAATAAACAACACAGTGGCATTAAATAATCAGGAGTGAAGTGTGCAAATAAAGAAAAGTCAGAAATCAGGACTAAATTTACTCTCCATTAAAGACTGAAGTAAGAGATGTAGTGGGAAATTGTTAAAGCTCTCTTGATTAGCTATAAAATAAAAAGTATAAAATTACACTAGCTTTTTTATGTCAGTCTTAAAACTGAAAAACTGAATCTAAAAATACTGCTGTATCTGTCTAGATGGTTTTAGAAGAAAACTCCAAAATAACGTAAAAGGTCACATACAGATTACAATATGTTAGTAAAGTCTCACCCTATTCTTAATATCAGTAGATTTTTAAATTATAATTGCTTTTAATTCTTTTTTAAGCAGATCATTTGACATTCGCAATCTGATTGAGATTAAAGTGTTGCACTAGCTTTAGTTTATTCAGCTGACAGAGCTAAAGACAAATAGGTAAAACAGGATGCATAAAATGCAATTTTTCCCTTATGACACCTAATATAGATTTTGAAAGGCCTGTAGATGAAACAAGTCCTAATATATAGTGGGGGGAGCATTTGAGCAGGATCATGACATTCCGGTCCTTATCATATCATTTCACTGCCTCATCCAGTAATAGAGCAGGAAGAAAAGTACTTCTCTGCAGATCACAGTTCCAGAGGAAACTTTGAAAAACTGGTTATTTTTTATGGACTATCATGAATAACTTGGATGCAATAATGAAATTATTAAAATTTTTAAAGATAATCAAAACAGAATAAAAATTAAGAATAAGAGAGATATAAAATACTTCTTTTGGAATTTCTTAACCAATCAGAGAAGGTAGACAGCACCTTCAGGAAGTTTCATGAAAATTTTCAAAAATTCACTATTATTTTAGCATCAGAAAGTCATTGGACAAACCTGAAAAATTATATCACAAAATGCAGATGTATTTCAGAGAAACAAATGTAGCCAGATCTTGAACACCCTTTCCTTGTTTTGAAATGAACAGCATAAGAATTTGTGAGAGTTAAGTTTAGCAAAATATATTCCTGATTCTATTTGAAGTGTATTAGTATTAAAAAACTCATAATGACTTACTATCATCCTATATCAAAAGATCTACTTTTGGTCACCAAGACAAGAGAGAGGAAAAAAATAATCTAGCAATGAGGAAGAAAGTGGGAGTCTGGTTGAGGTCAAGTAATGGACAAAGAACTAGACAAATCCTTATATATTTGTCTATTCTTCAAATAACAAAAAAAAAAAAATACTTGAAGAAAGGGGTGTTTGGAACTAGATGTTAAGATTCCATTCAACCCAAACTTCTCTGCAATTCCACGACTCCTGTAGGTCTTCTCAAGCACAGCTCAATGGAAAGCTCTATGCCAACTGTCATCTCAGCTTTTAGTACTGTTTCAAATAGTTAACATATTGAATTTAGTTTGTATGGAAATGCAAAAAACATCTTTTTTGATATGATAATATCAAATGTGTTAAACCAAAAAGTGTTGGAAAAAAAACCCATTAAAATAACATTGAAAAAGTAAAAATTAAAAAAAATCTACTTATGTATATTGTAAATAATTTATATACATATGCTAGTAAATCTTATGAAACATAAGAATAATTTTACTATTTTTTTCTCTAAAAATGTCAGTGGCACTGATAATGTTACCACAAATACAGTTTTGTCTCAGTCACTTTATCTTCAAATTTTCATTTTGATTACATTTATTTTTGTATTCAGATTCTTACTTTTCTTAATCGCAAAAAAACAATCAAAATTTCTCCTACAAGATTTTGATAAAATAGCTCCTTACAGTCCTTGAAAAAAAATCAGCAAGTAATAGTAAAAGCCTGTAAAATATTCTTTTGTACTTTCTTAAATATAAGAACGAATTATTTAGTTTATCACCTATTTGAACTTTATTTGACCATTTTTGGAAGGACTACAATGTGTTAAATTCACTTGAAAGAGGCCAAACAATAGGTCAAATCTCTTGGAGCTTTGAGAAACCAATTAATTCTATAAAAAAGAAAGAAACAGCAACCTTCACTTCATTAGACACTACCCAAGAGGGTCAGTCACTGACAGTTAATATAGAGAATGAATAATAAGAGAAGGATTTATTTTAATGAAGATTTTTCCAGGTTAAAAAAAAGTTAATACAAGATGCAAAACTGAACAGGGTTTTTCTATGTTTCTTGAAATAAAGTGGATTAAAATGAAATTTCAGGATCTAAGTGTAAAATAACTTTAATTTTATAAAATACCAGAGACCACACAATACGTTTTCTAAGGATAGAGAATAAGACATGGAAAAATAGATCATTTGGAAATCAATGCTCTCTGCCCTTCCAAACTACATTAATTTCCCTAGGTTCAGAGACTAATAAAACATGATTATATCCATTCAAGTTTGTCAGAAGCTCTTTACTTTATTTCTCAGTTTCTACAAAGTCCATCCACGCAAAGCAGATGACTGAATTTTCCCCTTCCAAGGAAGGGATGTGGGGAAGTGTATAAAACATCTAGCTCGTGCATATTTGAGCTGACTAATAAAACCTCTGTTTAACTACTAAAACCTCTCTTTAATTATGTAACCTGGGAAAGAGGATTGCACGTGTAGTACTTCCCAGAAACCAGAAATTTTGTTTCACAACAGCTGAATTTTCTGTGCAGATGGAGCTGACACGAAGCGAGCTGGTGGCAGTGGTCAGGGCGCTCCTGGCTGTGGGGAGGTGAAGCTGCAGACCTTTTCTAAGCAGCTTACTGGGGGTTCCCACAACTTGGGACCATACTTTAACCATCAGTGTACTTTAGATTGGTACTGGTACCTCTCAAAACCAGATGGATGTGGAGGTACAGATGGGGCTTTTTGGTTTTCTACCACAACTTCTTTGCTGGCTTGGACTAAAGCAATAAAAACACAGGAGGGTGTGGAGACAAATGAGGGGACATCCTCCAACACAGGATACCTGTATACCTATAAATCTCATTTTTCCTTTCATAATGTGACTGGCACTGGATCTTGATGTCTTGGTGGCATAGATGTATTGTATCAGCTGTCGGATGGACTACTAATTTTGAACTTGCTCCAGGGAAAACTTCAAAAGAACATGGATAGTTTACCTTAAAGAGAATGAAATCAAACTAAGTGAAATGATCACAGTGCTGCTGAGTAGAAATGATGATGTACAAAAGCTACAGACAGAATATTCTAATTTTCAGTGGGACTTGGAAGAAGAGTGGGCTACAAAATTATTTTCTAGTTATTAATCTTACTTTATTAATTAGGTTTCTCTTATTCTTCAGATGGACTGTCTAGCTGCAGGGGACATTCCCCAGAACTGGATCTAAGAATAGTCTCAACTTAGCAGGTGTGAACTCATAACTGCTCCACAGGAAATAAGAAGGGTTATTTAAGATATACACAGTGACCAATGTGTGACTTACTGAGTCCCATTCATGTGATCATATGCATGAACACAAATCCAACTGCAAAAGAGCCAAAAAGGTGGAGGTAGAGCAGCAGCAGCATGGCTCCGAAGATTTACTGTTGTAGTCATTAATTTTTAGTTTTAAGTGTTTGATTCTTCTATTGGAAGGATTGTGCAATGAGACAACTGATTTAGAAGAGCAAAAAAAGTTATCTCACTTTTCAGTACAAAACACAAAGACTTTTCACCTCTACAGCAACACAACAGAAAAAAAAAAAAAACCAAAAAAAGCAGCTTCACAATGTCTACAGAAAATGTAGAGAATGAAGCAATTGAGCAATTGTAAGGAATAATGTGATTTATGTCAGAATAATTAATCCTAATATCAAGTTCTTCCATTTTCACAAAATATGGACCTGCTTTGTAACACAGAAATTATTTTTGTTCTTCAGTTCTAAAAGCTGATTTATTTCATTCATTCATAATGCTGTGTGAGGTGGAATGGAGGCTGGAGACTCTCACTTTGTATGAAATTGATTGCCTTTCCTTAGCAATGTTTTAAGCACACCCTTCCACTGAAATTGTTTAACTGCCTCTGGGCTCTGTTATTCCTTGATACCCCTAGAAATACATGCACATAGACCTCATCTGGCTTGTATGCTCAGGAGAAAGCAGAACAACCACAGCAATCTGCAGTCTTTTATTCTTCATTAATAATAATAAAGTTTCCCAACTGTTTCTCATCAGACAAAGCACAGTTTTCAAAGAAGTTCTTCAGTGAACGTTTCTTTCTTATTATGGGATTTTTAGGATGGTAAAGGCAAAGAGGAGGAAGAAAAAATGAAGGAAGGTTTGTAAAATATTAGACAACTCAGAATATTCACATAGCATATGCTCTACTGGAGGATGAAGTTGAGATTTAAATAGTTGCCTGTAAGAAAAGGTAAAACTCATAGTTAGTATATGGCATTTTACAGGAGAGAGATATAGATGCCTTTACACATTTCTGAATGCCTCTGTGTACTTTGCAGAGGAGAGTGCAAAGGAACAGCTTCATAGCTTCTGCTTTGACAAGAATTTCTACTTAGCAGTCTTTTCTTGAGAAAAATATTGTGGAAATAGTTATATTTGCAGGAAAAACCTGAGTTATAATGGAGGAACATATCCAAGAGAAACTTTTAAATAAAACTACATTAACACAGTATCTCACAGAAGCATTGCAGTGTATTATGTACATAAAAGTTTTGATACTGTAAGGCTGTTGAGATGATAAGGTTCATATGCTGGGACAAGAATCTCTGCAGGGGCGATACAGAAGATTAATTTTAAATGCAAATTGTTGTATACATGACTAAAAATCTATTTTTTATTTTACAGATGGAATTATGGGGCTAATGCTTATACTATAGGAAAATAATATCAGAAAAGAAACTGTGTTTCATTCCACATCAAGCAGTCATTGAAAGCTTCACAGGAAAGCTTTTATCAAAATTCTGTCTCAGGATGTGCATAATCTATGAATTAATTTTTAATTTCACAGTTGTCCAATCCGTGATCCAAGCCATTCTGTGGAAGGTGATTTTATAAGAAATGAAATTCCATGGGAAATATTCACAAGTTTCTCAAAAAGGAAAATAACATCAGAGTCAAGGAACATACCCTAATATTGCTAATTTCCCAATTACAGTAGAGCAAAATAATGGATTAAAAATGGATAAAAAAGTGGTTGGCTTTACACGAGCTTTATTAAAAAAAAGGCACAGTTCTTTTGTGTTATCTTGGTGCTTGGATAGTCTCTTGTTCTGCATGGCCATTACTTGTCTTTCACTTAGACAAGCCTTTTTTAAGGGGAAGATGGTGGCAGATTTCCTGGTGAAGAATCTAATTCCCAACACTATTGTTTAATGTGCCAACTAAGCTTTACATTACACAGTGACATAAAACAAACTGTCAAAGCAGTGTTTTCTCTAAAGAAGGATTTCCACCTACTAGAAGGCCTACAGTCTTGGAGAAAATTGATTGAGGAACACTCACAGTAAAAAAAGAAAGTAAATCACTTTCAACTTCATTCATCAAGGACAAAACCGGACAATTTTGTTGCATCACCTCAATGTAGCCACAGAAGATAAATCCTTTGCACTCATGTCACTCACAATTTCCTGTGAATAAAAACAGTGAAGGAGCTAAGTACCTTCATTTGGAGCAAGAGAGGCCATCATTTTAGTCCTTTCATATCAAGAGGGACTCTGAGGTCTGTTCTGCAGCAGTAGCTCTTTAATCTCAAGCACTACACAATGTTTCCTCATGTACAAAGTTATTTTCCTTTGAGGATGCCTTGCCTTTAATCTGTTTGCACAAGAAAACTCCCCACATGAATAGTGTCCCTTGAATCTAATAATTTTCCCTGCCCTTCCCTGAAGTGTTAATCTTGCTGGTGTGTTCCTTCATAGTTAGGTGATCCTATTTATATTATGTGATGCATTGTACAAGTATGCATTATTAGAGTAGCTTTATTGCAGCCACAAATAGCCACTGGAGCTCACTGATCATTCCTCAGTTCTTTCTGGTTCAAATTACACTACATAAAACTGAAATATGTTTATGAACTTTTCAATAGAAGACAGTTACATTTTGTGTGGTAAATGGTAGGATACCCTTAAAAAGCTGAAATAGATAAAATATACATTTTAGAATCCCAAAGGAAGGTGTCATGATGTGATAATACAATACTTAAACCACTTGCTGGGAAGTAAGAATCCTAAACTTTGAATCTTGGAGACTTTATTATTGTATCACTGACAGTTTTATGCACCCATCATGGGTTCAAACTCGAATTAGAATTTTAAACTGTTTTATTATTTTATTTTTTCTTAGCTGATAATACAAGCCATCTACTATGCCCAGTAGATGGTCCTTTTTCATACAAAGGGAATAATCATAAAGATATACAGTAAACAATATGCCACGCAAACTGCACTTGCAAGAATACTTCCTTTATTGCTCCTGCCTTGATCATTTCCAAGAAGAATGGATCAATTAAATTGTTCTCACCAGCTGACCTGCAACTATTCAAATGCCATAGGAGAAGAGGTATCTTTGAAAAGTAATGCATTATTTCATAATTCCTGTTTCACACGCTTCCTATGTACATATTAATTAATCTAGCAAAAAAATTGGAAAAACATATACAAAATTAAAAAAGCTTTCCAGGCTTTGTGAAGATATTGCTGTTTTAACATCTTGCAGAGCAATGCATCTAAGTTCAGACAGTTTATGTTAAGCATTTCTCAAAATGCCTGGAAGTTTTAAATTTTGAAAGACAAATCCGTGATGACATCCAAGGAATGCATTACTTACAGGTTTAGAAGGCCAATCTTCCTCAAGACAGATGGTCACACTCCAGGCCTTTCTTCTATATCTTGACTTTTCCACCTTATTATCATCCTATAAGAATGAATAAATTATTATCCTGTTCATTAGCTGCTGCAGACCTAGAAATAAATTTATAAAGATACATTACCTTCATAAGAGGCCAAACAGAAAAGCAAGGTACAATATGCGCACATTTGTATGGAGACTAAATGATCAGAATTTTATTTAATCAGTTTTCTTCTGTAATTACTCTATCCATGATTTCTTTCCCACTAAAAATAAAGCACAACTAAAAGAAAAAATCCTTTGTGAACTGCAGTGACATAAGATTGACATAGCCCAAGCAGGCTCAGTACAGTAACACTTAGAGGAAGAAAACTTTATTTTACTAATTATGTTACAAAAAGAATACATAAAATGCCTGCTTATGAAACACTGACTATATCTGGTACATCAACACTTTCAACAGTTTGCTGAGAAACCTACAGAAAACAGAATGAGTTCGACAGTTTAATGGTAGAGCTACTTGAGCTGTACTTTTTCTGGGGAAGATCTGCATTGATCATTATTCTCTTCACATCTGTTGCTGTTGTCAGCAGTGAGACCGGATGACCCAGCAAGCTGCCTCCTTCAGATACTTGGAAAATTAACCATTGCTTCAGAACTTGCCCTTTACATTTAGAGTGAGCAGACTTTATCCTACCATTAAGCTCATTGATTTAAAATGATGGGTTTATGGTACTGGAGAATACAAAAGAACCAAAAGAGCTCTGTAATGTTTGAGATCTAACTCTTGGGTTAGTCAGAATGTGAGATATTTACAAGTGAGCTTCAGTTTCTAACAGAAATTCCTGAGAGACTTGCTAAACTGCCCATGACTTGGAGAATTTTTCCCTCTTTCTGGTATCTTTGCATTGGAATTCTGTCAGCAAAATGTATCCTCCAACCCAGTTCATCCACAGCAGTTATAACTCAGCCAGGTAACAGTCCCTCATAGCATCATCTGTCACCCTTTAAACTCCCTTTCCCTTTTTGACTCACCTATCATTGCAACACACAGGACTACCACTTCCTGCTAATAAAAAAAAAAAAAAAAAGGCATAAACTTTTCCATCCAGCTCAAAAAATGAGTAAAATTAGCCTTTTCACTAATGGGAGCAGGGACGATTCTCATCTTCTCTTCTCTTCTCTTCTCTTCTCTTCTCTTCTCTTCTCTTCTCTTCTCTTCTCTTCTCTTCTCTTCTCTTCTCTTCTCTTCTCTTCTCTTCTCTTCTCTTCTCTTCACTTTGTTAGGCTACACTAACCTGCTCTACCTCAGCTCCCACTGACTCTGGTCAAATCTGGATTGGCTTTGGTGTAACAGAGAATAAAATATGACCTGGAGACACTGACATGCCAGACATTAGGAATGATTGAAAATCTGCAACTGAGACTCAGGTAAAAGAAAATATGTATTGAATTCCTGAATGCCTGATCCTTCTACTTAATCCCAGTAATAACCATGGTGACTGTTGCAGAAAAATGTTCACAGAGATCAAATGCAATAAAGCCCATACATCAGAAAGCAATGATTGATGTAACTCATCTCAAGATGATTTTTGGCTGTTCCCCATAATTAAAGGAATTATTTATATATATATACTTATAATATAGAGGATTCTGTCTACAGATAGTACAAAACAAATTTTGAAGTCATCCATGTAAACAAAATGTATTAGGCTTGTGTGGTGAGGTTTTAATAGCAGAGGGACTACAGGTGTGGATTCTGTGAGAAGCTGTCAAAAGCTTCCCCTATGACTGACAGAGTCAATGCCAGATGGGATGGCCAAGACTAAGCCCATCCGTGATGATGGTGGTGCCTTCTGGGATAACATGTTTCAGAAGTGGAAAAAATCCTGAGCAACTGTAGCCAAAGAAGAGAGAATATCTGAGAGAAACAGCTCTGCAGATACCAAGGTTGGTGAAGAAGCAGAGGAGCAGAGATTCCCCTGCAGCCCGTGGTGCAGACCCTGGTGAGGCAGCTGTGCCCCTGCAGCCCATGGTGGAGCGGAGATCCACCTGCAGCCTACACTGCAGAGCCTACACTGGAGCAGGGCGGGGAGGAGGCTGTGATTCCATGATTCTACAAACTCGAGAAGCTCCTGGCAGGACCTGTGGTCCCAGGGAGAGATGATCCTACACTGGAGCAGGAGTGCTGTTAGGACTTATGACACTGCAGGGGACCCATGTTGGAGCAACTGGCTCCAGAAAAACTGCACCCCATGGAAGGGATCCAGATTGGAGTAGTTTGTGGAGAACCAAAGGTTGTGAGAAGGACTCATATTGGAGTGGGGGAAGAGTGTGAGGAGTAGCAGAGACAATGTCTGATGAGGTGATCACAGCCCCCATTCCCCTTCTCACTGAGCAGCTATAGGGAGGAGGTAGAGTATTGGGAGTAAAATTAAGTTTGGGAAGAGAGAGGGGTGGGGGGAAGGTATTTCAAGATTTGGGGGTTTTTTTTCTGTTTATCCTACTCTGACTTAATCAGTAGTAAATTCAGTTAATTTCTCCAAGTGTGTTTTGCCCATGATGGTAATCTGTGAGTGACCTCTCCCTGTTCTTACCTCAGGCTATGAGCCTTTCATTGTATTTTTTCTCCCCTATGCAACTGAGGAGGAGAGTGACAGAGAGGCTTTGGTGAGCACCTGGCACCCAGCCAGGGTGAACCCACTACACCAAATACGATATGACACATCTGTGTCAAATAGTCAGCCTGCAATAGACATTTGCCATATCCTCCTACAGCATGCACTACCAGCTAAATGGTTTTGGTGCTGTTTAATCTCCAATACAATTATTTACCAATGTCTTCTGTCCCATCAATCCAAGCAATTCACGTTCATTTCAGATTTCTCTATACAAAGAAGCAGTGTCTACCTGTCTAAAGGTTTTAATCTTCTGTGCAATAAAATGATATTATGTTTCACTCTGATTGAAAAGTTGTGCTATCTAGGGGATTATTGGTGCAAGTGGCACCAATCATCAAATAAACTCCAAGGGGGAAGAGAAGGATTTGTCCTTTTTCTCTCTGTATGAAATACAAAATAAAAAAAATAATCTTTTGGTTTCTTCCCTCCCCCAGCTTTGTCTTTCACAAGCACTAATCCTCTCTTGGGTTTTCTCCAAAGGTTTTATGGACCACGGTATGAAACATGCTGTCATACTGATCATTGCAAGATGACACTTTAAAAATATAAATCCAGTAAGAGTGTGATAACCTTCATTGTCAAATGGAAGGCAAAAAGGCAGCAAATGCACTCGAGTGAGTTTTTAAAGCTAAGTACAAAGGTGACAGAAAGACTGAAGAGCTAGTCAGCCTGGCTGTGTCTGGAGGCTGGAAGGAGTAGAAGAAATCTAACATGACTATTTTCAGAATTTAAAATATTGCAGATTATGATATTGTATCTAAAGGAAATCTTCAATGAAGAACATCCTTTATTTAATAAGCAATGAACAAAGTAGAACTCAAACAGCTGTCTGGCTTAGAGGTGAAAGTATCAGACTCTTCAGAATTATTTTTAATAGAGAAAGTAACACAAAATTATGTCAGGGACAGGAAAGAGCCCAGAAGGCAAAGCAAACAAATGGATCATACCCCCTTTTAGAGTGTGTTGGCCTAGAGCAAAAGTCACATAGTGAAAGAGAAATAGAATCAGCCTATGATGTATGAACATCATAGCAGTGTTTATGTGAACTGGAAAAACGCTAAAATAAAAGCAATGAAAAATATACACCAGTCTTTGCTAAACTAATTAGTTTACTTACTTTTCATTAGAGTTTTCTTTGTTTTCCTTTTCTCTTTCCTAATTTAGACCCTCTAGCCCAGTAATGCATAATATTTAATGGGATCTGAGTTAATGCTAATTGTTTTCAAAGCAATTGTGATCTTTAAACTGATTTGATTTCTATTGCCTGCTTTATTAGTTTGGGTTAATTCTCCTTTTGGGTGTTTCTCTTAAACTATATAATCCTTAGCTAAATGAAGTAATGCCTTTTGAAGCTGAAAATCTAACACCAAGGAAATAAGGGAGCTAAATTTTATTTGGTAGTTGTAGGTGATTTTTGTCCCAGCTTTGGTCACAAGGGTGGAGGTATAAAGGAGTAATTATTTCTCAGGATGGCATATCAGTTTTAAACTCCAGGGGAAAAAAATGTACAAGCACAAACAATGGTGTAAAGCAGTGTTCATTCACCTATCAATAAATATACTTTCATCTGAGCACCTTGCCAAGGCTGGACACAGCTGCCCTGACAGCTGGCAGCTTCTTCCCTATCAGAGGATTAACAGTGCTGCTCAGGAAACAGGAAGAGCCACCCCACATCACAGTCCCAGGTAAACCTCAGGCCTTCCAGACATTTATATACAGTGTCATCCTTTTACCCAGTTTTCAGGTTTTTTTTGTCTTTTGTGGTCATATTGGGCTACTGGTCTGTAATAATGTAATAATATAAATGTATAAATAAATGTAATAATGGTCTGTAATTTTGTAAAGACAAACACCAGGGTGTGTGTATTCCAACAACAGGTACATACTCTGCACTTTTTTTTTTTTTAAATGAACAGATGATTAACTCTGACAAGGGCCTGTCAAAGTAACAGATGAACCTACTCAAACTTCCTCCAGTCCCTTGGCCTAATCAAACCAGTGAATCTTGGTAGCACAGCCTGCAGAGATACATAAAAAAACCCATGAGATAGACAGAAATCTTCTGTCCTTCCCTGAACCATGTCTCCCCATGCAACCAATGGATTTATCATGCATCACTCACATTGTATCATCAAGTGGATATCAGATTCCAGATACATCAAAAAGAATAACTTCTGAGTATCAGAGTGTTTTTTCAATGCCAACTTTTTAGCTAAATTAAAAATTCCAAACATAATGGCAGTTGTAATAATAATAATATTAATAAAAAATAATAGATGACTTTTAAGTAGTCTATTTTTACTTTAAAGTTTAAGCAAGGATGAAATTGTAGAAAACTTCAGACTAAGAAAAAAAAGCACACTTGATTCAAGTGTTGCCATCTATGATCAAAATTATATTCAGAAAACCAGTTCAGAGGTCTAATCCCCTGGAATTTAACTTGTTTTATAAAAACTGTGGTTAAGGGGGAGGAAGAGGAGTTGTCTGTTATTCTACTTTGTTTATTAACATTGCAAATGCATGATGAAGGCACCAGCTTTGCTCCCTTTTCTGCTCTCCTAGAAGCTTTTCTAATTTTGTTCAAAGGGTGGAAAAAAGAGGAAAAGGGACATTTGAAGACATTCTTAAAAGCAAAACTAGAATTTTAATAACCATTCCCTGTTTTTTTTTCTTGTATTTGAAATAGAATTAAGTTGCAGTTACAATGGAAATTATATCTTTAGAAATAACCATTCAGGATTTTACAATGTAGCAGCTTTAACTAAAATCTACATGGATCAAGCTTTTCTTCCACCTCCATAAACCAAGCTGTGTCCCACTTTAAGACAAGCATTTGAAATTAAGCTGAATTCTCTGTTTCACAGTTTCTCTGTTCTTTATGAAGCTCAACAAGAAACAACAGAGGAGATGATATCCCATAATCTGTAAAGCTGCGGGAGTAGATAGCTTTCCTTAGCATCACTGATTTAGCACTGCATTTACAAATTAGTGTTTCTGCTCCCTGGCAATACATCGCTGTCCAATTCAGTTCTGCTCATCAAGAATGTCAGACATCAAGCAAGTAATGCACAAAGGCATGGATTTTCAGTTTAAAAACTACTTCAACATCAGCCATCCATTTAAAAATAAAATAAAAATGAAAGATCAATACACTTCCCCTCACAAAGCAGGAGATTCAAAGTGCCTCACACAAATATTGGTACTTTTGGATGTACTAGTGAAAACGTATCGAACTTTATCTACTTTTCCTTAGTCCTTTAAAGCAGAACAAAAGGAAAACTGCCTGCTCAGTCACCCCTTGTTTGTTCCTGTTCTTCCAAAAATATGTTTTTTTCTGTTGTATAAAACTTCAGTAGTCTTTCCTTTTCCTTTCCATAAAGATGTCCTGCAAGAACTGTGCTCCCAATACAAACCAACCACCAGAAGAGTGCCTGCTAGCAGCGTGGTGGATCTTGTCCATGCACTGAATACACAATAGAAAGTTTAAGTGATAAGGGGATTTAAGAAGAAACCTTATTAATTTCACATTTATAACTCTAGAAGACATTTTATTTTCACAGATTGATTAGTTATTAAGGTACTAGCACCACTAAAGTGTTATAAAGCATCTAATATTTTTTTAATATTCCAAACCTGAAGCAGACCTCTCATATATATATAGTTATGTCTTGTAATTTGCAGCAGTACATTAATCATGGTATTAGATTTAAAACTATGCCCATTCTCTGCTTCCCAGTCTTTATTTTGTGGTTGGTCATTCTGCATGATCACTTTTGAAACTTTCTGACATTTTCATCAAAATATCTTCAAATTTGTCAAGGTCAGGGAAGAAATGATGTATTCTTTATCGTATTAAAATCCATCTGGATTTTTACAGATATCAAAGCTGCTATTAAAGCCTTTGCTTCAAGTGATTAAACAGAAACATTACTAAAATCACTCCTTTCTCAATAAAAACTGAGCATGTTTTTTAGAATTCACTTCTGTATGGCATGTAACTGAGTTTTTAGAAAATACACAGATAAACAGACTTCCTATTTAGCACCTGTCATCTATTTCCTAACTCATTTTGGACTGGGGAAAAGAAAGTAAACAGGAAGATCATGTATTCAATATTTTTCTAATATTAATAATGTCTTTTGTGACATTTTTGTACATCAGAGATTTATACCTTAACAAAACCCCTGCATAATTTATTATTAGAATCCAGATGTCTGACATGATGGACACAAGTCACCTTCTGTTAACTGCACTGCCTCTGAGACAGTGTCTCTGAAAATTAAAGCAGCTGGTAGCCTGACCTGTGCTATGTATGCACACACAATCCTCTATTTCTATGCATTATGAATGCAGCTGGTATATTGGGGGTAACAGTTTATAGCAAACTCTGATAATTAGTTCCTTAAAGGAAGAATTAGAAATTTGTGAAGCTTTTGTGCACTGAAGACCAATGGTCCAAAGCTTCATACTTTATTGATGAGGGCATTATACTGGATATAACAGACTACATGCTTGTGTGTCTGAATGACTTAATGGCTGTCAAACAAACTCATGAAAACAAAATTATTGTTGAGAGAACGATCTTGAGCCTGCTGTTTCTTTAATTTCAATAGTTTTGTGACCTGTAAACGTCTACTGAATGGGTTTGATAAACCACACTACCAGTTTGGTTTGATATTATGCTTTTCTGTATATATTCATATTTATTCTACAAATATTCAAATTCCTTCTACATACTCATCAAATACATTCATAAGCATTAATTCCCCCACCACTTTTCTAACTGATATTGGCAACTAGATTTCCATTAAGGAGTCAAGGGATATAATCATACATCCTATGGAGGGTCATGTAAAAGGATACCATTAACTTTTGTTTTGCAGATTACATGAGAGTAATTTTATAGTTCTGTATTTACAAAATGCTTTCATAAGTATTTGGAGATTGTTTCTGAAGTTAAGTATTTGCCATTAAAGTCATTGATTTTGATAGACACTTTTCAAGAAATGGGAATTTACAGGTTCATATTTACCACTTTAGGTTTTATAGGAGAAATACATTTTTAAAAAATCACTAAAAGATCTAGAGAACTGTCTATTTCTATTGTCATTCTGGTTTACTCATACAGAATGTGTTAGTGTTTACAGACCAGACAGTCCATTTCCAGCACTTTTAATCTTCCACAGATTTGAGCATCAATTGATCTTGGTTGAGAGATCATTTGAGAAAGTATTAACCTAGTTGAGCATGTGAGGTCAGAAATAGAATAGAATAAAGAACAGTCAAAACTTGAGAGACAAAATAGATGTTCCTAAAGCTTCTCTCTCTTTTTATAGAATCTTGAACTTTGACCAAAAAACCCAACAGCAAACAAAAGGGAAGAAAGTTATTGGGTCATCAGTTCTTGTTGGGAAACTTGAATAAGAAATTAAGAAAAAGAAACTGTCAGTCCAATGACATTTAATTTGGCTTCTCAGACATAAGGAGAGGGTAAATACCTGGAAGGATTTACTGAACACATTCCACAGAAAACCAAGGGAATTTAAATTTTTTTTCATGAGATTATGAGAAGTAGATTTTGGGGTAAGAGATAAACTGGTGAATGATGAAAACTGAGAAGCAATTTTTAGGAACTGACTATCATTAATGTGAGCAAAATAGACATTAAGGAACTTCCAGTTTTTTCAGAATTTAGCTGAAAATCTCTGTTCAGGAGATAGAACGAAAACCAGAAGTTTTAGGAAAAAAATGCATTCTGTAATTATGGAATTTAACATTAGATAACAACTATATTGGTTATTCTGGAAATGAAATTATTCTAAAATTCTGCATGCAGTAACAAATTCTTGTCATGCCCTTCCAGTCACCATGGGATCAGCAGGAAGCCTTGGCCTCAATGCTGTCTTCCAGAAAGTCATACCAGCTGCTCCCCTCCCCTGTTCTCATTTAGCCTACCTTCTCAGGAGGTATTAACTTATATTGTTTTTAAAGAGATAGATGTTTTTAACATCCATACTTTATACATTATAACATGTTTAATTGAGCTTTTTAAAATATGATGACCCTCCTGCAAAGTTTCTCGAAAAAAAGCATTTCTCTTCCAAACCTTTTGTAAAACAACACTTAACTGCTAATTCCTACCCGTTCTTGTTCACTGTGTGACATGAAGGATTCTGTTGTGTGCCTTAGAGACCATACTTTATTGGACAGCAAAGTTACAGAAAACAGATCAATATCTCATGGGAAAATACGTATACAATAACAGTGGAGGTTCTTCCACCAATACTAAAATATTATGTTCTCCAATAATACAAAGACCAGACATGCATTGAGAAAAATGGAGCAATGCAACTAGAGTCAGTAAGGTTTCAGATTTTTGGTAAGGTGGCTAGACTAGAAGGCAGAAAAGGCAGTAGGAGTTACGGAACGGTAAAACCATTAGCCTGGGAGCAAGGAATTGAAACTGAGAATGTGTTAAATTGAACCACAGTATTGCTGCATAAATAAGCTCAGAATTTTTTGTGAGTTAATCTTTGAGCTGCATGTGTGGTGGGAGAAATCAGGACTGTAATTAATACTAAAGAGTTGGCTTGTGTTCTTTTACGCAAACTTCGTATTTCAAGACAGAGCACCTAGAGAACTGGTGAAAAAAAATGTTTAAAGCAGGCTTCAGCGTTCTCAGCTCTGCCACTGAAAAATGCTGTATAAAATTTAAAAGTCACTAAATCCATCATGCATCTCAGTTTATGTATCTAATAGTTAATGTATTAAAATAGTCCCATCTTTTTCTTTACTCCTGAAGAGGAATGAGGTGAAGAAGAAACACCACACATCTATAGTGTAATGCAGATTTTGAGTACAGTGAGCTTCCCTGTTCAATAGTTGTTTGCAGGAAAAAGAATTGCAGCTTTCAAAAAATATTGCTGGATAAACCTCTGAAAAAAAGCATAGATTATGTATTGCTGATTTCTTTTTTTTTTATTCTGCGGGGTGTCAATGCATAATACTTTATGGCAGCAGTACCAAGATTTCCTTACATTTCATAGGACTCTAAAAAATAATCAGCTTTTCTCATTTATGCCACCAGTTAAAATATTGACAATTATATACTGTTTGTTCAAGATGTCCTGTTACACCAACTGGATTTTATTGTTTGTTTGCCAAGAACAAACAATACAGAGGCCTGAATGCTTGATGCATGAACAGTCTTGGAGTTTAGCATAGATATGCACAAAAGATCAAAGCTGCCACTTTGCTAAAAGTGAATGCCTCTGCCAGTGGCTCATTTGTTTCATGACAAAGTCATTCTGGAAAAATCCTGTACTCTGAAAAATTTCAATTAGGTTAATTACATTCTGCTTCCCTAAATTTCCCCTGCAGCTTCAGATGGAGACAGCTTTCTTAATTTCCTTTCCTAGCATGTTGAGAGAGTTGCTCTGTTTTGGTAAATAGCTGCTGCATTCCACCCAACATGTGGCTGATCTAATCCCTTTTTCTGCAGCACTTTCACAGTGTGAATTTTGCCTTATTACACTGGAAAACCTTCTGGTTCAGCAGGAATAAAGGAGAGATTCCCTTGGTGTTTTACGTTTCTGGTGTTGTGTAAAGTGGCTTAAGTGAAAATAGGAATCCTGCCCTGAACCCTTTTTCCTGGATTAACTGAGTTTAGGAGAACAACATTTATATGTGTGTTTGGGGTGACAACGAAGCAACAACAGAAACACAGTCAAAAATTTTGACATGCATTTTCTTCAATTTTATCTTTTATTGACATGCATTTTCTCTGTCTTTTGCTCCTAAAAAGGAATGAATCTTGATTGTGGTTTCAGAAAGTGCAGTCATATTTCTCTCCTTACTTCTTCAGCTCTCAGTCATATAATTTGACATAGGCCTTACAATTCTCTAAATTTTTTATTTTGCTTTTTTTTTTACTTTGACATTTCTTTTTAAATTTAGAAATTATCATAGAAAACATAGTCTGAGATATTTCATAATATATGATAGATAAGTAAGAAGGTTGGATTTTTTGATGGCTGAAATTTCCAAATTATTTTAGTAACTACTCAAAATATCAGTATACCAACTTGTACATGGTGACAGAGGGTAATATGATTTGATAATTTCTGCAACTTAATGACCATTGCATCTTGCCAAACTTCCAAAAAGAATATTAAAAATGTTTTGGGAGGCTCAGATACAGTAGCTCAGATACCAGGTCAGATGTTTTTCTTTGGATTTAAAATGCTGGGGCATAGTTACACACCAATATGGACAAATATTAATGTTTCAATTATCTTTCTTTTTTTTTTCATTTAAAGCACACTTAATCAAACATTTGTGTTTTCTTTGCGTTACAGACCACAACCACATCTAACTTTTTCCCTAGTACCACACCCTGTCAATCATTAATACAACTGAAGTTGTTGAATAGTCACATTTGGATTGTTGCATTTCAAGACCACTGAGAGTGAGAAAAGGATCAGGTACTTACACTACAAATTTGAAACTTTCAGTAAATGGAAACATTTCTGAGAACATACGTCCGTATATGCCAAACACAAAACAAGTAAACTTTGAAATAATATACTTTATCTGAGTCTTATCAGGAATTAGAATTTACATTTTATCTATTAAAGAAAATCAATTGCAATGAATGGGGACAGTGTGTTTATTGCAATCAGTCTATCATATTTTGTTTGGAACTTGAAATTTATCTCCAATAATAACTGAGCATGGGTCACAGATGTCACAGAGCACCAGAGACAATTAGCTGTCCTAGCATGTGTTCTGAAGGGAACTTAAACCTGTACTACACTGGCTGCTGTTTATCTGTTAATGAACAAACTGCTCTGCTTTTTCTTGGTTTCTTAATCTCATCCTACGAGATAATCTACTTAACCAGCAATATTTGCTTTTTTAGGTAGAAAGCTTGTGAAGATTATAAGAAAACAATACATGGAAAGAGAAAATTAGGTTTTCTAAAAAGAGAAAGTGGTAAAAAATAAGTATTAAAAATTCTCATTCCATTTCTCCTTTTGTTCTGCAGAACAGTTGACAGCAGAATTTGCTTTTCAGGCAAAGGTCATCATATATAGTGTCTTTTGAATGCTGTTTTGATGAAGCATAAAGATTTTTTGTAGAGTAGAAGAAAACAGGAATATAGGATTCTCTTCATTTCAAATGGAAATGATGAAACATTTCTTGCAAAATTCTACAGATAATGTATGTTCATTATTTTTGTTTTTAACACATCAAATGCACAGTCTGCATTTAATATATCTCCATTAACTCTCTGCTATAATTATTGACTAAATAAAGGCAAAAAAAAAGAAGGAAACTTTTGCCTTAAGTCTTGATTGGTATAAAAGGAAAATGGTACTGTCTGGCAATCAGATATGCTCAAGAGTAAATTGCATGCTATAAAATAGTCGCAGAAGGTAAACAAGTCTGTAAATACATAAGTAAGACTCACGTGCACAGATGAAAGTCAAAAAAAGCTGAGAGATGAAAATAAACTGAGAAGGCTAAGAAAAAGAACACATTTAGAAAAATAGGGAGAAAAAAGTGTTTATCTCTCCTCCCTTGTTTTTTTCTTTTTTATATGTTAAATTTTCATGCTATATTTACATTGATTTTTACTGCTCATTGTAAAAACATATTCACCCAGTGCCCTGGGAACTCTCAATATAATTAAATATATACTAAATAACATTTCTGTCAATTATCCCTGTGTACAAACTCACTCCTCATCAGTGTAAATATAACAAACAAGTTCATCAATCTCCTGAAAAATTCCCCTGGAGGATCCTATGAGCTATGTGGGGCTGGATGACATGTGTCTCTTCATGTTCACAAAATCCTAGAATCCTAGAATAACTTGGGTTGAAAGGGACCCACAAGGGAATCCACTGAAGTCATTGAAGTAGAGCTTCTCAAGAGAAAGAGTAAGGTGGGTTCTGAGGAAAATGTACAGTGGGTAGGATGTGTTAGTGAGAGCTAACTGGATTGGGTTATGGCACACTCCAAATAAAACCCCAACACAACTGACAATCTTTCAGTCATTGGTCCAGAAAAACTGGGACAAGTTGGATGCCTATCGTAGCCTAAAATCTTTCTACATAATTTTTTCACTAAAATGAGCAGGATCAATTGAAGATGAAATAAGGAGCACTGAAACAACCACTCCACTATTTCCAAATTGTCCTTTTCTATCTTGAAAGCAAACAAAAATTAAGTGGTTTTTTTTTTCTCTGTAACGGGCTGAGAGTAAGGTCATGCTTAAAGAACATAATTTTTTACTTCTTTAACATTTCTTTTCAGACTTCCTCATAATTGTCATCAGCTTCATAAAGGAAATCATACTGCTATATTGATTAACAGTGGTTGCATTTTCCAATTATTTCTATAATGAGTTTAGTGGCAATGACCCAGAAAATGGACAAAGACCTCACTTCAGATTAATGTTGATTTGATGCAAATTGTTATTTTTTTCCTTCTCACCAGCAAAAGATGATCATAGATCCCCATTGTTAATTAATCAAAACATCTCAAAATAGGGTTCACCAGGTGGAAATAATTAGCAGTTAATTGTCTCCTGTTTATTGCTCCTCAGAGATGTAAACAACAGTCTGGTTTTATTTGACAGTATTTACAAAAAAGATCTTTAAAAAATAAATTAGTGGCACAAATGTTGTAGTTATGGTATGAATACTTATGGTTGTGCATTTGTTTTATGAGATAATTCAATGTACAAAGAGCAATTTTCCCTCCAGAAAAGCAACATTTCAGCAGGTGCAAACATTTGCCATTTGTTTCATATGCAAAATTTCCTTTTGCTTGTTGTTTCTTGACTGAATAATTGAGTGGCAGAAAAACATGAGGAGAGTGTTTTAATGTGGAGTCACGCATAAGGAGGCTTTTTCTTGTTTGCACTTTGATGGCTACAGAAGTTTTGTGGTTTAGAAAAAAAAAATGCTCTACTTTGGCAGAGTAGGAATTTATTAACAGATGAATTGCTATCATGATGGTAATGGTGATAATGGTGATTACTCTTTTCTGGAGTTAGTGGTAAAATGTCGCTTAGGTGCCCAAATCCTGTTATGAATTTATATCCTCAAATGAGGCACCCTACCCAATTCAGAGTAAACTTTAGAATCCAGATTGTTGTTATATTTAAAGTAAAATAGATTACCCATCAGATTAATAAATGAGGTTGTTTGTTATCTCCTTTTTTTTCAAAACAAAGGAGAGAGAGAAATTAACAAAAACATTGCAGTCAGATTAAGATAATCATCAATCTGCAGTTTATTTTAAAAGAGTGTTTCTCTTTAAAGCCACTAATTGATCCATTCCCCTTAAAGCTTGGTTTGATCCACAGATGAAATGTGCTTGTGGCTTCTCGTAAGGCTTTTTTATTTTTAAGTTCAAAATCTGTGTTACCAGACTTTTTTTTCCAGGGACTCCTTTATTGATCTCAGGACTGATGGCCATAGAGAAAAAAAAGCAATATTGTTTCATTTCCACTGTGCTACTATTTAAGAGACAGTACTTCAGTTTTTCTAGTTTGTACAGCAAAATACGTTTTCTAAAACGTAACTGTGAAAACTCACGAAGAATTAAGCTTTGGAAATTTTACTGCAAATAGTATGGATCTGTCTGCCTGATTCTTGCTATTGAACATATGATAAATATACTGAAAAAATGGTGACCAGGCTTAGTTTTAGTATTTTTAAATCCCTAAAAATTCTATGAATTTAATAATATTATTAATATTAAAAAGGTTTATATTTTGCATGTTGTGTATGCAACTTAGAGGAGAAATTTCCAGTGCTGCAAACTCTGTCATATCCTTGCCATGTAGAGCAAGCTGTTGATGTGATCAGAAAAATACAATCAAACTTTAAAATATTTCTTAATTTGTCTTTTTAAGCTGTCACATTTAGTTCCAGACAACTACATTGTTTTCTCTATACCTTGCAGTCAAATAGCCTGGTGTTGGCATTATTTTCTTTCAGATGTCATTAGATAAGGTTCATTGACAAGGTTCTATTTCTTTTTTTCAGTGTGACTATTTAATATTTTATTTCATTTTCACCTATAAAGAAAAAACCCACACACTTGTGTTTACTTTACCAAATGTTACAGTAAAAACAAAACTTTGAACTTCAGTTACCACTTAAAGAATTCAATTTTCAGCTAGTGTCAGGGCTTGGTCAGGACTCTGTAAGAGGGAGATTTACACTGCTTTGCCTTTCTGGATGAAGGCAGTCAACTTTTGGCTCAAGATTAATCTAGAAAATTAGAAACACTATAGCCTATCCTAGACATATCCTTTTATATAATAATTCTTGTTCACTGTTCAGATTGGAGTTTTTCCACCATTTTGTCTGTCAGGACAAAATTTTATTGAACTTTATCTTCCATTCACGCCATTCATTATTTTGAAAAAACCTTTGAAAAAAATTCTCTTTTCTTTAAGAAAGAATATATTTCTGTATTGAAAAGTCCATAGTTCTTCCATCTAGGTGGGGTAGCATTCTTGAAATAGATCAGTTTGAATTCTCTAAAATTAATTTCTAATTTGTTTCTTGAATGTGGTATTTTGTGGGTTATTTTTAGGCTTTACGATTTCCAAAAAGGCCATTTAACACCATCTTCTTTGAATTTCTCTTTATGACTTTAAAATGTCCTGGCTGTGATCATGTATTAGTAGTACATGTAGCCACAGGACTGTTTTCTTACTGCTGTGTTTCAAATAGGAGAGAGAGACAGCTGATTGCTGTGTTTTTATATGTGTATGCTTCTGTACACACCTGCAAACTTCCACACACAGGCTCATGCACACACACACACATGTAAACTGCTAGGTTAGTTTTAAGGTTATAATTTCATCTCTAGGTTTGTGCTCAAAATCTAAGACATCAGTACCCTTCTGTTGAAATTAGAGTGTGAAGCTCTCACAATACTTGATTTTATTTGTCAGCTAAAATTTAGCATAAATAATACTTAAATACATACCAAAAGCTGTTTTAAAAAGCAAGACTGGTGTCTAAGTCGTACAGATATATACAATTCCCTGTAACAGCATTCCATATGATAATTTAACAATAAGATTACTCCAGGTTTATTATTTTCTCCTTGATTTTTCTCTCTCTCATTTTATGCTTTCATCAATCTCAGCCAGAGAGGAGGAACAGAAGACCTATGTGGATTTGCAAGCTTTACTTTTTGGATTAAACCAAAACATGTAATATTCAAATAGCATTTTTTCAGCCTTAGAATTACATACCTTGAAATTGGAACTGATTTTATGCTTTCCTAAAATAATATTTTTATGAGTGAAATTGGAAGAGCAGCACTCAATAGGATAGAAGGGAAAATGGACCTAGCTGCTGCTACAGGGGAGTTTGAAGTTCTGCTTGGAGAATAAAGGAGAGTTTAACAGCAAATATCCACAAAAGGGAGTTTTTGTTCTGCAGAACACATTCTTCTGACCCTCCTTCTTGCCTGAATTTTCTCCTCCCCTTCTACTAAACAGGAAAAAAAAAAAAGGCTTAATTTTTTAAGGGTTACAGCTGACCAGTTTTAAACATTGGCATTGACATTATCTGAGTAAATGGAAACCTTTTCCTTTTATATGCACGCTAATAACATAAAACATTTTATATGGAGATTTCTGAAACTTGCAGAGGTGATAGGTAACATATTCCATACTTAACAGGTAAGGAACTGAAACAAAGGACCAAGGTTAGTCTAAATGCTAGTAACAGTCTGTACCCTTACACTTCTCATCTATCAGGCAGTGTGCAGGAAAGGGTAGATAGGTTATCCCAGAATATTGGCTAGGGAAGATTCTGTATGAGGTATTTATTGCATGTTATTCTGTTTCATAGAAAAAAATATATTCTACTGTATATAAATAACACAAAAACCCCGCATAAAAATGGCAGAACTAGTGAAATTCCACGCCAGTGTAAAGGACTCAAAATCATCCACCAACTTCTGTCAGCCTTGCATTTCAAATGACCAAGATATCGTTGTTATATCATTTTTAGAAATTGGAAAAGAAATGCTGACTTCTATGAGGTTAAGAGAAGCCTTTGTGTTCTGACTGATATGAAGCAGGGAAGTGGTGACAGCACCAAGCCTAACAGAGTTCAAGAAGTGTTTGGACAATGCTCTCACCCCAAGGCACATGGTGTGACTCTTGAGGTGTCTGTACGGTGCAAGGAGCTGGCCTTCAATGATCTTTGTGGGTCCTTTTCAACACTCAAGATATTCTGTGATTCTCTGATTCCATTATGCAAAATCTGTAATATTCAATAAAAATAACCTATCTCAGTAACTGAGCATCAGGTACTTTATATTTTTGGACTAGTGAATACTTTGGACTAAAACATTCTGTAGTATATATATACAAATCACTGGATGAATGAACAAATAAATTAATAAATACTCTTGCCACGTTTGACAGACCAAAGGTATTCAGTATACTTAAGCTGAGATTTATTTTGCTTGTGCAAATGTAACAAAGTGATAAGACTTTGCCGAAGTGTAAATAAATTTAGTAGATGACTCAGCTTTTTCAGTTGCACTGGAAGCACACCAAAATAAGTAAAAAAGAAGGAAGTGTTTCCCTGTGAAGCACAGGATTGTTTGCTGTGTGCCTGTGGGCTCCTCCATAGCTTTAGCTTGTCTCCTTCAAAAGCCATGAAACTCCAGTAGATAACAAGAGGTCAGGAGGTGAACTGACATGAAGGTTCATAGACGTAACTCATCAACACCAAAACACATTTTGTGTGAGTTTTGTAAATAGATAAAGAGTGGTGGATTTTAAGCTGTTTCTACCCTTCTCTAAACATCAGGAGAAAATAGCTGGTGAGAAAATGTACTGTGACTTTAAAAGGTGAAAGATGTTGGGATAGGAAGGCAAGAACTCAAAGACAATTCATCATCAATGTGGTGTCAAAGCTAGGATAAGGAAACCTTATGTGAAGAGTAAAGCAGAAATTGTTTTCATCAGATGAAGTAAAAACAGAGAAGACACCTGGTGCTACAGCATGTTGCTTTCTCATAGCACTAAGTGAGCCCTCCAAAATGTTAGCTAGACCTGTATCCATATCTAACATATTAGATTGCACCTCCATGCATCTGATTATTTCTTTATTTTGGCCTGACAATTTTCTGTGCCTGGTAAAAAGTGAATTTGGCTAGGTTCTTGGGTATCTAGCATTTCTGCAGAAACAGGACCAGTAGCTCCAATGAAAACAGCAGATGTCTGAAAGTCCTGGGGAAATGACCTTTCTCTGTGGGTATCTTGGACGTGCTGACCTCACCACATGTGTGATGTAGAGTTCAGAGCCTTTTCAGAAACTGCAGCCTATCCGGAATACCCCTGCCGCCTGTGCATATCCACACCATATTCTTTTCCAAAGAATAGGAAATCTTTTGCTAGGAGAAAGATAATGAAACTTTGTGAAAGAAAAACAACTAATAAGAAACAGGTGTTCAATAAAATTTAAGGTGAAAATTTGGGGTGAGGGAGTAGAGAGCTGACTGGGATGTTTTATCGCTGTTAATGAATGAATTCTAGCCTGGATTGTTAATGATTAAACAACATTTCTATCAGTCTCACTGTGCAGTGGACTGTGTTGAATGAGACAGTGGCTTAGCTCACAGATGTGAAGCTCTATCTCCATCACATTGAAAAAAGGAGCCTGTCAAACAGGCAGAGTTTGGTTGCCTCAGAGGAGAGAACACAGGACTAAGGTGATCTTGAGCAGATCCCACGTGAGCTGTTCTGGTAGGAGAGCTGGTGGAAAGGCTTGCATTACTTCTTCTATGCTGTAAATACTCTTATTCTTCCCCAAAGTTTTATCAGTCTTGGATTTTTGCTGAATCATAAATCTGCTATAAAGCAGAAAAGAAAAAAAAAAAAAAGGAAATAAAGGGGAATAATGGCTTAAAAGAGGAAGATATTCTATAGCCTTAAAAACTCAAAGCCCAGTTACAGGTAGCTAAAACTCTAATTAAAGTGCAGTTGATTTGTATTCATTATCTAATGCTATAATCATAGAGATAGAAACTTTATTTTGATGAGATGGGGGATGAAGAAACTATGAAGATATCAGATTTGTGAATTTATTAAATGCATAAAAACATGGTTAAATAAGATTATGGAAAGCAAAAAGATACATGGAGGCCTCTTGTTTTTATTACACAGAAAGAAATTGGATGTGGTTCCTTCTTTTAGTTGCCTTCAGATGTGGGGCTTTGAATTACATATTTAACCTGAAAAATATAGGAGTACCCCTTTTATGATTAATTTGCCTTGAGAGTCTACTAGCTCCTTCATCATACAGACTGGGCTGGGTGGTGCTACAGGAAAGAAGCCAAAGTCAACAGGATATGGATTTAACAGCTCCAGTGCTCAAAACAGAGTTATCCGTTACCAACACAATTTTTAAAAATTGCTTAAATAGCCCAGTGTGTATCATAGACCCATTCACAATAATTTTAACCTACAGAATGACAGGTTATGTGGATTTTCACATGCTAATTTACCAGTTCAATAAAAAAAAATAACTGAATAGCTCAGTGTGTATCCTTGTCTAGTTCCCGAGCAGCTTAACTCACACTGACAAGTTATGAGGGTTTCACCAAACTTATTTACCACTTAAAATCAAAATGTGTCTACCATAGTAGCTCCTGTATCAAATTACATGCAGAATGTGCTTCTTGTAACACTCAATAAATGATCTCATATGTGTTCCATAAACCTTCACTCGTTTGCCAAAACTGAAGAAAAAGAGAAGCAATGCAGAAACTGATCCTTAACATTAATATTAAACAAAAGGCATAGATAGAGAATGGCAAAACCAGTTCTACCCAGCTCCAAGGAGCAATGTACACCAGCATGACCTCATAACAACAACACTTTGAGTCTCTGAAGATTTCTCAATCCGGAACATCAGAGACTCATTCAAAGAAGGGTGTCCAAATATAACCTCATTCATGTAAAATACTTCAGTCAAGGAAAAAGAAAGTCTAAAAGCAAGTTGTTTAAAATTAGCTCCTCATTTTTATTTTTGTATTTTTACAAGTTAAAAGCATATAAATTAACTTTTTTTTGAAAAAGCAACCAACCCCCCCCCAAAAAACAGCGACAACAAAAAAAATCCATAGCAATTTTTAAATAATCTTGTCCTAAAATACCTTTGATAATCAAGCAAACCACTATTATTTTGTAGGATAGAATGCAGCTAGTAAGAATTTTTTTTACAACTTCTAGTAAAGCCAGAACCGAAAATAACAGTGAAATGATATGTAAGTTCATTGATCTGATTGAAAGGAGCTGGATCTCCTTTGAGATGAAGGATCTGCTTAAATGGAAAGGGAATAATGATCTCCAGTCTCCTCCTCTGAAAAAATTAAAAAAGGAAAAATGAAAATAAGAAGTCAACTGTTAATATTTGGCATAATACAGAGTCCCATCTGGTTTTGAACATACGCATTTCTCAGCAACTTTTGGACAGTGAAATATAGCAGTAACACTCTGACTCACAAAATCAGCATGAAAGCTTGACATAGTCAAACATTCATCTATTCTGATTTGAGTCGTGTTGGAAATAACAGAGACCTGTTAAATACTGAAGCAATGTTTCCCTCTAAGAATGGATATCTACTTACACTATTTTTCCGTGAGATATTGGTTACTTTGTTGAAAAATAATTTTCTTAGGAAAAGTTTATAATTTCCATCCAGATTCCACTTCCTGTGGAATTTTCCAGGTCAAGGGTGTATTCTAGTCCCACCAAGACTATGATGTGTGTATGGCTGGAATACACACAACAAAAAAAAATCCCTCTAAAAGTACTCTTATTCTGGGAGACTTTCAAGTTGGAACATACTATGCAAATAAAAAAGAAAGTGAGCATAATAAATAAAAATTAATTTTACATCTGGTAGCAGCCTTCAATAAATAAATTAGAAAGCAAATTAACTGAAAAACCACCAGATCATGAAAAGGGTGAACATCACAGCTAAAAAAGTAAATGCTAGATTTCAGTGTCTTTTCCAAAAGTTTTCCCTAGCTGAATCAAAAGTGGCATACTGCTGATTCTAAAAGAAGCTCAACTCTCCTTTTCCTGCTGTTGCCTAAAATTTCACTAAAAGCAATTTAACTGTTTTTTCATTACTGTAAAATTTTGGAAGAGGAGGCTATAGGAAGAACAAGCTGGTTGAAGATATTAACAACCTTCAGCTTGCCATCCATTCCTTTGTCAGAAACTCTTTCTCCCACACTATTGCTCATGGGCAGATGTCTGTGAACAGCTCTGCTTAAAGCCAAATCTGAAACCTTTACTTAGTGTAGTAACAAGGCTTGAGTTATGCATCTGTTTCTACTTACCCAAAACTTTCCAAGTTGCTGACTGCTCTAGGAAGAGGTCCCTGGACTGACCTAGAGCTGTGACAGTGGCTGTTGCACTAACCTGTCCCTTCTCATTACTTAATGCTGCTTCTACCATGGGATTTTATTTCAGTCTTGGATACTACAGATGTAAGTCAGACCTGCACTCAACTCATTCCGAGACTGTCAGTAAATATGCATGAAATTCAGTATCTAGGATGATATATTTACAGAATATTTGCAATCTATAACCGTTTTCCTGTTAAATGTAATTCAGAGCATCTTGCTGAATGTACCCTAATTCTTTCTTATGCCACTGTAAGAAAAATAAGGCTGTAATAAAATCAATAATATAATGTTACTGACTCGTTATATCCTATGCCATTTCATGGCATTCCAAAGTGACATTGAAATACCACTAATGGAACTGTGAATCTATTTTTCAATTATACTAATAGTAACAGCTACTGGTTGGAACAATTTGTGAGAGAATTTGGAAAGCACTGCTGCAGTTATTAAGCAGAGCCACATTCTTTCCAAGCACCAGTGATGGTATTAATTTAGTTTGATTCACCTCAAAATAATATTTTCTAGATAAGCCATTTTTTCAACCTAATGGTTGAGGATCAGCATTTTTGGAAGTAACACAGAAGTGCAGTACTGTCTGATGGAACTGGTCTTGAAAGGCCTGCATAGAGAAGTAGCTCCATGAATAGTTCTTTAAAAAACAGCATGCCCACATGTTAAACTGATTATCATCTGGAAATGTGCATGGGAAGAATGCATTCCAGCTATCATCTTGACTCCATTTTGGGATAATGTTTTCTCCTTCTGGATTAATTTTTCCTCCTAGAAGTATCTGTGGTTCAATAAACACACATGTCTCCTAGTTGAAAGGCCAGTGAAAACACAAGAAATGAGCAGGGTTCAATGCTTTCTGCAGCGGGGGCCAAGTTCTAGTCCTGTCTTTGCTGTTTCTGTGTGGCCATATCAAATCACTTTTCTTGTGCATTGGCTGGCATATCTTTACCTGCAAAAGAGATTAATGACCTTGCCATTTTTTGTAAAAAAATTCAACATTTTTTCATAAAAATAAGTATTGGCAAGTTGAGTATAATTATTAATAAGTACAAGGAAATATCCTGTAATCACTGGTGCCCTATTAGAAGATAGATTAACATGTCTAAGGACACTTTTCTATCAAGAACTGACATTCATTGTGCATTAAAACTGTCTGAGGTTTTTTATGCATTCTGCTCTTTTCAGCATGAGAAATCACAATCTTAAGACCAGGTCTTGCAATGGAAAGCTATCACATTTCACAGAAAACCCTAAACTTATAAATACATGTCTTTAACATGCCAATTTTACTGGTAATTTGTAGCTTTACTATTGCAATGTTTCCTGGGATGCCATTGTCTGTAATCTGCTTATATTGCTCTGGCAAAGGACAATTTTGTAATGAATTATATATTCAAGATGCACACGCAGTAGAAATATAGTGTAAGATGTTACTGAGGTTAATGAGAATTATATAAGCATGCAGAATTTCAAAATGAGCAAATTTGAACCCTAGTACAGTCATGTTAGTGAGCAAACTTCTGTGCTCTCTTGCTAGGTTTCAGCTTGATCAGTCAAGTTCTACAGTCCTTTTATCCATTACTGAATTTGTTACCTCATTTAGTCTACCCTTATGATTCCTGCTCCAAAAGTAAAAAAACCCAAAACAAACAAAACACCTACCCACAAAAACACAACAAACAAACAAACCACCAAGAAGAAATAGGAACATTTCCCCCAAAGGTCCTTAAAGTTATTCTGTATAAGAAGTCCAGGTTCAAAAAGAAGCTGACTTTTTAAATGTTTTTAAATTAGAGGTCCATGCAAATAAAGATTATTGGTCTACAATGCCATCTAAATGTAATGATAGTAAATATTTCCACAAATACTTAGGGATCATTCACAGCTTCTTTACACTTCACTAGCTTGATTTTACAGTGGATCATATTCACTACAATATGTATGCATTTTTGAAAAATAATGAATCAGGTATATCTAAACATAGCATTTCAGTATTTGCCTTGTCCTATGCATGCATGGTAATTATTTTTAGGATAGTAATGTTTTCAAGTGTGGATTTTTTCCCCCAAGACAGCGAGATTATACTTGTCTGTTGTCATGCAGATTAAAGAGAAACATATTACTTATATTGATACTAGAAGAAGAAAACAGAAATCTTTTTCTTTTAGTATTTAAATCAGACAATATTCCAGTAGAGTTTGACTTCTCACTACAAGATCTTGGTACCAGGTTGAAACATTTGAGTTTCACCCACTCCTGTCAGAGTTCAAATTGTTCATTAATACAAGGCCAGGTAGTAAAATACTTGTGAGGCCGGTGTAGCGACTTTGTGAAAAGGGTCAATGTAAACAATACAACTGTTTTAATTATATGCCATTCCTTTGAATGTGTTAAGGTAGCAAAATTCAGTCCTTATTTAAAATACTGTCTAGATCTGTTTTTAGCATGCTCTACTGCCAAGCCAATAAACAGATAAAAGAGTTGGCAAAATAGGTTTAACAAGCCATTTAATAAAATGAATTATTTCCTCTGTCCCTGAAGAAATTAGCATTTATTCCTTTACAAAATCTGTCTTCATAGTGATTATGTCATGTGTCATGCCCATGGGATAGTGAATTTTATAAAAATTACTTCACATTCCTTCATGCTTATTTGAGAATGGTCAGTGACTATGAACTACTACATACATAGGCAGTGAGTAACCAGCATTCATTTTAAGTGTTGATAACTATGGTAGTCATAGCCAAATCAATTTTGTGTGCTCAGCCTTTGGTATACCCAGGAAATCCAAGGCATTGAGCTTATCCAATGTCCGGAAAGAAGTTGTTCCTTAGATATGCAGGTCAGCTATGCAAGACCCTATATACTTCTTCATGCACAGTTACCATTTTTCCTACTAGCTGCTGAGCATTTTTAAAACAGAAAGTTGTCATGGTTATAGAGGCACAGCCACATTATATCAGATATTCCTAAAGGTTTATGGCAACAACCATATATGTTCAGTCTGCACTGACAAATAACTTCTCTCTTTTCTCCCTCCATGAAGATGTCTAACTATAGTCCAGAGAGTGATGAACTTAAGAGCTTTCTCCAAGAGCCTGCATAAATATCATATCAAGCTTGATTTTCTCTACCATACAGAGGCCTTCAGAACAAATCTTAAGAAGCCATGAAACTTAAATAGACCCCGTGAGCTAGAGGTCATACAGCAAAGATGTAATATTCCATACTCTCCTCTGAAGAAGACACTTTAGAAGTGTGAAGATAGCACCAGAAAAAGACAATAGCATCTAAGCTATCTGGCAATCCTGGTTGGCAAAGAGTTTTCCAGAGACAACTTTGAAAGTGAAGAACCTTTCTGGCTCTTCTCTTTAATGCCAGGACACTTAAGCAGCAATATCTGAGTAAATATATACCGACTCCATCCTACCTGCCTTGTTAGGAGATCTATGAAGCTGCCACTATGGTTCCACAGAAACAGAATTCTGTAGCTAGATTTGAAAGTTATTAATTACGCAGCGTCATATTTACTTTATCATATTTACCCATATTTGTGGGTATTCCCTGTGTGGCCTGAAAGATAAAGTAAGATTTTTGTCAATACTAATGTAATTTAATTTAAGTCTTCCCATTGTCCCCTACTTTATAAATGAGAAACTCAAAAAAATTTCTTGTATCATTTTGCTTGCTCTACTTTTATAGATATAATTTTTTGTGTCTGGAGCTAAAAATGATTCTACTTCTCCACATCAAGTATAAAGAAGATACAATTTTTTATAAACTCATGATTTTGGAGTTACTTTAACCATTGCAATAAATTAAAAATTATGCAATTAAAAAATAATGCCTATTTGAGTAATAAAAGCTAAAGGGAAATAATGAAAGGGCTTTGGCTGAGAGATATAGGAGCTAAGATGCAATTAACAACTGACATTTTATTGTTTTTTACAATTAGATATAAACACATATAGACATATTTTACAAAACAAATGACTGGAGTCTGCTTAGTTAAAGACTAACATACATAATAATGTAAAGAAATTAGTAATGTATGTACTACTGAAATAGTACTTTGTTCTTGTTTCCAAGGGTTTAATGCAAGTAAGTAGCATAGCAAAGCAAGAATGACATCACAGTTACTATATTAACTTGTAAAGCAAAATGAATGGATTTTTCTGGAGGGAGAGAGGAAGGGAGGAAGGGAGGAAGGAAGGTTGATTGGTTAAGTTATAGTTGGGCTTTGGCCCTTCTAATTTTCTCCTTGCATAACCACAATATTCTCAGAGTCCTCCTGAGTTGCCTGTCCCTTCTTTCAAGGTTGATAAATTATTCTTTTTTTTCCAGGCTGACAGATCCCCAACAGGCCATCCATTTTGCTACATGGGGGCAGCCTGCTTCTATACTTTCAAGATTTTCTTCTTCAAGAATATTCAGCTTTCCTGGACTCCTTTGCCTCCTTTCAGTATATCTTCCCAAGGAACTCTGCCAACCAGGCCTCTAAACTGGCTAAAGTCTGCCCTGCACACTCGTACTAGCTTTCATTAATATTAACTACTGTCTCTACTATTGCAGTGGCCCTTTCTGTTCTTTTGCTAAACATTTATCAGTTTTTGTAAGACAAGTTCTGCAAATCAACATCAGGGCACTGACAACTGGAAGCACAAGCAAAGGGTAGAGGTATATTGTAAATGACGACACCAAAACCTGATCAGATTTCCTTCAGCAAATTGGTAAGGTCTATCTTTACAAAAAAGCAGTTATTATAAATTACATTTTTCTTTGCATTTCCACACTCTCTACAGAACAAGACAGCAGGATTGATCCTCAGCCAAAAGGTACTTAGTTATATTATGTACAGTGGAAAGAAATAAAAAACAAAACCCCACTATAAATCCTCCCCAAATAATTCATCCTCCAGATGAAGTTCAGGTCTGCACTTAAAGCACAAAGGAGCTGACACAAACCTTCAATAAATTGCCTTTTATGAGGGAAGATAACAGCTTCTGTGTCATTCAGGTGTATCTGTCTCTTAAACCAGTGTTTCTCTCACACATTAATTACACAAGATTGATCCCCTGGCCCGTATATAAGGAGTCTTTTCATCCGCAGTTAAATCTGTTTCCAAATCTTTTATTTTTCACCCTTGGAAAATCTGTAGCTGTGTTGTAGTTGGTGGTCAGATAGGAAAAAAATCCTCAACATGAGTGCTAGTCTCCCCTTCTCCCCCTTAGCTCTTGCTTTGCTTTGTAGAAGAAGTTGTAGTTCCATATGAAAACTATAGGCCACCCAAGCTGAAGATGCTAGCAGCAAAAAGGCTCTTTGAAGATCAGTAGCCATGACCTATTTCGAGTAATGGGGAAAGAATTAGAGTGTATGAGTATGTAAATATGAAATAGGCACTCAAAGGTTACAAAAATGTTGAATCATTTCAGTTTCATGTTCTTCAGATCAACAGTTCTGAAGATCAAAGTAATTTTCTGATTTGCTGCCACCAGAGGACTCTCCTACTTCTGATGAAATGTCCCCATCCGAAACTGAATGGGTTGTTTTATCAAGGACAAGCATTAGATTAAAGCATATAATGTATGGCTGAGACCTCTTTACACAGATTACCAAACTGTTCCATTTTCCAAGTCTGACATATGTTGTCTATCTGAAAATGACTGGGAAATAATCTTGAAGGCTTAAACTTATGGATTTACTCTTGATGAGTGGTGGAGAATTATGAGTGATTATTCAGTAAGTGATGACTTGCCAAGTGCCACAAGAAAAACACGGGATTAAATAAATGGTGCTATTTGTACTGTGAAATGTAGATACAATATTTCTTAGATTTATGGTGTTCCAGTATCTAAAGCAGCTTTACCTCACATATGATTTTTAATATATGTATTTATTTGGAGGGAGGAGTGCAGAAATTTTTAAGTGAGCAGCTTCAGGTACTTCAAGCAGCTGCTTTTCTCCCACAGCTAATATCACTTTCTTGTCAGTAAGAGGGAGTTTGCAGAGACCTGGGGCAAACCTTTACAGTCGCCTTCTGAGATCTGAGAATGGGAACATCCTTTTCTGGTATGACAAAGATAAGAATCACCAGAAATGGTCACAGAAACCTTTCTTTGTAGTCAGAAGGAAGGTGTTGGACAAGAGCCATCAGCACAGAATGAAAATCTTGTGACTGCTTTTTTTTTTTAACAGCTTGCTAGACAAATTCTCAGTGATCGACCAAGTGGAAATGTGGGATGCCTGTTCAGTTTAAAATCCATTCTGCTCCATTAATCTATAGAAGATAGAAGACTAGAGCTACCTGATGTTTAATTAATTTAACTTTCTTTCTAGAGAATAAGCCTGAAGAAACAAAGTTCTGAATAATTAGAGAGGCATACCAAAATAGAAACAAAATGGAGGGAGTGAGTAAAACTAATTAAATATTGCTCCTCTTCAGTGGGTTCTTGGGATGCACATAATATCAAAATGACAGTTATTGTTATCTTCCAGTTTCTTCTTCTCAAGCATGCAGAAGTGGGAAATAGGAGCAGAACACAAACCTGCAACTGTAATTCTCAAGTAGTTGTCCTCATTTTAACATATTCAGGAGAATATCTTTAATGATGTCCCACCTATCATAGGTATAATAAGAAAGACAACCCAAAAGAATATGGTTTAACACTGTGTGAGTTGCAGATAGTTTGTTTCTTGTCCTAACAATTTTTCCATACTATATAGATGACGACATGAGAACAACTGGGTGATCATGAAACAAACATGTATCAAGCTCTAAATAGAGGCACAAAATATATTTTCTATCTGTAAGCAAACAAGAGGGAGGGGCACAAATTTCTTGAGAGGCACGTCTGGGGGGAATCCTTCACTGTTAAAATCTGCAGTCTGAGTAAAGCCTGTGGTGATTATTTAATAGGGAGAATCTGTGTTTATGTTAAAGGGGGGGAAAAGTGCTTACCTAAACATTCACATTTAGAATTTATTGGGAAATCTCTGCAACTTACGCATCACCAATTCTGTGACAGCTAAAAACAACAGAAGCACATTAACAAGATTGTACAAGCTGAGTGGATAATAGGAATGCTGTCTAGAATCCTAAGGGAGGTAGTATAGCTGTACCACTATGATAAATCAGGGATTTACGAGAGAAAACCTTTCCCTCATTTGAAAAAACATTACTTTGATGTCATATGCTTGACATGGTGCTCTGCTGTTCAGTTACAGAAGTGTGTCTGTAGCCTTGCCAGGATGAACTCTGACCTTTCAAACATGTGGGCAGAGCTGAAAGATCCAGTTTTGATGAAGGAGTCAACAACACAGCAAAAAGGAAAGCACGGGTTTTTGTTTTGTTTGTTTGGGTTTTTTTTGGGGGGGGAGTTTGTTTCTTTTTCTGAAAAATAGCAAAGATATCTTGGCTTACATGTGGTGCCACCAATGAACTAAACATGACACAAACAACATTTTATCCATTTTTTCCACACCAGCAAAAATAGTTCTATACTTTTTAAAATGCTAAACCCTACAAGAGTTGGTGTAGTGTTTGGCACAATTGATGATTTAGAAAGAAAATAAATAACACTTTTTGACACCACAGATAGATTAGACTCAGACCTCAGTAGTAGATTCATCTACCACTAAATTTTTTAAATTTATTTGATTGATTTTGACAGCGTGAGTCTAACAACAAAACTCAAGCTAAGTTTAAGAATCCATTAAGACTACTTTCTCCCCTAGTAGATTTTGGATTCAGTTTTTTTTTTTTTTAAATTTCTTAAGTGATGTTCTAAAGATGAGATTTTAAATTTAAAATATTTTGGCTGCACTTTCCTTGTTATTTGCCTTTCCTAAAGAGAGAGAAATCAAAGACAAATATTTGCCTTTCCTAAAGAGAGAGAAATCAAAGAATATTTGCTACAATTAACAGGAGAGTAAGAAGAATGATAGAAGCATGCATACATGTCTCCTTAGAGCTTAAAAACTTGTTGGCAGAAGTCAGCTTAGGTACTTTAGAAATATACACACTATATTTTTGCATGGGATATCAGACACTTAAATCTTTGTTTCAGATACCAGTTGCTAGAGACCTGCTGTTGAGAACAAAACAGGAAACAACATAGTTTTAATATACTGCATATAAAAATACAGTTACTTTACAACTATTTGCTTTATACATCAATTATATCACCCTTTTGTCACTCTCTGAAGGAAAAGCTCATATCCTTTACAGGAGTAATTGGTAGTAAATATCCAAGAGAGAAAAAAGTTTAACATTTATTTACTTCTTAACCTGGCAGAAGGGAAATGTTAATTTAAAAAATCAGGAAATAATATTAATTTTCTTTCTTCAATACTAGATTGACATCTCTGCCTCAAAGAACACCTTTTACAAGACAGACATCATATGGGCAATACCCACACAGGGATTAGGAAAAAACACCGGAATGAAATTTGTGAAATTGTCTTGAGAATTGACACCAACAAGAAATCAAGATAAGTAAAAAAACATCACCTGCTCACAGACCCTTTCTTCAAAATCTTCTACTTCATCACACAAAACTAATAAAATGACAAGTTCTTTCCAACACACACCACTCATGTACATTTCACTCCTTCACTGTCTCCAGGTGTTCTAGAGAAGCCTCAGCCCATGCCGTTTATCTTCAAGCACATACTGGGTCAGGCTGAGCTGGAGTTCATTTTCCCATAGAGCCCTCACTGTGCTGTGCTTTGCATTGGTAGCTGGAAAAGTGTGGATAAAAGGTGCTTTGGCTACAGATGAGCAGCGCTGGTACAGTATCAGGGCTGTTTCTCTGACATTCCCAACCCCATCAAGGTGGGCAAGGAGGTGGGCAAGGAAGTGAGCAAGACCCTGGGAGGGGACACAACAAGGCCAGCTGACCCAAATTAACCACAGGGATATCCCATACCAGGTGGTGTCAGCTCAGATATAAAAGGCAAGGAAAGGCATGGTGGTATTTGTTTGTGATGTTTGTCTTCTGGAGCAGCCACTCCATGTGCCGAGGCCCTGCTTCCTGGGATGTGGCAGAACATTACTTGTTGATGGGAAGCAGATAATAGCCCTTGATTTCCCTCTTTGCTTGTGCATATGCAAACTTTCACTTTTGTTTTAGTAAACTGCCTCAACTCAACTTATGAGTCATTTTCCATCTTATTTTTTCTTTTCTCTCCAGCAGGCAAGGAGTATTTTAGGAAAGCTACTTTAAAATCTTACTTTTGTCTTATTTTCCTTTATTTAGAGTGTTTTCAGGGGTTATAGACATCTAAATTAGGGATCTGACACTGAATACAGAATAGGTAATATAGGACATCAGCAAGAGAAAAAGAAGGGCATTAATCTAGCTCAAATCAAATTATTGAGAAGGGGAAGTCTGCCTGAAAGTATAACATCCCACAGAGCAATTTGGAAAGAAAATTTATACAAGTGCCATAGTAATAAGAATTGTGACTTTTCATTTAGCCTTTCTTCTGCCTTCTACGTTATGTGAGTAGCTGTGAGAATTTGAGATTGCAGTCTGAATATAACCTCATCACCACTACAGTTTGTGTTCTGCCCTTAGATCCAATTTTGCATCTAGAAAACTAGATATTTTTGCAAATTTATACATGTTTGAATCAAAAGAAGAATAAATTTTTCAAAGACAGACATTTTAAAATAAATTAATTTAGCTGAAAATCAGAAATCTTGTGAGTTGTCTTTTTCAGAATATCTGTGGCTCTCTATCTCTATATATGCACACAATTCTGCAATGACAGAAAATGAGATTTTAGGAAAGGGTTTGTTTTTTTACCACAAAGCAAGAGACAAGTTCTTTCTCTTGGCTAAGGTACTTTAGAATATGATCAAAACTTTGATATATTTTCAAAATACATATTTAATCATAGTTAGGGAGATTTGAACAGAACTTGAAGAAAATTTAAGATTGGTGGTAAAAAAGAGGCTTGGATAAATACTGTAGTAGGAAATGAACAATTTTGTCAAAATTTTCATTTGAGTAAACAGACGATGAAAGAGTAACCATTGGCAAAATACTAATTTCCTCATATTTTAAATGAGCTGACTAAAACTTTGAGAAGTAAAAATTTATGCTCATGTTGAATGCTTTTAGAAATCTTCTAGCTATAAGCTTACCTGCTATTAGGAAAATTACATATAGGCAAGACAAAGAAAGGTGTCTATACCTCATTGAGTTTATATATTCTTCCAATATATGATGGAAGATATTGGAACATAGTTTCTGCCTGAGACATTTATTAGACGAATGCAGAGTCACTAGATATGTTTACTTCCTTATATTCTTTAAAACATCTTTGAAAATAAAGTGAGAACCTTATAAATCAATCTTCCTTTTCCTGCCCCCCCCATGATTTATGTTATGGTCAGAAATGAAACAAACCAACACAACGATGGCACAATAACGATGAATATACCACTTGCAGATCTGCAGTTAGGACTGGATTGAGTTGTGCATCAAGGTTTAGGCCAGAAACCTAGCAGTGTTTTCTGTTTCTAAGTTTCATTAATTTTTAAAGCATAATGCAAGCCAAAGTATTTTGAATCTTAAATAAGGCTGCTGGTGTTAGATTTTCTCTAGAATGAGAAAATTAAAATGCAAGGGAGTTTTAGATAGGAAAGAAAATCATGAGAATTCTCAGCAAATCCCTATCGTATTCAAATGTGCTTTTCAAATAAGTATGCAAAAGATGTCAATTTAAAATACAGACTCAAGCTTGAGATGAATCTAATATAAACTATTTAATTTTCAGAAGAGCCTTCTGGGATGCAAAATTTTTTATTTATTTTACTTCACTATGAATCAAGGAAAAAGTTCATCACAAATAATTTTCTGATCTTTGAACCAGTTTTTGATCTGTGAACTATGAGGAATAAAAATGTAATCTTTTATGGAAATCAAGAAGCAATCAAAGATTTTAAATGTTAAAATAAATCTTAAAAACCCTTTGAGAACTAAGTGTTGAAAAGAGGCCTTGTTTTTATATGTAAAAACAAAGTAGAAATAGTGTACCTCTTGCGGACTTGGAATCCCTTTGAGTACTTTTAGAGACCTAAAAACAGACGTGGCACTATTCAAGTCTTCATCCATTGTCTGATGTTTCTGATTAAAATTCAGTGTTTTTTGAAAAATGCTAGCACTAGTGTAAGTCTCCTGCTTCAATACTTCCAAACACATTTCACTTTCTATACTTTCAAGTGCATTTGCTGTTAGCAAACTGTACCAGTGCCATGATTCAGGAATTTATAATTCTCTGGGGAGCTGAACTATGAGAACCTACCTTGGGTTTCTAACCACCTTGTTTTCTCTCCTATTGGTGCCAGAAATATACACATGAAAGTGAGCACATAAGGGGGTGTGTGCATGTGAGAAACAGGGGAAGAGAGAAAAATACAGAAAGAAAAGAGAGGTGTGAAATGTAAGGCAGTGGGGCACAGTGGATTAATTTATATCACAAAAAGCATGAATATATATTAATAGAAGCATATAAAATGTAATGAACGTATTATATCAGTTTTAAAAAAACCTGTTTTACTAAATTATTATTATTTATTTATTTGACAAAACTCAGGGATGTATGTCTAAACCAGGTTCTTGATTGGAGTGTATTCTCTTCTGTGGCAATACACTGATTTGCACTGAATGACATCAACTGCACTGTCTTGCTCATATCACCCTTGAAATGACTACTCATTTTTAAGCCTTTTACTCTCACAATTCCCATGCATGTTATTCCTATATGGCTTTTTTCTAGCATTTCAGAATTCAATAATTGACAGAGACTGTCTTAGAATTGATTTTGATACAAAACCAAGGATACACTTCCAGCAGAGAAATCTGAATTTTAATCTTGGTCTCTCTGGCTTTAATAGAAAAACAAAACAATGCACAGTAATCTGTCTTCTAGATGTAGGAAAAAACGAGAGCTTAATCCTTATTTAAATCAATAAAATTGTTTTAATAAGAACTTCAGGATTAGAGAATGACATCAATTTTGTTATCTAATCCTGAAATTATTAGAATTGCAGAACCTAGTGAAAAAACTTGTCCCCAAACTTAAATGTTAAAAAGATATTCTAAGTTCTTAATAATACCTAACTGACTAACTAATAGCTATCTGAATCTTCCCATCACATGCTGAATACTTAACTTTTTAGTTTATCTTTTGTAGACATGAAAAGGAAATCATACACATAATCAAAAAAAAGAGTTATTGGTGATCTAACTATTCTTTACTAGTTTGTTTTCTTGACCCATCCAACTTCTTCCTGCAGTTCTTCATAAATCTAACTTGTAAGCCATTCATCACTTGTTTTACTTCTTTGTGCTTTTTTCCAGTTTATCTGCTTGTTGTTATAAAACAACATCCCACTCAGAGTCCTTCTGATTTATAGTCTCATTCAGTACTAATATTACCAATATTAATAATGTCATACTTAATATTATTTCCTTCCTCTCTTTAGAAATCCTTTTTATGGAAGCCCATCTTCCTGGATGAAGTTTGTGTTTTTAATCTATTGCTATGCTTTTGCTCCACTTTTGCATTAATTTGCACAGAATTATTGACTTGATACTTTTTGACAGTTTCACATATATGTCATGTTTCCAAATGTTTCTTTCCCTTTAGTCAGATGCATCTTTCACATAGCACATCCTATGTTCTCTCAGCATTTGTAAAACAATGTATGCTTCAACATTGTCCTCAATAATTTATTGGTAGACTGGGTCTATTTATAATGTTTATGCAGCAGGCATTCTCCTTTTACCAGAAGGCCACATCCTTCAGGTATTAGGTATCTGAAATAAGGTACATCAGTCTTATTCTCTCTTAATATGATGTTATTTTGTTCTATTCCCCTTTCTATCTTTTATGAAGGCTTTTAACTGGTCTGCTTCTCTCTTCCTTCTGAGCTACAGAGAAAACATGAATATTTTCATCATACAGTAAAAAGCTTTATTTTCTCCCTACCTGACTTTTTGTATCTCTGATTTAGGCCATCAGGTCTCTGAGAGGCCAATTAAGCTTTGTTTGTGCATTAAGATTTCTAGTCATTGTTGTTTGTTCTTGATACACTTTGCAGTAGTGTATAGATGTCTAATATATTTGAAAAGTTCCCCTACTATTCTCTTTCCTATCAGCTATCACATAATGTAAAAAATATTATCTTTGTCTGATGCAGCTAAAATTCCTGGTATATGGCTCTATCTTTTGCTCTTTGCACTATTCGATTGCAACTTTTAATCATAAATCTCTTTATTTGGATTATGTTACTGCAATCCTCTACATACCAGTCTCCTTGAAACAGGTCAAACTCAAAAATGTTACTTTTTTAGGACAGCAAAATGTATATGTGCTTAACTGTACCTATATTTATATTATTATATATATAACTATAACCTATATTTATATTATTTATTTATATATATATATATATCTAACCATACCTATTTATATAAAATTTTCAGACATATTAATTAGTAGCTTGCTAAATCTTAGTTTTTTGTAAGGGTATTTCTTAATAACATTTTACTCACCCTAGTTTCTTTAAGAAATATTTAGCTATTGAGGCAGGAATATAGTCTCTTCTCAGGCCTAAAAATATGTATGACATTCATAAATTTGGTTTGATATGTTTGAATATCGCAAATATAACAACTATCTTTCACATCTCAATATGTCCTTTAAACACTTTGTGTTTGCAAGTATCATATTTTCTGAACTTCTGTCCATTTTTTACCTTAAAACTTCCAATTTATATCTTAAGTTTATCATCTTTCATCTCTGCATTGTGTTCTGTGCTTTTGTGTAGACTCTGTACAATTCTGTTTCTGTAGTAAATTAACTCTGGAAAAAAATAATGGGTTTGCTTTCATTAGAACAGAGTGAATGCTGAAAAGCATTTTCTACAGATACTCAATTTTGCATAGAAGTTTTATTTGACTGTACTTCTGCTTGTTTCCCACAAGTATTCCTGGAAAATCTTGGCACTCGTAAAATAGTCAATCATAAACCCCAAATATTAGGCGAGTATGGGATGACAAGGTTTTATAAAGCAGTAGGAGTGCAGTGATACAGTGATGAGACAGCTGAGAATGACTGATATCCCTTCTGCCCGGACCCTGAGGACATGGATGGGTCTGACTGCCCCTTGCCACCCTGTGCAGGCCCAGGACCCCACGGCATCCAGCCAGAGCCATCATCCCCTGCCCCAGTGATTCCCCAGCAGGGACTGCCTCCAGCTCACCACAGCCCTGTCCTGCCCACCCATGGGGTTTGCTGAGCTGGGCTGTCAGCCCATTCTGGCCTCATCCCATCACCATCCCCAGGGAGGGGCCCAGTCCTGAGGATGGGGGCTGCTCCTGGTGCTCCCAGATGTTCTGCTCATGGCTGGACAGGGTTAGGGCAGGGCTGGGCCTGGGTGCCTCATGGAGACACCACTGGAGGCCCACAGAGAGCCTCAGGCATTGTCTAAGACCCTGGAGTGGGGCTGTGCAGATGCTTTCAATTTCAGGATTCAGCTTTTCTGTTGCTCCATCCCTGTGCACTTATCTGTTTGCATATACTCTTTGACAGCGTGATGAACAGAGATATATCTTCCTAAGACTACAGAAAAAATGTGTTTGTGTGAAGGAAATTGTTTCAGTCCTCTGGCTCTAAACATGCCAGTTCTGAAGAAAACTTTTTTTCTTGGATTTTCTAAACCACAACAAGGAGACCATGCTAAGGATTTACTATCTCAATGAGAGGTTGATGCAGAGAGTTTTGGACAGTATAAAAGTACTTCAAGGCCGCTTCAATTCTTCTGCACAGTCCTGAAGATCTGCCTGGTCTGTGGCATTTTAATGTGGGTGTTCTTGTAATTCTAAACACAACCTGTGAACAGCATCTCTAATGTTCTCTTCTAGAAAGTAAATAAAGCAGACCATGAAGATTATTTCAGCAGCAGATATAAGTTCTGCAGCAGATCCATAGCACTGTTGCAGGTGATCCTAATTTGGCATAAACAGACCGACCTAAAGCAGTTTCTGTTTCACCAGACCTTTGAAATATTCCTTTCACATTGGATATGAGACTGAATTACTTTTTCCACCCATTTTTCAGAAAACATAATGAAAACCATGCAAACAAAAATTGGAGGAGATGGAAGGAGGGGATGAAAGCTTCTGCTTGAGTTTTCTTTTTCATGACAACTTTATAGCAGCAAAGATTTTTTATCCTGTCTCTGTCTTGCTTATTAAGGAGGAGAAATAGTATCTGGAGAGAAAAAAATTGCTAAAGAGGAATTGCACTTACTGATTTCTTCTAACAGAGCAGTTTGGAAGCAAGAATCAGCAGCATGTACAGATACTCATAACCTGCTCGTTTGCCTTTCCAAGAGCTCAGGAGGAGCTGCAGCTGGAGACTTGGGCAGGTCCCAGTACAAAGACCAATTTGCACAGCCAAAGGCAAGTTCAGATGGAAGGCAGCACATTCAAGCCCACTTGTCAAGTTAATAATCTGCTTTACATTGTCACGCGTGCATCCCATTCCACTTGTACATTCCCGCAATGTCTCTTTCATGTTGCAATATTTCTATTACAAACTGACAGCCTTTCCTTGGGATTTAACCCTTTACCCACTAATATTTCACAGTCTCCTGTCACCCTTGTTCTCTTTCTTTAAGTTGTCACTATGATAGGATAACTGTGTTTCCTTAATTAACCAGTCATAGTATCAGCACAGGTTATAGTTGGAAATTTAGTATACTGTTTGGAGGAAGTGCTACATCCTTCAGAATTTAATATGAAATTACTTGTTTCCCAGAAATAGATAAGGCTCATACTTACTTTGTGATTGTTTCCAAGCCTTCCTGTACTCCAGCTGTTGGGGCCCAGAGCTTATCCCACTTTTAGGAATTGAACTGGAAAAGCTGGAGTTCAGCTGTCTGAGTCCAAGTTTGGTGATAGGAACTCCTGCGAGGAAAGCTGGGAACAAGGTCCTGCCCTTGCTTTCCTTTCAGAGCTGCTTGTAAACTGAGACTTCACACTGCCCCAACCTGTTACACTGCAGCTGTGTGGAAGTTCTGTCTGTGCCTGAGCTGTCCCCCTGTGAATCCGACCCCGAGTCACTGGTGACTCCCTGCCTCGGCCCTGGACCCCTCTGGCTGCTGCACACTTGCTGCTCAGGCTCTGAGCTCCATTCTGACCCAGAGGAGCTGCTGTTTGGTCAGTGAGGTTACTGCTCCCATCTCTGCTACTGCTCAGAGCTCACAGCTCACCTTCCCTTGCAGTGCAGGACTATAATTTCTATCTTCTAAAGCAGAATTAGGATGAGGTTTCCTTCCTGCAACTTCTACATGGGTTTAAATGTATTTCTGAAAGTGACATGCTATCAGTTTGTCAAGGAAAATGTCCACTACATTCAGCTTTTTTCTGTAAAGCAGACAATTAATTAAGAAGTAATAAATCCATTAGAACTTAGAGAAAACAAATCCTCCATTGTATGTACCTTAAATTTAACAAATGAAAATATTATTGTTATAAGAATATCAGTCTGGAGATGTTCACCCAAGTAATTAATGGAAGCTTAATACTTTAGAAAGGAGCGAGTTCAAGTCAGTGAAAAAAAAAAAAAGAAAATATATTTTCCTTCATATCACAGTCAGTGTGGTTAATGAAAAAATATTAATTTTAAGTTTGACTTTGTTTATTATGCTTTCAGTGTCTACTTTCCCAATATCTAAAAGTCTTTGTTCTACAATAAGAAAGAATTATCCCAAATACTTTCCCGAAGTCAAAAAAAATTAGAGCTGTCTCATTTCACTAGTCTGGAGAATCCTTTATCTGATCAAATCATCTTGAGGAAGCACCTTATCAGATTTCAGTCCTCCAGAGCATAGTTCTGCTTGTTCATGAGCTATTAAAAAGACAGCAGTGCTCTTGTACTTTACACAGTCATGTTTAAGAAATCTTAACCACTTTAATAATTCTGAGAGACATTATGAAAAAGCAAAGACTCAGAAGTGGAATGAAGAAAGCTTGCATAGAGGCATGAAAACTAGAAGAGTTTCAATCTTTACTAAGTCAGTATCATTATTCTATTGCAGATTATGCCTTTAAATAACTTCTAGTACAGATGTACTTTATATTTGGTTATCATGAAAGCTAATTTTATTGTTGATTTTAGATTTATTACTACTTGGGAGTGATTTACATGTTTGGAAAATATTTATGTCTTACACCTTCAAAATCAGTGATGCTTGAGAAATACAAATTATTTATTTAACTTTTTCTACATGTACTTCAAAGGTCTTGCAATGTTTTAAAGGTTTTCAAAAAAGCTCAATGTTGGAATTGTCCAAGTGGCTCCAAGAACTGTGTTGGAGAAAACACTTCTCTCACCATTGTTTATTCTGGCCTAAATGGTCCACAATGAATATGTTAAACCTATCTGTACCATCACTACCATTTCTGAATTTCAGCTATTAGTTTTGATTGCTCTCCATCATTCTGCTTAGTACTGACTAGAATCCCTCCTGCTCCTATCATATTAATGTTATTGATCTATGGAATGTATGGGAAAAGCGGTTCATGATCTTTCCCCCAGAGAAACCATCTTTGAGTATATACAGAACAATAAATAATGAATCTTGTAAGAAGATGTCTAAAGAGAGGCAGATAATCGTGTAGGTGCCTGATGAACAGTGTTCTGAGACATGAGAGATCCAGTTATGGCTCCTGGTTGAGCAGCAGACTTCAAATCTGATCTTGTATAAATGGAGTTTCTCATCTGCAAGGTGAAGACAACAATAATTCTCCAGCTCACAGAAGCTGGGAATTTTGGTACATTAAAACACTCGTTATAGTTGTAAGGGTATTATAAGCAAGAAAGATAGCGCCTTGCACCTTGTAAATTATTGCATATGTAGAAACAATCTTGACTGAACTGAGCAACGAAGCTGATTATTACAATAACAACAGTTAAGTCCTTTTTATTTTATTTTATTTTTTTTCTGTCATTCTCTTTTGTATTACCTACTTTACCCAGAGTTAGTTACATGAAGGCACTGAGAAGAGAGGGCAATAACATCAGTCCAGATGTGCAAAATAATAAATTAGTTATGATTGAAACCACCTATGGATAACTGAAATTATTGACCAGCAGTGGTTGCCTGACCTGTATCCATCAAAATGTCAAACCATGGAGAGGTAGACAGCAGGTGTGCACCCCAGAAAGAGAAAGGACTGCATAAATCTCTGATGCTGTTCCATGCTGCTTCAGGTAATTTTGACATAGGATAAATTACAATACAGTTCACTCACAAAAAAAATATGATTAAAAGTAGCACCAGCACTTGCTTGTTTGTTTTTGAAGTACCTATAATATTAGTTATTAGATAAACTATCCTATTGTTCTATTGAAAATAGTTGTGAGTAAATTAGTTTTTTATGACATACATTCTTCTGTAAAGTCTTATTGAATAGTTCTGTAGAATTTAAACATGAATAGTACCGAATAAAGAATTTTTAACAAACCTAAAAAAATTACAGTGACAGCCATATCCCAAAATTGTAAATTGTGGAATTTAAATTGAATTTCTTTTTCTCTAAATGCATTTTATAAATTATTCCTGTAATAATCTACTAACATTTGTGATGTTATGTTGATTTAATCTATATTGTATTCCCAACATTAGTGTTATTAGCACAAAATATTGATAGCTATAGGTCATAAAGTTAGCTTTCCACCTTCATGAAAAAAATATATTGAAAAAACACTGCATAGCTCAGGCTTAACTACGGGCTTGTTGTCTTTTGATATCTCAAAATACTATTGCCAGAGATTATATGAAGTCCTGATTTGTTTCCAGAGGTTTCTTACTTCAGCAATATTAATAGAAGAATTTGTTTCCATCTGCTCTGTAAGTAGCAAACATTCACAAAGTTTCATCTTTGTGAAAGTTTCATCATTCATGTACCATCTTAGAATATAGAATCTTAAATTTATGAATTTTTGAGGATGTGGTTGAAGTTCCAGTGCCTTGTTTAAGAGACCGTGGAATTCTACAGAAAATTTTCCATTAGCTTCAGCGAAGCAAGTCTCACAGTTCTTGTCTTGTTTACTATCATCCCTGACACACAGTAGAATAAATTTATGTTGAAAGGAAGATAATTTTCATCTTTATGAGGTATTTGATTTAGTTAGGAAAAAGGGAGTTAAACTACAGGAGATCCATGGGAATTTTTGAGACGTGAAAAGGAGAACACCACTGAAATTTTAGTTCTGCCTAGTTTTGGAGCATGTCCATCTTCTTCAATTTATAAATCTGACTTCATTGGATTAACTGCCCTTGAAAATGAATTTTAAAAAATTTCCAGTTACTGTGTTTTAACCTCAGCCATCAAGTAAAATACTAGACAACTCTCCTGTCTCCTCTACTATCTCCATCCCCAGAAGGATGGGGAGAAGAATCAGAAAATTAAGAAAAATTGAGAAAAAAAAAAGAAAATTTAAGACCTGTGGGTTAAGACAAAAACTTTTTAGCAACAGAAAAAATATAATAATGAAAAAGAAAAAGAGGGAGGGGAATAAAACCCAAAGAAAAATAGGTAATGGGCAATACAATGCCCAGCCCATTCCCCAGCAGCAACTAGCTCCTCCTAGGCAAATGCCCCGGTTTATCTACTGGGCATGATGCTCTTTGATATGGAATATCCCTTTGGCCAGTTGAAGTCAGCTGTCCTGGCTGTGCTCTCTCCCAGGTTCTTGTGCACTTGCTTGCTGGCAGAGCATTGGAAACTGAATAGCCCTTGACTCAGGCTAAGCACTGCACAGCAACAACTAAACCAGCAGCATGTTTTCAAAACTTTCATCCACTAAATCCAAAACACAGCACTTTGCCAGCTACTTGGAAGAAAATAACTCTATCCCAGCTGAAACCAGGACAGCAATTCTAAAATATTTGTGCATAGAATATTGATTTAATTCTCTGCTTTTATACTTTTATGATTCTACATTTTATAATTTGTACTTTTATATTTTGGCCTGATATTCTTGTATCAAGACAATGGAAAGAGGGATGGACAGATGCTGAAAAAATAAAATTAATAGTATCTCAACTTGGACTTTTATAGTTATTTAAAAAGAAGTCTCCATAAAAATAAATATTAAACATTTTCCAGTAGATGTACCATACACTATGCAAATTACATTGTTAAATTTACTTCCCAGTGCCTTTGCCAGATTTTTAACCATGTTCCTTTAATATCAGTAATTAGAGACTGAAATTAACTGACACAATTTCAGTTACTCAAAAACCATTTTGAGAATAAAGTATGGTGTGATCGAGAAGGTTGTGGTCTCTGTCACTCCTTTGTGAGTAACTGTACATCACTCTTGTATTCACAGAAGTCTCTTGAAAGTTTCTTTACTTTTTGCTTGATTTAGCTTGGTATGAAAATCTCATTATATAGCCTTGGTTAGTCCTCTGCTTATAAATTTGTAGTCATCTAGTGAGGATGCAGAAACAACGGCATTAGGCTTAGGTGATCTGTTGCATGCTGTGAATACCAAATACCAAACAGTGAATACACAAAGCCAGCAGTTTACAAACAAGCTCCAGTGAAAATTATTCTTTCATATTTCTCAGTGAGTACCTCTGTGTGTCAAAGATAATAGAATAAAAAGGCTCCAAATCAGCTCATGAATGATAGAATAACAAAATTATAATGGAAAAAGAGAAATTAATAATGGATAATACTGATATTAAATGCTTTAAACATTCCTAGTTACTTTTGGCAGACCTACAAATCAAAGATGGTTTCAGTCTGTCACCTCCATGCTCTCTGACTGTAGTTCTCTATTTCATCCACTCTGAAGTAAGACTGAAGTAATCAGAGTAATATTCTTTCAGTTGGTCCCAGTGGCAGAGTGCCATACAGGAGAATTTAGTCAATGTCATGGGGATTCCCACCCTTACAGAACTTTTTCCCCAGGAGCTATGATCAAGTAAGTCTTACACTGCATTACAGGGGATGGAGTGGAACAAAGAGAATAATTTTGTGTGAAAAATGACCTAAAGCCCTCTCTAGTAGCCAAAAAAAATGGATGGACCAAAGAATGTATCAAAGGAGGAAGAGGTTCAAGCCAGAAACAGAGAAGCGGACTGATGCCTATGGGAAGAACTTGGGCAGAAATGGATGCAGGAAACAAGGTGTCTGAGATGAATTAGAACTAAGGCAGCACTAAAGAGTGCTAGGAAATGTAGCAAACCACATTTTTTAATAACGTGGCTGCGCAAAACACAAAAAGATAAAAAGGACAGGGTGTTCTTTCTAATTTAGTATAAAATCTAAATGAGCATGTACAAAGCCCTGACCTCTCCAATGACCATACAGATTGATGTTCAGTTTGTTTTTTAAGAGTCTGCTATCTTCCATCCTTCAGCTGCTGTTCTCTGATATTTCCTAGCTTCTATTTCCCATCTATAACAGAGCTTCAATTTATAAACCAGGTTATTAAATGTGGAGTAGTTAAAGGTAAATCTCATGCCTTGTGGTACCTGAACTGCCTCTTTAAGTTTGTAAATAAACCATTGCCCCTGCTCTGAAAGGACTTTCTACTTGAATTAGCTGTCTTGTAATCTGTAGGAAAAACACAACTATAATAATCAGGCAACCAAGTAGAACATATAATATTAATAAACTATTACAGGCATCTCACACATTCTTCACACTTGGCTGTCTAAACAAATCAATAAAAAAGGAAAGATCTAGTTAAGGCTGGTATAAAAATCTAGTGCTTTATCTTTAAAGCAAGTCAAAACATAACAATTCAGCTTTATTATGTATAGTGTGGTTTGTACAGATTGCATCCCAAAGGCTTTACAGAGGTAGATAATACTCTTCCAGGGTAAGATAACAATATTAACAATGGAAAGAGAGAAATTATATCCACAGTCACATCCCTCTATCAGTGGTGTAAATTGAAACTGGCACTACTAAAATCAATATGCTTCACACTGATACAGAATTGCTCAAAGATTAGAATCAGGCCCTGGTTAGGTAGCAGAGAAACAATTTCTTTTCAGTTGAGAATTGCAATGGAGTGGTAAGTCAATGAGGCAGAGACAGGACAGTGGTTTTCAGAGAGCATGAAACTTAAGTGAGGAAAGAAAACAAAAAAGAAGCAGCAAAGCAATATGTGCTTTGGGTACAATATGGGTGAATTCTATCAGTGTTTTTAAATTTAAGAGGAAAATGTGGAAACGCTAAATAAAACAACTGTTGGAAGAATATATGTGATTGTTCTCACTGTCATGCTGTGGAACTCAATGGGAGTTTTTCATCAGCTTCCAATATTAACTTTGTAAAACAAATTATGGACATGTTGCTGGAGTACAGGGAACGCTTCAGGCAGCAGAAACGGAAATAAACAAATGAGATATAGTGGTTTACTGAGAGACAAGACAAAATTATGGAGGCATATTTCTTCACTAGATAACAGCAACAGTAAACTTGTCAATTCTGTGGGTTTTCTTTATCGAAAAACAGCAAGCAACAAAAAAACCAAAAAAATAATATTTTTAGTGATCTCCAAAAGAGCGGGGTAATCTTAAAAAGTTGGAGGTTGAAGTAGCACCACCTTCTCTTAGCAGGTGGCAGACCTCTTGCTAATACCCACAAAATCTTGTATGCAGCCCTCTATTCTGACGTGGCCACCAGAAGGTATCCATCAGGCCTGATGCCAGAATCTGCTTCAGCACATTGTATTTAGACATTCAAATACAAAACACAAACACCAAGCGTCCTCCCCTGCCAGCCTGTCACACACACCCGCAGAATCCTACCCTAAATAAAATCTGTAGCTACCAACAGAATAATGTGAACTTTGGTAAGTTTGTTCTCTTTCTGGAGGTATGACACAATTGAAATTTGTCTGTCTGACAAATCTAAGAAACACCCCTTAGACAGGAGAGAGGAATGTCCAGACTTGTGTATATTTAAGATTTTTTTCCAAGGGTAATTTCTTCTCTCTTTAGACAGTAGCTGGTTTTTAATTCAAGGTTAGTTGATTATTCCTATAGCCACTTACCAAAGAAAGAAAACATTATCGAATGACAATAAAGATGTTAATATTTATTTTTTTTCTTTCAAGAATTTCATGGGGTTTTTTTGTGAGCTTATAAGTACTGTTTTCTCCTTGCTCAAGGTGGAAAGGACACCCCAAGAGAGTTAAAAGTTAACAACTAACCATCATGTTTTTGCACAGAATCTGCCATTCTAGCAGTGTGTTAACTCTGTCTCTGATGAGTTTATGATTCTAAAAAGTCCAAGCAGTATTCCCTTAAGAAAGAACGCATTTGAGAGATCAATACCTTTGCCTGTTGGCCTTGTTGAACAAAGATCAATGCATGTACAAAAATCAGCCCAGCAGATGTGACTGCAAAGACTACCAGGCCCCAGAGAGAGGAATGCCTGATGGGGACAGCTATCTGTATAGCTCTAAAGTGTTCCATTAAGCCTGCACTTCACTTGGCTCATATAGGGGTTGTGATACCTCAAGCTGTGCAATGGTGATCTGTGTTGTGTTTTAGCCAATTTGTGCTGCTCATGTGAAGTTAGGGGTACTTTAGCTATTAGAGCCTTTATTCCTTGTCCAACATGAGGCATTAGTCAAGTGGAAATGACAGCTATGCCTAGCTCAGAGAATTCTCCTGGCAGCCCCCAGGAGCCGTGTAGAGAAAGCACTAAGATATGACAAACCTTTGCCAACATTTGGCACCTTGAGATTGTTGCCTGGCCTGTTTTCTTATGTAGTTGGTATTTGTCAGCTTTCCTGATGGACTTAGAGATGCTATTTAATTTCACTGCATAAGGGAGAGAAAAATCCATTAGCATTCGAGGCCTGTCAATGAAGATTGTGTCACTAGCTAATAGAAACTGCAAATGTGCCAGATTGTTCAGCAGAAACTGAAGGGGCAGGAGACTGCAAGTAACAGGTTGAATGAAATTTATCCTCATTATTTTTCATAAAAAGTTTTTTCCTTTCAGAAAAACTCACAAAAGGCAAAAATTTCTCCCTAGCAATCATTGAAAACAAAGGGAAAGATGAGGTTGAAACAGAGCAGCATATAAAATAAAAATGTATAAACAAACTGGATTCTCAAAGGGAACTTAGGTGTCAAACTGTCTTTTTAAAAGCCAAAATGCCTAACATGTCAAAGGGCTTGTTAGGGCTCATAAGGGCTTGTAACCTGGTAAGGGCTACTTCCCTCAGCACCTGCATTTCTGCTGAATTGTGTACAAAGCAGGAATTTCCCTGCTACAGTCAAGCTAACAGTAACACTGAGAGATGTGAAGAGCAGTTGGTTTTGCCCAGCTTGTTTTCCTTGAGTTTTGAGAGCAAAATTGTAGCTTCTACATATATGGCATGAAGGAAGGATTTCAGCTGGGCTCTTCCATTTTTTCAAGAAAGATCTTTAATAATTAAACACCTGGAATCCTGCGCTATATATCTTTTTCTATTTCTTCCCTAGTGAAACAATTCTGCTTTGTGAAAATTATATACGTATTCAATATACAGTGGTAAAAAGAAAATACCAACTTCATGATTTGGCAGCATTCATGTGGGACAGTCAGGCTCAGATCCTTTCTCTGGTGATCATTGAGTCTGTTAGAGAAAGCAAAGCAGCTTGAGTGGGACAAAGTTCTTCTCCTGGAAAAACCAACATGAAGAAAGCAAAAGATACAACAAACACGTTGTGTGAAAGAATTAGGACACCATAACACATTGGTCTAGATACAGCTCACTGTTGGATAGCTGGAATTCCTGTATTAAAGAAAAAAGGAAGAATATAATTTTATAGATTTTATTCTGCTTACATAGGGTAATAGGATAAATTAAAAAAAGATTAACAGAAATAAGAGTCCTGTCATATTGAAACAAGGTCTAATATGATATTCTCTGTCAGATAAATCACAATACAGTCCTGTTACTTACTTTTTGTCAGGAAGGTGAGATCTGGAATGAAAATGTTGGTGGGAGCAGCTGATAATGCAGGAGACTCTTAACCTTGAAACTTTTCCAAATAATTTGCTTTTCACCCTTGGCTGCTCAACATTAGTGCAGTACAATTATGAAGACATAAACATTACAAGGACACCTGGCACACAGCCTGTCACAATGAGTTAAACTTGAGGATTCGATTCCCTGAGCAACCATGGAAGGAGAATGAGCCACCTCATCAGGAATTCAGCTGTGTCACTTTAGGAGGAAGTGAGGATGGGAGGACTTGATTCATCAAGCTCAGACGAGACCCAGCCAACCTTCTACTTTCATTCAGGTGGTAGAAGCAGAGCATAAAGGGACCTGTCAAGTCCACAGTCAAATGAGCTGTAAGAGAGAACCTGGAAGGTACCTCAGCTTGTACTGAAATACTCTTGAAATACCTTTTGCTTTTTTCCCTCCAGTGCAAATGCTGCCATTTGCTTGTTTTAAATGGTTATAAATCACATAAAGAAACCAACTGGCTAGGGAATGGAACATTTAATTTTTTTTTTCCACACCATTAGCAAATTTGAGTTGAGGTATACTGCAATTTTGATAGACCACTAAGCTGCATCCACTCAGGGTCTTTCATTATCATGTTAACCTTGCTTGTCCTTTTTTCCAGGCATAAGACTTAAAGATTCTTAACTGAAGGGATAGTTGCTACTGATTAGTAAATTAAATTTGGAATTTCAGTGATATTTTCATATTATTACCATTTAAAAATTTATGAAGTGAGAACTTTGCTGAATATAATGAAATATTTAGAACCAGTAATAGAGATTTTGGGCAATTCTTTCATTTTCATTCTTTATTAATTATTAAATATGTTATGTTTTCAAGTACTTATAAGAAATAGGGCCTTTCCCATATTTTGGGAAAATCTAATTCTCATCTCATTTAATGGTTGTGCCATGTCAAGGTAACTTTACTGACTTTATCAAAGACTCAGTGTTATGAAAATCATTAAAATTATTATAAAAATTAGCAAAAATAGAAAACCTTCGGGGGGGACGATATATTTTTTCACCACTGTTTTTCCAATGATTTTTTCCATCTGTATTGTTTTGGCCTAACATACACACCTTCCTTCTTCTCTTTCCATTTGCTTCTTTCTCTCTGTGCACGCTTTTACATATATATTGTCAGAATATACATATCCTGGATAGCTATAGCTTAAAATTACCATATTGCCTGAGCTATCCAACCAACAAAATAACAATAAATCTTATATAAACATGCCATTCAAATATCCAGTCATATGGTAAGCTTCTTTGTAAAGTAAGCTTAAATTTTATGTTGCATCTACTGTTACAATTGCTCTGATATTTATCTTGACATATAATTTAAAGTAATATTTTAAATGATAATTATCAAAATTCAGACAATTTCTGAATAAAAGGGTGCTTCTTAGTTTAGTAATTTTCAAGATAATCACATTACTGTTTGAAGATGTTTAAGAAGTGACAAAATGTGATGGCAAAGTTTCTCAAAATAGCAAATAATCACACTTAAGGACTGTGTTCCCCCATAAATTAACAGGAGTTGTCTTTATTGAAATTAGTTGTTCTCTTTGCAATGCAGCTCTGCATCTGCTGCAAGAATGAAAAGGAAGTGGTGCTAGTGAGGGTGAATATGGAACACAATATAGGGGGGAGAGGTGAGGGAGAGGAGAGGAGGTGTCTCAATGCTTAGCTACGTTACTAAAAGAAACTAAGAGCAGAGAAAAATAAAACTAACAACCTGAATAGTTTTACTTGGGTTTTGATTGACTAACTTACACACAGATGTTCTCTGAAGAAAAATATATTATTATAGTGGGTTGTGTAAATTGTCTTTTATCTTAGCATCATTGCTGTAATTAGAATCTACGGTTTATTTTCTGTGAAAGTGAATTTTAATTTCAAAAACAACCGTGTTGCTTAAAGATATCTTGAGACCACCAAGTTTATGTTCACTGCCAGGTAGGTTTCCAAAGTGACACAGTTTTCCATCCTGCTAGTCCATGCCAAGGGGTTTGTTCTCCGTGCCAGGGCACAGCGGCTCTGAGGTCACTGGATCTGGAAGGGAGCTAACAGATGTACAGGGGAAGGAAGTCAAGGGTCCTTCATGGAGCAGATACGTTGAACAAATTGCCAAATGGGTATAGAGTAAATCTAGGGACCATAGAAGGGCTGAAAAATCAGAGTCTGATAGGCTCATGAGGCAGCTGTTTCATTTCATGCATGGTGATAGGAGAAGAGAGCAGGGAACCAGGGAATGTTGATGCACAGTGAAATTGGCCTGTCACTTTCAAAGCATGTCAAACAGGATACTGAAGAGAAAATCAGTTTCACCAAAAGCAGTAGAGTCTGGGGAGCCCATTACTGCCTGGGACCTTCTGGTTCTGATGAGCTTATGCAAGCTTTTATTAGCCTGTCTCTCCATGAGGAGCTATAACTTTGGAGTTTTCGTCTTATGGGAGCTAATGTGAGTTCCCCTTAATCTTTCATGAACTGGACATTGCATGTTTTAGCCAGCTATACTTATGATTGCTCTATGGCTATGACAGTTCTGATATATATTTTGTTTATCTTCCCCAGAAATCTTTCCTACAGAGACAGGAAAAAAATACTATTTTCCAGCAAATTACTGCTGTTCTGTGACAAAGAAAACAGAGTTACAGTGCAGTGGTGAGGAAAATCCATGTGAATTTTATCATTTCCAACTAATTATTTTTTAACCTTGATTATTTGCATAGGTGCATTTCTTGAAGAACACTGATTCATATATACACATGTAGAAAAACTAAACGTTTGCTCTGTATTGTGTGATAATTTTCTAAATATCCTGTCTTCCAGGTCTGATGTACTTAGAATTAGTACTGCCCTTCTTTGTGCTTCGCTGCTATGCTGTTGTTCTTTTAAACATTTGCTCAGCACTGCTACCTCCAGCACTTGCCTACCTTGGTGATGAGCACAGTAGAAATATGACAAGCACAGAATTACTAATATGCCCTTTTACAGATCTAGTGAAGGTTGAATCATGATTTACAAATACTTAGTGACACCAAAATTAATTGTATTTTTAGGAAGAGTTTTTTAATCCAAAACATTGACTGTCTTAGACTTTAATGGAAAGTATCTCCTTCTTTGGTTTTCTAATGTGAAAATTATGTGTGGATTTTTGTAATGCTTCATCAATGGGGAGAGTAAGAACACTCACTGTTTTCGGTCTTAAATGTGTGCAATCACTTCCATTTGATATTTACTTATATTCAGTGAACTTTTTATTCACAGCCCATAATATGTAATGGGGTGCTAGGCACTATCAGAGTGTGCTTTTTACTCTTATTTTAGGCTTATCATCATTTTGTGGTATGCTTTGATGTTTCCCAGCCAAAGCATTCTCTGTGCGAGTTACATTAAAATTCCTACAAAATCAGCCAGTAAATTACAGAAAGAGATTTCATATTAACTGTTATAAAAGTTTATAAAAAATATTGGTTAAAGAAAAATAAGCAAGCCTCACTTTGCCTACTTATCTCAATGTCCACATTTTTCTAGATGACTCATCACTGTCCAGCTAAACATATTGACCAGAAGTTTGATATACCTCATATCTCGCATTCAAAAGAAAGAACAAGGTGGACTACAAATCAGCTTTTATATCCCATCACATCCTTATCATAACTCTACTTCCTTGGGGTTTAACACATTTTAAAATTCCTTCTTCCCTATCAGCATTATCAGCTTTTAACCTATTTGCTGTTCCTTGGGCTTATCCTGTTTATTTTTCTATCACCTTCATGACTTGTAGCTGCAAGTGCAGATCCCTTTGCACACTCACATGCTGAGGTAAAATATCTGTCCTGTGCCATCACTGTGCTGCAGGATAGAGAAATGGGCAACCTTGCCCATAGCTTGTTTTGGAAAATGAAGATGTTGAAGTATTGATAGCTGTAAAAGAGGGCATCTCAGTATAATATGGGCTGTGGTGTATAACTAGAAGAGAATTAAATCTTTGATGTGATCAGAACTTCTAGGAAAATAAATTTCACTGCCTTTGATAACAGTTACCAACTTATGCATGGCACTTTACATAGTTAACATTAAATCCGCAAGAATCAAAACAGTTTATATGGGACAGTAGGTCATATTGTACACAGTATATGTTTGACATGGTAATTGATAGATATCCCAAAGTAATTGACCATTAGTCACTGTATTCAATTATTCTAACAGTTTAGAATAATTGGAGAATAACATGGGACCAAGTGTGGAACTTTTAGGAAAATAAGGTATTAAATTTTAAGTAGAAACCATTTCACAAATAAATTAATGGTTTGATTTTCCAGAGTGGCTGTATCAGTGGAAGTAAGAGGCTATTTTCTGCTTTAAAAAAATGTTCATTTTTACTCAGAAATCTACTTGAGGAATAAATTGATGGATCTAGACTGTTTTAAATGCAACTATTTAAATGCAACTTAACACTGCAATTTGGAAAAACAGGAATCATTGTAATTCTGAGACCATTCCACCTCCTTTTTAAAAAATCATTTTGTGTGTTCAGTGTGAGAAAAGAGGGCATACAGATGTATTGGGTTTGTGTGGCAAGGTTTTGGTAGTGGAGTTCTGCTAACATGTCTCCTCTGAGAAGATGCCAGAAGCTTCACTTATATACAAGAGAATCAATGCAAGATGACTCTGATAGATTCACCATTACCAAGGCTGAGCTCATCAGTAATGGTGGTAGAATCTCTAGGATAATATATATAAAAAGGAAAAAAAAAAACCCAGCTTAGTGCACAGAAGAAAATATCAGCCAGAGAAGAGAAGAGTGAAAATACGTGAGAAATAACTCTGAAGACACAAGGTCAGTGCAGAAGGAGGGGCAGGAGGTGCTGGAGGTGCTGGGGCTGAGATTCCCCTGCAGCTCATGGTGAAGGCCATGGAGGCAGCTGTGCCCCTGCAGCACATGGGGGGTCCATGCAGGGACAGAGATCCACCTGGAGCCTGTGGAGGAGCAGAAGGAAGACTGAAGGCCATTGTGGCACTCTGGGAAGCCTGTGCTGGAGCAGGGTCCTCATAGGATCTGTGGCCATAGGGAGGGGATCCCACGCTGGAGGGGGCTTGCTGGGACAGCTCGTGTGCCCCAGGGGACTCATGCTGCAGCAGTCTGTGCCTGAAAGACTCAGCCTGTGGAAGGGACCCAGGCTGGAGCAGTTGGCAAGGAATTGCAGCCTGTGGGAAGGACTCATGTTAGAGAAGTTGATAGAATCAAAGAATCATTAAGGTTGGAAAAGCCCTCCAAGGTCAAGTTCAACCATTAACCAAACACCGTTATGCCAGCTTAGCACACAGCTGCTTATTGAGCACTTCCATAGATCGTGACTTGACCAGCCCCCCGAGCAGCCTGTTCCAGTGCTTGACAGTCCTTTCAGTGAAAAAAACTTCTCCTGATATCCAGGCTGAGCTCCCCTGGCACAGCTTGAGGCTATGTCCTCTCATCCTGTCACTAGTTGTCTGACATTAGAGGCCAATCCCCACCCTGCTTTCTTTCAGGTAGTTGCAGAGGGTGATAAAGTTTTCCCTCAGCCTCCTTTTCTCCAGGCAAAACACCCCCAGCTCCCTCAGCCACTCTTCATATGATTTTCACTCCAGATCCTTCATGATCCTTCATGATCCTTCATGACCTTTGTTGTCCCTCTCTGGACACACTCCTGCACCTCAGTGTTTGTCTTGTCCTGAGGGGACCAGAACTGAACACAGAATTCAAGGCACAGCCTCACCAGTGCCAAGTACAGGGGGATCATCCCTTCCCTGGTCCTGCTGGTCACGCTGCTGCTGATACAGGCCAGGATGTCATTGACCTTTTTGGCCACTTGGGCACATGCTGGCTCAGGTTTGTCAACCAGCTTCCTCAAATCCTTTTCTGCTGACACTTTCCATCACTCTTCCCCCAGCCTGTAACACTGCATGGGGTTGTTATGACCCAAGTGCAGGACTTTACTCTTTGCCTTATTGAAACTCACACAGTTGACCTCGACCCATGGATCCAGCCTGCCCAGTTCCCTCTGTAGGGCCCTCCTACTCTCCAGCAGATCAACACTCCTGCCTAACATAATGCTGGCTGTGAACTCTCTGAGGGAACACTCAATTCCCTTGTCCAAATCATTGATAAAGGTATTAAACAGGACTGGCACCAATACTGAGCCTTGGGCAACCCCACTCCAGCCTGGAGCAGGGGAGTAGGGTGAGGAGGAAGCAGTGGCAGACATGAATGACAAACTGACCAGAACCCTCATTCTTCATTTCCCATTCACCTGTACCGCTGGAGGGGAGGAGGTAGAAAAATTGGGAGTCAAGCTGAGCCAGGAATAAAAAGGAAGGGTAGAGGGAAGGTGTTTTAAGATCTGGTTTTATTTCTCATTATCCTATTCTGCTTTGATAGCTATGGTAATAAATTAAATTCTTTTATCCTGGGTCAAGGCTCTTTAGGCCATGACTGTAATGCCAACCCACAATTCTTCGGTTGTATTTCTCTCCCCTGGCAAGCTGAGGATGGGAGATTGATAGAGCACAGTGGTGGGCACCTGGCCTACAGCCAGGGTCAAACCACTACAAAAGCATAGAAAAAAATTCCCTTTATAATGCATTAATATAATGCATTAAATTCAATTTATAAGCTTTTTTAGGTGCCTCAGTTTTGGGCCGTTCTAGAAGACCAGACACAAGCAATGCTTTTTTAATAACTTTCTGCCTTCGAAGCTATCCTCTATATTTCAACTTTTATGCTTATTTTTTACATTTCTCACCTCCCTCCTGCATGCCAAATGGAGCAAAAAGTACCCTTAAGTTATATCAGAAACCACAAAAACATATTTAGTCTTGGAGTCATTTGAAAAAAATCCTTACATGGTTCCAACAGAGCAGTTCTCAAGCCAAAGCTTGAATAGTATGTATTTAACTTACCTAATGAAATACACTGTGGTCATATTATTTTTACTGAAATAATTGTGCACCGCTCAATTCCACTGCCTCTCTGGCATATCCATTCTGCATGTATAAAAGCTGTTGGTATAGAGTCTTCTAATGTCTATTTATTCATAATTCACTGATTTTGACACCTCCTTTCTAGTTCTAACCTAAAAGTCTAATTTTAGAATTAACTCAAACCAGTCATGTCATCTTTTAATCATAAGGAGCCTGTTCCTGATAAGGAGGTTGGTTAAAGGTCAAAACCTCTATGTCAGTTAAAATAAACATGTAATTAGAGCAAAGGTATTATTTTGAGGTTCTGACTGCCTTGGGATTATCTCATGAAGTCTTGATTTTATCCTCAGTGAAAAAAATCAAAGGGAAGAGCTTTTGTATTTCATAGGGCAGGTAGCAGCACTTGGTCTGGATACTGTCACAGTGGAGTGACAGCTCTTGCCCTGCAGCTGCCAGGATCTAATTACACCTAGGCTCACAAAAAGGACTTGTGCAGCTGTGTGGAATTAGGAAGACTCAAATTGTACCCTATATGGACCTGAAGGCTTGTGGGGGTATCAAGGAGTGATTATTATAATTTTCTAATGGTATTGGAGCAGGAATAAAGTAAGGAGCGTGTGTCTGAATGCAATTATTTTAACTGACTTCAGAAGTGACAAATCATAATGTGCCTAAACTGTCATGGTAGGAGTTGACCAGATCCAGGTTAGACTGGAGGCAAAAGGAACTTGCAGTGTTCCCAAGTCATGATCCTAAAGGGAAGTATTTTGTACACTGACATTGTAATGGAGAGTATATGGAGCATGCAGCGGGAAGACGAGGATCAGAGTCCATGCTTTACAGAGGCATCACTGAGCTGCAGCATGTAGTAAGATTCCTTATTCTTCATTTTCTCACTGGGCTTCCCACACTGCCCAGGTTGAAAAAGAGAAATGATGAGGCCTTTCATGATTTTGGTTTTAATTGGGTAGGCAGAGCACGCTTTTCTTTAAAAGTGAAATCATGGATATAAGCTCCATAGGTTAACAACTTTTTTCTCATTTGTTGGATCAATAAATATATGCTGACCAGCAGGAGGCAAAAGATCACCTCCTTTTAGAAGGACTCATCAGCCTGGACCCCCCTGTGTATTAACACTGCTGTATGGCTTTGAGATTGATACTGCTGTCATGTCTAATCAGCTTGAAATGAAGATAGGGAGTTTGCATCAAGACACTTGCATATCCTAGAGCTGAACAGAAGAGATTGAATCCAGATAACCATCTGTTGTCTAAGAAGAGGGAAAAAAGTATATGCTTTGCTTTTCCTTGAAGTAAAGTTATGCAAGTATATTGTATGAAATCTTTTCTGTGTATAATTTCTTACACTTAGAAAAAAAAAAATTGCTTGGTAGTCCAGGTGGACTTCCATGTAGAAGCTATAATTTTTCAGTTTAAACTTCATTAATTTTGAACTTTATAATAATTTAAAAAAAACAACTGGCCCCAAGTTGATTTTTTGCTTTCTGTTTTCTTTCCTCTACAGTTACAGTTTACTTGATAAGAAAGCATTGCCATGTAAATTATTTTAATAGCTCACCGTTACTTGATTAAATGTTTAATTTGTAAGGGGTTTGTGCATTTAGGCACCATACAATCTAGGAGCAAATGGCCTTTATAGAGTTTCTGGATTGATTACAAATATTTTGTTATCTGAAAGATATTTTACCCTTTTGCCAGGAAGCTCTCTCTTTCAGCTTATTTTTATCTACGGGTTAACACCAAAACCTAGAGAGGTTAATGCTTTCCAAAAATAGATTCCTGCTCTTAGCTTTTTATTCCCAGGAATGTTCCCCGGAAGAATGCGTTTCCTGGAAGAAAGCAGAGGAGAACTCTAAGTTTGTTACTGCAAAAGCATTATAAATATTACTGACTCTTGCCCAGTTTCTGTAGTCAGGTTTTTTCATGCAATGAAGGCTGTCTTGTCCTTTAAATACAGTCAGATGCAAATAGAATTGCCAAACCAGCTATTGCATAAATCAGTGCTTTGAACTTCCTTCTCTCATTGTTCACTAACAATGTAACAATAGCTGAGACCAGATGCTCAAGGAGACAAGTGACTAAGAAGAGCTCATATGTTATTTCAGACTTGATTTGTTAACATTTATCTTCTTTAAAGAAGGCTAAAATCCTTTGGGCTTTATCTCTTTATATCTAATTGGAAAAAATGGAATTGACTGAGAGAATGAGGCTTTGGCAGGTGGTTTGGTTTAAACTCATAACTACTGCCAATACTGGCTTCATATTGCTTAGTTAATATTAATTTGCTTTTCCTGAGGCCATTTACATTACAAGTTTAATTCTGATGTTAATCTTCTCTCAAAACTTGTCTCTAATTTGCAGAAATGACCCTGTTTGTTATTTAAAGTCAGGATACTTCCTTATGATCATAATTATGGTTCTCTCACTATTAAATTTCATCCAGGTAAAGATGTCAATTTCCAATCACAAACAACTTTCCTCCAGTGTTTGAAATGCTCCATCTATTTAAAAGAATGTCTGGATAATACTGAAAATACAGTGAAAAACTTCTCTAGCTAGTTTCTGAATTGTTATACCATTCATCGCAGCTTAATTTACAAAAGAAACCATTGCTTACCCTGACACAGAAGTAACTTTCTAAGAAATCAGATTGCATATTTGGTTAGAATAGTATACAATTAATCAATAATTTGAAATATAATGCATTATAGATCAACAAGATCCTGTCTAAAATTCCACACTTCGTGAAAAATCTCTTGAATTTACATAGTCATTTTACCTGAAGAACTCTCAGATTACTAAATTGTTTTTAAAAAAAATGTGTTTTAGTTTTCTTTATGATTTTCAATATTTTTCTTAGGATTAGGGGGCTAGGTCCAAATTTAGCCACCCTGATTATAGCAAGGATAATTCCCTGTTTTGATGCCAGAAATGAACCTAACTAAAGGATGTTCATCAGCATCTAAATCAGACTTTGGTTTTCAAATTCAGAAATTTGTAAGTATTTAATAGGTAGCCTAATGTCTTTTGTTGTTATCACTCTTTTTAATGATTGGTCAATGTGATGAGTGATCAGTAATACAAAGCAGTAGCAGTAATATAAATACTGGTAATAACATTTTTGTCAAAGATGCATTTCATTTTTGAATATGATGTTTTCAAGAAGGGAACTGCTGAGAAAGCAACCCTTTGCAGTAAATTACAGTTTCTGCAAGTAGAAATTCCTTTATGAACACTACTGAGTAATAATCAGGTGAAGACAATAGGTGAAGAGACTATGTCATGATTACCTTCTGCTATGAGCTATAATAGAAATAACTTTCAGGATGTAATATCTGAGTGTGATAATGAGATTTTCAACATCAGTACCATTAGTGAACCTGGTTTTGTCAATTCAGCCTTTCCAACAATGGAACTGTGCTAATAGTGTCTGGGAGATAGAATCCAAACGTTACATTGAATTTTATTTACCTTAGTATTTCACATTGTCTGTGAAAAATATAGCAATATTTTTCTCTATTCATATTTTCTTAAATAATATAATTTAAAATATTATATTTGTTTATATAAATAAATGGGGGCAGGTTATTTATATAAATAAGTGGGGGTTTTATACAGAGCAATCTTAGTTCAGGAGTAACATAGGACACTCCTGAAAGAACCAGAGTTAGAACAGAGAGTTGGACTGGAAGGCAAAAGGAATAAAATTTAAACAAGCTGTAAAATCAGAAGGAGTCTGTATAGCAGAAATGTGTAAAAACATTGGGTATGCACAGCCAGGGCTAAAAAATAATGACCAAGAGGTGTGAGGAAAGCAGCTTTAGCAAAGGGATACCATACTTCCACAGCTTTCAAACTTTACTATGTTACCAAAGCATGGAAAATAATTTTTAGTAAATGGCTTTAAATTTTCTTATATTCTTTCTAGAGAGATGTTTACATAAAATCACAGACTTTGATGTATTCTTCTGATTGTTTCCATGTTCTTTCTGCTTTCCAAAGAGGTAGAAATAAAAAAAATAATTTTTTCTCCTATTTCTTTATCTATAGCCTCCCAGCAATTCATCCTAATGTATTCAGCAAAGTTTCAGTGAAAAACCATGTGTTAAATGACATGTATCATTTCAGCCTTGAAGGCTTGGAAAAGATTTTTTTGTTTGTTTGTTTGATTGATTGATTTGGTTTAGTATGGAGGTTTTTGTTAGCTGGTATGCTATTCTTTTAAATAAAAACACTTTATCTATCATGGACCTTTTCCTCTCTTAATTATTTTAAACTATCTCAGTGGCAATCATCAGCAGATGGCAGAGTAATTTCAAATCCTAACTGTGAAGAAGTTTGGAAAAAATATTTTTGCCTATATATTTAAATTTTAAATCGTTGGGTCAATACAATTGTTTTCTTATCACAAATGAAAAGGCTTGTGTTCAGTAAAGGTCATCTGGCTTACATCCGTACATCAGGGAAAGTGTTCGAAATGTAATATCAGGTTTCTGGGGCCACTTGAGTTGCCTTAGGACAAAAAGTTTCTGCAATCCAAACAATCTCTAAAAAGGTAGTGTTATACACATACTAAATAATGGATTACTTTAGATTTGACATCAGTATGACAAACCATTATTTGGAGTGCTCTGAGGCATGCCAAAGTTCCCTTCATTTACTGTTAGTTTTCATAATGTAACATTTCTCTTCGTAGGAATAACATTTCTAAAGTCATAGTTTTAAAGCATCTTGTCAGGTAGCATGTGAAAGGACATGAGTCCTGCAGAGAAGGACAGTTCTATTCTGCATTTCCCATGCATTTGCATAAATATCCTTCTTCCTTTTAACTCAGTTCATCAGCTGCAATTAAGTCATCTCCCCACTATAAATGCAGTTAGTTAATTATTGTTGTTGTCATTCTCTGCCATCCCCTAATTTAGTATTTAAATTCCTAGCTCTAAATGCAGTGGTTTCAGTAATATCAGCAGGGCCAAAGCTAGACTAAAACAAAGTAAAGAACCCTTCAAGATTCAATTAGTTTTCTCCCAGATGCTGCAGTTCCTCTCCCACACTGTTGAAAATCTTCTCAGCCCATTGATATAGCTGGCACTGTCTTGTTGAAGGTGAGATGCAGTTATGCAGAAACCGTATACTCTGCTACATGGGATTGCACGGGCCATTCTGTATCCATGTGTATTCTTTCAGCAGCTGGGGAAAATGTGGAGGAGTAGACTGTACAAGGTACAGCCTGGGATGACAGAATGTTTAAAACAGGGACTGTTTTTAAAAGAAAGAGAGGAGATTGTTTTTAAAAGAAAGGAGAGAACAAAATGAAGATCATCTTTCAACCTGTGGGAGCCCAGAACTCCAAGTACCTCTCTTAAATAAAAGAGAGAGGCTGAAGCAATTGTTTCATTGATTGGAGACACAGCTAAGCCATACTGCTGGCATTGATTTCTTTAGGAAATACCACTCAAATCTATCTATAAATGGTATGATATCTTCTTTTCCACCAACTATGGAACAGCTGGAGAGGTCTGCAAAGTTGCATAGCTTTCTCTAGAAGATCACAAAATTAATGAGCTCAATGTGTGTGTATTCATGTGTGTCTCAATGAGATAACCACAAGAAACTTTATTCTAAAGGAGGGTAAGGGTCTAAGGACCATTTAAAATTCCTAAAGTCTTGAAGAGTATTAAAAGAATCTAAAAGAATAACTTTTCCCACTTGGCTCATAAATCTTTCACTTTTGAAATATTTCTAGCTAATAGGTTTCTTTAAAAGGGCTGGAGATCTTTTGTTCATCTGGTGATTCTGATGAGTAGAAAAATGCATGGTTTTATCGCATAGCTCATGTCTCAGTAAGATGCTTTTATGCAAAATAAAATAAAATGTATTCAAAATAAAATCAAGTGTTTAAAGCCCCAGCTGTTTGCTAGAAGGTATGACCATTGATCTGAAAACAAGCAACGGTACAAATAAGTAGTTTTTAACAAATGCTAAAAACACAGATTATGACCTTATTGGTAAGAAGTTTATCTTCAAACCAATAACACACTGAGTTTATACATCTGAACAAAAGCAAGCACTGACAGTTTGGCAACCCATGAGCCCAGGGGAGACAAGAAGGCTTTCAAACTCCTCCAGAGCTGTGGTGCCTATGTGTGCTGAGAAGCTTGCTGAGGAGAATATATCCTCCTGTATATATACATAATCTCACTTTGATGGTATCAAGTATGACTGTTTTGGATTGCTTAAAATAAGTTTCTGCCAACATTCTGTTTACAAATATCTCAAACCTAAAAAGGGTTTAAAGATGTGTGGGCTTAAGTTTGTTCTGTAGTCTGAAATCAGAGCCAGAACCCAAATGCCATGACTTAGGGAGCTTTTTTATCTAGCTACAATTAATCACAGACAGATGCTTATGTCCTGCTGAAATCTATATTTATACCCTTAAAGTGGACCTGTAAGAAAGCTGCCTCCCACTTACCTTCCATCTGCAGAACCATAATGCAGATACTGAAAGCTTTCTCCCATGAGACCCATTGACATTACTTGCAACCATGGCACATTAAAAAATCAGTAATAACTTTGGCTATTCCTGTTTGGCTTGACATGATGGCAAAGTATGCTGCTGTTTTGATACTCATCAATTATTTGAGGGAAAAGAGCTATAAATCTGTACATTGTGAAGACACCAGCTAAAATTTCACAAGCAGAATGAGTCTGGGTACTGGCAGATCATAAGATGAGAAACAGAGATTTTCCAGCAGACTACTAAGTCCTGAAAATTCAAAGACTGCATAGAACCTATGTAGCAGATGGAGAAAGATCATTGCTTGCTTCTCATTACCTTATATAGGAAGAGAGGAGTTGCTACTAGACAACTACTGGGAACCATCATTGCTTTTATTTTTTTGAAGAATAGCTTCACAATAGCTGCCAAAATAAAAAAAAAAAACCAACTTCTTTATCAAACTGCCTAGAATGATAAAAGATGATTCTAACTTTATTAGACTGCAGGCCACTGTGCTTGCTAAACCTGAGTGTTTGGCAAAGCCACGAGTAAGAAATTCTAAAAAAGAGGGAAGCCATACGAGGAGCTACTGAGGCCACTTAGTTTGTTCAGCCTAAAGAGGAGACTTAGGGGACATCTCATCACAGAATCACAGGATAAGCTGAGTTGGAAGAGACCCACAAGGATCACCGAGTCCAACTCTTCCTGCACAGAAGAGCCCCAAGAGTCACACCATGTGCCTGAGAGCATTTTCCAAATGTTTCTTGAACTCTGTCAGGTTTGGTGCTGTGACCATTTCCCTGGGAAGCCTCTTCCAGTGCCCAGCCACCTTCTGGGTGAAAAACCTTTTTCTAATAGACAACCTAAACCTTCCCTGACACAACTCCAGGCCATTCCCTTGCGTCCTGCAATTCCTCACCAGAGAGATCAGTGCCTCCTTCTCTGCTTCCCCTCATGAGGAAGCTGTGGAAATCCAGAGAGGTCCCAGCTGACTGGGAGCCAGTGAACATTGTCCTGATTTTCAAGAAGGTCAAGAAGGAGGATGCTGGAAACCAAATGCCAGTTAGTTTCATTCAGCACCTGCTAATGTTATCCCTTACAACTGAGGATATTCTATCATTCTATAAAAAAAATATTACTTTTAAAATTAAGATAAATGCTGAAAGGTGTTCCAAAGGAAGACCAGGGATGTACTGATGAATACTTATCTTTGATCCACAACTAAATGGAAAACCTGGGGTTTAGTCATATATTTTCTGTATAATGGTCTGTATAATATCATATCTTAATATATTTCAGTGCTATTTCTTATCTGATTTGTTTGAAGTATGTGTCAGCATATATTCCCATATTCAGTGCTAGTTAGGACTAACATAATTATCTTTTCCTTGCTTTCAAAACAGGTTTTTCGTACAAGCAATTTTGTTTGTTAGCTTGAAGGAAGTCCTAGGCTTCTCAGTTATGTAAAGCTGTCATTTTAATGATAAGGCAGGAAGTTGGTTTCATTATTTTTAATGATTAATTTTCAACCTAATAAATTCAATTTCCTGTTCTCAGCAAGTCTGTAGTTATTGAATGAGCATAGATGAAACATTGTAAACAAAGTTGGATAGGTTCAGGATTTTGTTTTCAACAACCTATGGTGGAAACTGCCTTTTTGAAGTTATATGCTTGAGCAAACTGACTAACCTTTTCACAAGTCCTGCCTCAATTCCTGCCACTAAATTCCTGCCCGAATCTACCAGATTTTATAGTAAGGCCATACTTGAAGTTTATTCTTATTTCTATTTTAAAACAGTGCAAACTGGTAATGGATAAAACCTCTCTTCATTTGTGTCTAGACGAACAGAAGAAGTAAAATATTTTATCTCCTAGCAAGCTTGTGCTTCTACATATGTGTCCTTATATTGAACCCTGCTTGAATTTCTGGTTCTCAGTAGTAAAAAAAAAAAAAACAACAAAAACTCTTCATTGTGGAAATGAACAGTTAAGTAGGGAATAGATTTTTAATTCATACAGACCAACACTTTCCCTTTGAATAAAATAACTAGGGAGTAATGAAAGTAAAAATTGATGGTGTGGAAAAGACAAAATGAGGTGTGACATGTATAGTTAGTCTTTGATACAAAAATTTGTGAAAGATAAAAATTTCAAAAATACCTAGACATATTTCTGAGGAAAAAAACCCTTCATCTAGGGTTATTAAATACAACAGTGGTTAACTGTTAGGACAGTGACATTCCACCTATCTTGTGGAATTCCAACTTACTAGTGTGGGTAGAATTGTAGAAAACACTGCTACAGCCTGTCTATCCTTCTCCCATTATTTATTATCATCCATTCTCCTCTTGTAAAAAGGAGAGTTGGATAGATGGTCCCTTTCAGTCTGACCTGGAAAAGCCATCCTTTCATCTTATTTTCCTTTTATAATATGCTATATCATCACACATGTAGAGTGAAATACTATATTTGCTAGCATCATGCAGATATGAGTAGATGTGCCGTAGTCTATTGTTCAGGAAGATACATGGACACACCAAGAGAGTTCTAGTTTCCAACTGTCTAGAAGATCGTGGGAAAAAGAAATATCTGCTCTGCAGTGCAATTCCTACATCCATATTGTCACTATATCCAGACAGAGCAGTGTCTCACTTCACCCAAAGTATCGAAGGGTTCCTTTTTCTTCTCGATATTAGACCAATATCACTTAAATTCGATCATATTACTGTGAAAACCAGACTAGCCTTTAAGACACACAATATCTCTCAGATAATCCTATGGTTCTCCTAGGTTTCTCATACAGATCTAGAGGAGAGATAACTTGTAAGGAAGCCATGCCTACATTAACAGTTGTTTTCTCAGGGTATATGGTTGAATTGTGTCTGGATTAGTGATTAACTGCTTTAGCTGCCTGCAGGTGTATATGCTAAACACCTCTGAAATTTATGAAGTTTTCTTAGCATAAAGATAATTACAATTGTTTATTTTCCTTTACAGACTTCTATTAAGTGGTAGCAATTCACAATATACTGCATAGCAGAAACAAAATGTGAATTTCATTCAGATACATAATAAGGAGCCATATTCTTAAGTAAATATTTTCAAGTTAATCTCCACAAAGAATGCATGTACCTTTGTTTATAAAGACCTTATCACTCAGCTCTTGTTGCATAGTCAATACAACATATACTTATCTATAAATGTATTATATCACATGAATTTTTCAGAATAATGAACTATTTTAGGTATTTGATTTATGAAATTGGAATAGTTTGCTCTGGTACTAAGAGACTGTATCTATTAAAATCAAGCCATGTGTTTCAAATAAACTTATTACAGCAACTAGGACATTTGTCATGGCACCTATCTAGCCATTAATATTTTCATTTGTCATGTTTTTTCACACAGATGGACTGAAATAATTTAAGTCAGAGAGCTTTGTTCCTTTTTGCAGTTTAAAATAGTTGATCATGGAGGTAGAAAGCGATCAGGGAGTACGGATTCTAATATCTTGTCAAAATTGTATATTTCCACATCCAATTAATATATATTATATAAATAAATAAAAATTAAATTGGCACAGGACCTAGTGGCAAACCTTTTAAATTCATGTACAGCAGTGTTAGTGAGTTTCTTGTGGCTTGTTGGTTTGCAGAAATGGGAGGGGTTTCCAAATATGACTGCATTTGTTCCACCTATTTGCGGTAATATTGCTTCATAGCATAACAAAGATAATTAATCACATGGGAAAAGTAAAGCCAAAAGGAAAAGTGTCTCTGTGTTTGCCTGTATGTTATCCTCTGAGGACGAGTTCAGTTGCATGTACATCAATATATCCATCGACATACAGCAGAATACTCATAAATACTCAGCCAAGAATAATAATGTTCTAAGCAGGAAGGAAACATGAAATTCCAAAAGAAAGACTTTTTTTCCTCAGACCTGTATTCATTTTTGGCACTGACTAAATTTATTTATGGCCCTTTGGGCCATGTTACTCCTGCAATAGTATCTTAAAAGCCTTGCCATTTGTGTTATCATAGCATTTCATGTGGCTAATATGATATAAAAAAGTCCTATAATGATTTACAGATCTGGAAGATTCTGTCCAGCCAAAATATGAAGAAAAAATACCCAGACAAAGAGATTAATATGAACCCTCCCTTTGTGGCTTCAACATTTTCCTGTTTTAAAAGCTGTTTTAACTTTTTCCATACTTGAAGTTAGTTTGTCTGAAATTATTGTTATGGTCTAAATAAGGAGAAATCCCTAATGAGAGTATCTAATGTTTTGGCAGACTCTTCTATTTTATAGATTAAAAAAAATCTTCTATTTTATATATAAAAACAAGTTCAGGGGTTGAGTTTTTGGGTTTGGGTGTTTTGCAGGTTTGGGGTTTTTTAACTTTGGAGTTTTGAGAAGGGGCTAAGTGATTTAAGAGCAAAGGATAGGCATTTGAACTCTAAAAAAGCCATGAAAAACAGTTTAGATCTCATTTTGTCTCATGTTTCTGCTCTACAAGTAAATTTGAGTGAAAGAAGGCACTGTATAGAGATGCAAGGGAAAATGTGAATTGTACTGTTGATTCTCTAAACAACCAAGGCAAAATATTGTTTGACTCTGAGTGGGAAATAAATATTAGCTTGTCTTTGAATTTTGAAGCTAAAACTACCAGTCCAGCCTAGACCTCCTATCCTTCTGATGATATTCCAGCAATAAAACTCAGAATTAGTTTGGTGGCACAGAAATTTTACTCTGATGTAAACCTTGGCAGAATTAGCTCTGGCACCATCAGACAATCTTTCCCCTGGTCACAGTGGAGGAAAAATGACATATATGAAGTATAAGCTCACAAGTGACTAAATGTAAGTTGAAAGCATGTCACAGCTATTGACGTCTCACCACTTGAAAAGTTGAACCACTGGCAGTACAAGCCCTACACATTAGCTAATTTTCATTAAAGCCACTAACAGGCTTGAATGTGTATGCTTATGAATCATAAAATTCAGTATGTTTGGATTTTAACCAAAACTAGTCTTATCATGAATAGTAGCCAGATATTGCACCTATTATGAAGAATATCTTGCATCTGGAGATGGAAGTTCATATATATGTCTATAGATGTATGTATGCATGCATACACAACATTTAAGAAAAAAAATATTCAGCACAGCAAAAGGAGATGGAACTACATTATGCATTATCAAATGTGTGGCAAAATGCACAGGAAAGAGTTATAGCTAAAAGTTTGGTTTGGATTGAAGCTGCTGGATAACTAGACTTCACTATACTTATGTCTCACAAACTGTGCATTTAGCACTTTCCTGTTTGCTTTATTATCTCAATAAATGAAACTGACAGATTGATTTTGGTGTGAAGTATAGCTTCTGGCTTTGGGGTCTAGGTTGCCTGTATTAAAAAGCAGAAAATCTTATGAAAGGTACAGGAATATTCAGTAAGGGGTCAGAAAACAGTGTAGGATTAATGTGGTTACCTCTCCCACAAGTATTATTCTCCAATGTAAAGTCTGTGCACTTAGCATACATAATTCACTCCAGAACTTACAGAGTCACGTCATATGGAAGGAACTTCCAGAGACATCCAGTCCAACCTCATACTAAAACAGTGTCAGTTAACAGAGGTTGCTCATGGTCTTGCCCAATTGAATTCTGAATATCTCCAAAGAAGGAGATTTGACTTCTTCCAAAGTTTGAAGAGGGAGAGGGGGAAATCCTAGTATCTACTCAGAATTTTCCTTCTTGTAACTTCTGTCATTGCTTCTTATGTTATCACTGTTTACTTCTAAAAAACTTTGCCTTTGCTTTCTCAACAATCTCCCGTTGTATAGTTGTAGTCAGCAGTAAAACCTCCCCTAACCTTAAGTTTGTACAAAAACAATTCCCTTGGCCTTCCCTTCTATGCCATGAGCTTCAGGCCCCTGATCACTCTTGCTGTCATGCTGCAGTAATGTTTACTCTCTGCTTTTCAAGACTTGGTATATATTGTAGAGCTTGGGAATATTATCTGGCTGATTATGTTCTCTGGCAATATAATTTTAAAACATGAAGATGAGACAGAGGCATAACCTCATCTCTCCTTTCCTCTTTCTGCAGAACCTCAATAAATGTCAGAAAATTACTGTGATTTGGCAGGATGGTACTTTGGGTTCCATGTTGAAGAACCTCTGCACCAAAATCTAGAAGTACTTGGCTCAATTAAACTTTTGATGTAGGCTGTTTATTTTGTCAAGACAATTTCTGAAATTTAACTTTTCTTCTCTTATGTATCGTATTTGCATAATACTAATGCTCAAAGTACACATTTAATTTAAGAATGTGGGGGTTTTTTAATCAACATTGTTACCATTAATGGTGTTTTCTGTGACTGGCACTGAAAACTTGGAGGTCTATCGATTCAGAACTTCAAGATTTACCCAAAGCACGCTGAACTAGTATTTGAACCAGAATTGATGAAATAATTGTTTAAACATCCTAAGTATTTTAGGGAGAAAAAGAAAAAACCAAAAAACCCCATGGTTGTTGTTAGAAATTCGTAGGACTTCTGTACATTTTTGCCAAAATGATGTCTTCAGAAGATCCTTTTGGTCTTGATGTGTGAGTAGCTTAAGTACTTCCTAGATTTAAGTTTTCTATTATCAGGTAACTTAATTAAGATCCAGCCTGGATTCCATGGTAGCATGGGTAGATCTGATAACTTGGGCCAATAAAGACCAGTCCCATAAGCTGTAAGCTTTGGAACCTTTCCAGTCATCTCTTAAGACACTTCTCAGTTTTAAAGAGAGCCATAGTTTTTCTGTTTTCAAACCCATTTTGCCTATCTTTGGTGAGGGAAAAATGTGAACCATGTACTGGTGACATGTAAAAGAGTAGTGAATAGATTCTCAGTGAGATTCAGATGGATAAAAATTATATCAGGAACTCTGCATAATGTCTCTAGCACTGCTTTCTTTTTTTACCTTTTTTTTTCCCCTTTTTTTCTTTTTCATTTTTTTTTCCTAAATATAATTAAATACTTTTTGGAACTTTCCTGGGACACTGACAAATTTTGCAAGAGTGTAGTTCAGAGTTCTATGCATATGGTATCATTCAGTATCGATATTTAATTTACTGATTGAGTTCACAACCAGGAGTATTTCCTGGGACAATAAATCACAAATTTGGATTACCGATCTAAGAGTTTATGTGCAGAACCAGAAGGTGTACAACCGCTTAGTCACCACTTTCCCCTTTACCTGTCATCTTCCCAAAAGAACTATATTGTTGCCACCTTCTGGCCACTCCACAAGATATTCTTGACAGATATGAAGAGATTAATCCTATCTGAAGACAGCATCATGTTGTGACATAAAACCTTCAGACAGGTGTTAAATCAAGGATATTGGAAGCATGCCACAGGATATTCCTCAAAATTTAGAAAAAGGAAAGATATTTTAAAAAGGTTTTAGTTGCAAAGAAGTCTTTGGAACAGATGAATAAGTCACACACCTCAGGCTGTTTTAAAGGCTGAACTTTTATTGATAAATGTATATGCATTAATGAAATTTTTGTAAATTAATGACATGTAAAACTGCATGAAAAGGGTTGATGTGGAAAAATTCTCTCTGTGTGTCTGGTCTGCCAAAGAATATGTATATTTGTGTGCAAATGTTTGTGTATGGGCTGCTCACATTTTTCTCCCACATGTATAAAATTTAAGTTTTACCATTTGGGCATTTTTCCCAGAGAAACAGGACCCATTGCAGATTAAGCATCCAGGAAATCAGGAAAAGTTAACATCAACTGAATACTAGCATTCCTCTTCCTCATGTAAGTGCCAATAGAGCTAGTTAGGTAATATCTGAAGGTGAGCTCAAGATTCATAAAACTACCAATGACATTCAAATGAAGTAAGCAAAGAACCTGTTGGAAAAAATTCCAGACATATGTTATATCATAGAACCATAAAAAATACCCAATGAATTGGAGGCCTCCTAACATAATATGGAATGATGCAGAAATTCCTTTGTACAACAATGCAATCACATATGTGAATCTAAAATTGTCCATGTCTTTAAAGAATTACCTCAATATCATGTGAAGCAACTTTTTAAGCTCTTTCTAGATATGGGTCCTACTTTATTTTCTTTCACTGTAACTTCTTACCTGGAAATTTGACTTAAATTTCTTTATTTCCAGCTATGTACTGAATAAGATCATTGAAGTGGGAAACCAGATGAAGAACACCCACCAACCGGTGAAGAAAAAGTACTGTGCCACAGATACAAAACTAATCCTTCAAATTCCTATATTATTCAAATGCATGATTCAGCATATTTACAATAACATAAAAGCAGGATTGTTCAGGGAATTACTGTGATGTAGTAGAATGTGCACCACAGTGAAGCTGTCCAGAAAAATCTATTTATTCTCAAAGTAGGATGCACAAAGGTATGTATCCTTTTGAAATTCCAAATCATCTCACTTGTCGTATATCTGCTTTTTTCCTAACACATAGAAAATGTGACATAATACAGTTTCATTTTTCCTCCAGGGGACATCAGTCATATATTTTTAAACAAGATATGGCTATTCATTCCCACCTGGCTTATTTTCTCTTCCACTTGTCTTAGACTCTTGCTGTCAAGTTCCAGAGGTGTGCCTCTGTCTTTCTATCAGAAGACTGATTCTATGTGCTGTATAAATAATAGGTAGCAACCTTGGTCCAAGGTCTTCCCACCATAAATTGCATAACATCTTAACATTAGATACTTAGTCCTAAATTGGACATCTGGTTGCCTGAGGTTCTGTTCAGAGGGAAGAGGCACATTCAGAGCATTATTCAGATTTCATACCCTTTAAAGAAACATCTGAAACAGCTCATTTCTCTCCATTAACAACAGAGACAGCCTACAGCAATCATGCTCTTAATTTAGTCATGTACATTAAAGCAGCTAAGTAGAATGAATCTAGGCCAAGCTGTCTGTGTGCACATAGCACTGGAGTCACAGTCATTTGTACATGGTACCCTGCATATTTCATTAATGCTCTATTCATCAGGGAACATTTGCAATTTCACCCTTAAAATTAGTATTTCATGTTAAAAAACTGAGAGAATATCACTCTCTTATGAACACAGAACTTTTAAGCACACCAGTTCATAGCAAACAGCTCTAATGCAAAAGAACAAGCATGTCATTGTATGATTACAGTTGGGGGTCCAACAAAAGAAAATGAACATAGCTATACTGTGTTGTGCTCAAAGGACATCCCAACTTGTATGGATTTTTTTTTTTAAATCTTATTAGAGGAAAACATAGGCCTCTTCCGTGCTAACATGAGCTCTAGTTCTTTTGCAACTGATCAAGTAGAATCAAGAAACAAACCCCAGTATTTATATATTGTGTACTTGACAGCTTCACAGTCTATGGACTAAAATATTTCTGTTGGCTTAACACATACATAAGGCGTGGAGAGATGGTGCAAGGTCAAAGTAGCACAAAATACAGGTTATGTGCCTCTCTCATTATCACAATACCTCATAACAGAAGTTGGGTACTAGTAATACTTGTTTTGAATTTATATTAATTGATCCATATGCCAATGAGACATAGAACTCTATCATCAATGAGTTTATAAGGCTGTATAAATGCATGCAAAGAGAGTACCTGCTGCTGCTTGTCTGGTGTCTCTCCTAATACACCCATGAGTTAATCAGTTAGTTCTGCATATAGCAACAGCCTTATTGCAATTATCCTAAGTGTCATGTTAGAGTAAAGTGAAAAATTTCACAGGATCTATGAGAAATCATGCCAAGCAGCATTTTTGATTGTCAGGAAAGTGTGGGATTTTAACTAAAAATATCTTGATATTATGTCAAGGTTTCCTCCTGTATGTTAGCATTTAGCTACAGATTCCACAGGGGCTGACCTAGTTGTGTATGTGGTCTTGTTTAGGTCTTCATTCAACCACATACATTTTGGAAGATTTGCTTCTGGGTACTGCTTTGTATTGAGTGTGTAAAGAGTATCCATATCTTCAGGATATGACTTGTGCCATATCAGCAAGCAACAATTAAAATAGATATTTTTAAATTCAGGTGATGCAAACAGACATATGATAACATCCCAGAGTCATCATAATCTCCTAGAATTGTCCCAGGAGATAGGTGATTACAGAGTCTCTTCTTGGTCAGTCTGGCCTGATTTATTAGCCCCTTAAATTTATGGTAAACTAGATAGTGTGGGTGTTTTCCATTTTGATTATAATGAGAGAAAATGAAACATCCAAGTCCTAAAAGACACTCTGTAAAGACATTTAACAACTGTGTTAATTTGTCTCCCTAGAGAGTAATGCTCCTTTCTCATGTCTCCCTCCACGGCAAACACAAACACATCACAACTCACTTTCATTACCAAGTCTCTGAAATCCAGATTCCAGCTATCATGAATGTAACAATATTGTTACACTCTTTTTTGAACTATTGTTCAATCCTCTTCCATTCAATACTTGTGCCTCAAATCTTTACACCCTGAGACCCTTACATTCCATCTGTAGCAGGTGATAGACACTGTGCCCTCATTGTCTCCTCCATAGGCATCCCTAAACCTTCTACAATCCATGTGCAAATTGCTGTTCCAACATCTTCAAATGCATTAACTGAAGACACTGCTCTCTGTTCAGCAAATTTGATCTTCAAATGCATCCACAGGAATTTATTCCATATAAATTCACTTGGATTATTATTATATACAGAGAAGGGGTAGTCAGATGGAGGAGAACTTAGCTGACAGCCACAGTATGTGGACTGTGAACTGCAGGCAAACTTTGGCCCCACTCACCTCCTGTCCACCCATTCCATTTCTGTGGCTCATAATGTTACATTTTTCATGAGGTTGCCCTGGAGGAGAATGAGGAGAAAAAATCTGGTTGAGGTTCTTATTTGGCTTCCCACACTTTCTTCCACTCAGAGATAAATTCCCAACCCTCTCATACTTCCTCATCCTATTTTTAGAACTGGTACAGAACCACCTTTGAACTACTATGCAGTCATAGGAAAGATACCTCATATACCTTTATGTCTGTTTTTCTTCATGCTTCATGCTCTTAACACTTTAGACAGATGATATTCTTTAGAAAGACTTGGCTTATGCTGTTTTTAGAAAAAGAGGGCTCTGGTCCCCTACTGCAGGTTAAGTGAAATGCAAATAATAATTGATAACATTGTAACACTATTTTTAGGTGATCTAATCCCAGATGAACAAGAAAAGGGTTTGTTGCTGTTGTCTCACTTTATTCTTAGGGTTTATATAAACACCAAAAAAGTTGCTTTGTTGTTACCTGGATAATCAGGGTAAGAGACCTTTCAGAAGCTTTCAGTTAATCCACTTTCCTTCTTTTCTGTGGATGCCTCACATCCTTTTGTTCACTACTAGAAAAGTGTGAAGGTCATCTTCTTACTTTATGGATGATGAGAAAAGGAAGTGTCTCTTTTGTACTTATAAATACACTTGCAGAGGTGAGCAGATAGTAGCAGCATTTGTAGGTTGGAAATTTCTAGGGAGGCATATGAAGAGGACGAAGTCAGTGCTATCAGCAGCAGGCCTAAAAAGCAGCAGGAGGTTTCCTGTGCACCAGAGCTTACACTGATAACTAGCTATGTAATGAAGCAGCTGATAATATAATAGTTATTTTTTGTCCTCCCATGAATTTTCTACTTTCTAATTCTATTCAGGTGTCAAGCTAAGATGACAGAGGGTTTCCAGTGGCTGAATTGATGTAAGGTGAGAAAGGACATCAAAAGAAAACAAAATTATACTTCAACAGGAAAAAAATTCTGATTTTGCTCACACTTACTGAATTTAATATATACACAGGGTTTTTTTGAGGAATATTAAAGGCAGTGCAGGATCTGTATATGAATGTATCATATTAGTTTTCCAAGGTGAAAACAGCAAAGAAGAGGTGATTCCTAATACAAATTTACCTATAACATTTCAGTGAAAGTTATGAAGAAAAAAGGTATTATGATTCCTTGATTCTGCCTTACCATGTAGTTTAAACAAATTTTTGATCAGCAAGGATGACAAGTCTGGAAAGACTATAGTCCTTATATTCTATTTTTTCAACTATATTCTTTATAATCTAAAGCATATAGTGTCCGACTGCCTTAAGTGTCTCCTTACAAAGGCAGAAGTTTTGCAATCAGATAAATCCAAAGTTTCATATAATTGGAGGAAAATCTATCTAATTTGGCTTCAGGAAAGTTGGTACATAGCAATTTTGTAATCGTGATAGTTTATTTACTTGACTTTTCACTTCTAATGTAAAAAGGAAAGCAGAAACTTCATTTAAAAAATACTATATGAGTTGATTACATTTCCTGACTATTTATGAATTCCTGATGGTGAAAAGAGCAGCTCTGGTAATTCTGGTCCCGACCTCTGTATGTTAATGCCAATGCACCACATGTATTAACCAAAGTCCCATCTGCAGAAGAACTCCATCCCAGTCCATATGTGGCTCTGGTGCTACAGTGATTCAAAAGAAAGGTCTAGGTGGTTCAGGTATCCCATAATTCTTAGAATCATAACACTCATTTCAATATTTGAAACTGTGCTAAATTACATCTGTTGAGAATTTAGACTCTATTTAGATTAATAAAGTATGTAGAGTTACAAAACAGGCAACTCCTAGGAAAATATGTGCAATTTGAAATTATTTTTATGGTATTTTATCTTTTTTTTTTCAATACAGTCTTCTTGTCTTCCTCATTAATTTGCTTCTTATCTTATTACAGTGTTTTTATTTTTAGCTTCCTCATTTTCATTACTAGCTTTCCTCCTTTCACAGTGTGATTTCCACCAGGATCAAGCTTTGGCTAAAGTAGGTGCTTTAATGATGTGAGGCAAAGTGTGGTGGTTTCCCTAGCAATAGGAAATGCTTTAAACCTCAGAGTGCAGATGTTTACTCACACAAAATAAGTTTTCCTTCCTTTTAGTGGCTGGCACAAACTGTCACCTCTTGCAGGGAATCGGATATTTGTTTCTGCAGCGAATTATGCAGGTAAAATGAAAAAGGATGTGTGAGATTCTTCATGCAGTTTATACAGGCAAATTCAGTGCTATTCAGATTATTTGGGGCTAACTCAGAATATTGTCATTCCCCAGGAAGAGTCCTCTCTCAGCCAGCAGCAGGTTACATTGCATTGTGTGAACAAGCCCGGCTGGGCCATGGTTCATGAGCCTCAATCCAATGCCAGCTGCATTAGAAGAAATTCACAGTGGGTGAATGTGTAATGCTGAGTAGCCATGGTAATAATGGGTGGTGTCTGGGCCCTTTCCTGTCCAACTAAAATAGGTTGCAGTTTCCTTTCTCTCCTCTGGGCACCTCTCATCAGGAGGTCTGGAAGGCCAGCAGTGGCTGTGCCAAGGCTGTCATTGCCTCTAAGGCAGCTCCGCAGTGAGCACGGGCACCTGCAACTCCCTGTGTGCTCTGCCACACTGACGGCTGTGCTCGCCTGCAGACACAGACAGACAGGCAGACAGGGCTGCAACTGGGGCCCTGCAAGACTGTCCTTCCTTCCTTCCTTCCGTCCGTTTGTCCCCTGTTTGTATCCTTCATTTTTCTTCTTGAATGAAACAATTGGTTATATATCTCCTGCAGAATACACAGCATTTTTAATCCTAAACAAAGCTGGAGGTATCTGCCAGATAAGATTTACACATTTACAAGGATTCAAGTCATGAATCTCTCTTAGGTACATTCTGTTAGCAGCTAGTAAGAGCCTCTAATTGGCATTTAATCTTGGTAACCTCTGGATTCAGTATCTGTCTATCTCTGTGTTTTTCTTGGAGAGATAAAGTATTTTAGTGTGCCTTGTGATAATGTCTCTTTTACGTTCAAAGAAGGTGAATCTTCAACCTGTTTTACTGAAGGTTTCTAGGCTCTATATAGAATCACAGCATGTCCCAGAACTTTCAGTACAACTTTTTGAGCCACAGATACTTTGAGGTTTATATTTTGCATCTATGTGTGAATAGAATCACATAATGCCTTCAGTTGGAATGAATCTTAAAGATTATCCAGTTCCAATCCCCTTGCCAATGGCAGCAACCCCTTCCACTAGACCAGCTTTTTCAAATCCTTATCTAACCTGACCTTGAACACTTCCAGGGATGGGGCATCTCCAGCTTCTCTGGGCAGCCTGTTCCAGTGTCTCACCACTCTCACAGTAAAGAATTTCCTCCTAACATCTAATCTAAATGTACTGGCTTTCAGTTTGAAGCCTTGTCCTGCCCTTGGAAAAAGTCCCTCTCCATCTCTTTCTTTAATTGCTAGAAGGCTGCCTTAAGGTCTTTCTGGAGTCTGCCCTTCTCCAGCCTAAACATGAGCCAGAGTGTGCCCAGGTGGCCAAGAAAGCCAAAGGCATACTGGCTTGTATCAGCAATAGTGTGGCCACCAGGACCAGGGCAGCGATTGTCCCCCTGTATTCGGCACTGGTGAGGCCACACATCAAACACTACTAGGCCCTTTAGCTCAGGAAGGTCCTCATTCAGGTGCAGTAGGAGTGAGTCCAGAAGAGGGCAATGAAGCTGGCGAAGGTGCTGGAGCACACATCTTATGAGGCCTGAGGGAGCAGGGCTTGTTTAGCCTGGAGAAAAGGAGGTTTGGGGGGATCTTGTCACTCTACATTTACCTGAAAGGAGGCTGTAGACAGGTGGAGTGCAGTCTCTGCTTCCAGGCAACCAGTGATAGGATAAGGGAAAACAGTATCAGATTACCCAAGGGAAAGGTCAGTTTGGAGATTAGAAAAAAATTTCTTCACTGAAGTAGTTTTCAGGCATTGAAACACACTGTCCAGGGAGGTGTTTGAGTTCCAACCCCTGGAGGCATTTGAAACGGGCACAGACGTGGTGCTTAGGGACGTGGTTTATTGGTTTATTGGTGGACCGGGCAGTCCAAATGTTGGATCTGATGGTCTTACAAATCTTTTGCAAATGTAATGATTCTATGATTCTGTGAAGTATTCTTGCTTTCTGCTACAAGTTAGGCTCATCTATCAGCTGATTCAGAAACCTTCTGACAGGGTTTACGTCAAGGAACTTTGGCTGCCTATTTGAACAGATAAACATCTAAAGCTTCTAGGGTATGTTTATAGTTAAGCACATAGTTTTCTTTTCTTTATGTAAAATAATTAAATTAATAATATTACCAAAAGTAATAAAATCTTTTCTCCCTGGCCCCAGAGATTCTGTAAGTTTATCTCACTTTATTAGAGGAATGTCTGAGATGCACCTTTTGATTTGCACATTTTATTTGACTTATTGCAATGAGTTTCAGGAAGTTATTGGGGTCATTGATCTAACGAGTGCATACATCTGTGTCTTTATTTTTTCAAGTCATATAACGTAAGTAATTTTCTCAACGGCAAGATTATTATCATCTCTGGCATAAACATGACACATAAGTTATTCTGACCTAAATGGGATCTCTGCAAGGTCAATAATCAGAAGCTGGGTTCACAAGGGAAGTTCTCCAGTTGTTTTATGTTAAACTTTCAGAATGTTGTATAGAGATCAGTATTTTTGAGGATCATTAAAACTCTTCCCTTCAGTAAACTACATTATCTATGAAAAGTAAAACAGAATTTTGTAAGTTTTTTGAGATTTCTAAAAGTACAACGAGAGAGATAAAGCAGATGATGCAGGGTTTGGATCCCCTGGCTAAAATACAGGTAGTGGCACTCTATGGTATACTTTCATTTTTCTTTTTCTGTGTTGACCCTGGACATCTATGAAACATGATATTAGAGTTAAAAAACCCCCCAAATATCCATAAACTTTTGAAGTGATTGAATTAGAGAGAAACTCTAAGAATAACTTGCAATACATACTATCAGAAAATGAGTCTGAAAGTCAGGGAATGTTATATTCATAGACTCCACTCAGAAGAAAAAATGATGTACTGTGGATTATGCTATCTGTCTCAAATGCTAAATAGGATTCGCATTTTTCAATAACAGAAATTTATGCTTTGACTAAAAATCAAAGCTTACCTATGTCTTTATCATAAGAATTACTCTAAATAATTCAGTTAGACCCTAAAGTAAAAATCAGGAGCATAAACATTTACAAGTAGTACCATGAAGATTCAGGAGTCCTGAAATCCATTAAATCTTTTTTCCACTCTGCGAGAAGGTTGTACTGCCGTTGTTGTACTGTTCTGACGATATGGTGGATATATCACAGCCCATTGCATTAATTCATATCTGGGTATATGTTCCTGCCTAATCAGTCTATAAATAGCCATCTGACAGCCTCTGTAATCATCTCATGTCATGTTACAGGCTGCCTCTCAAATGCAGTGTCATCAGTTGCTCTCAGTACTGCTCCTGGTTTGCTCCAAACATGGTTTAAAGTCCTTCATTCTTCTCGTGCTCATAATATCTTCTAGACTTCTTTCTTTTATTCACCCCAACATATTAGAATACCAAATATACAGGTAGAGGAGTAGGAATCATTAACACACACATGCTGAACTGGCCATGACAGGCTGAGATTTGTCTAGCTCTGCCTTCTACATGGTTTTCCATAAAGCTGTATATGTACCTAATTCTGAAAGAGTCTGGAGAATTTATAGCTGAGCAACTAACAGAGGGTAAATAATTTCACAAAGTTTGCATGTTTTCAGTTGCTACAAGTACCCTCTAACTTTTTTATCTTAAAATTATTCTGAGGTGAATTTTGGATATAAATCTCTTGCATAGTTTCAACATGCCCCATTTGCTTGAATTTCATGAGATCTGAAATTTTAGACAGTGTTTGATGTTCTTCTCAGCCATAATTATGCTTAAGTAAATATTTGGAATAACTAGATATGTCTGTAGTTTTCTGCTTAAGATTCTTGGATTTAGAAGTAAGTCTTCCTGACAACAATCTGGAGACAATGAACCCTAAAAGTAGTCAGCACATTAATTTCATTTTTTAATGAAAATTCATTAAAAATTTAAACAAGCATTCACAGATAGAATCCTTCTGTAAACATGCAAAACTTCTCTAATTATAAAAACTTCATAAATTTGTGATTTGGCAGCAGCAGAATGCATGCTAAAGAGGTAGCAACCTGAGAAGAGATGTGATAGGAAAAGATTGCTAGAACATAAAATATAGATGGTCCAGCTAATGCTGTGTGTTGTCATTTTGTGTAAGTCCAGGTGCATAGCATATGTAAGAGTGGAGAAAGCTGCCTTGCCTTCAAAGAGAGAAATTGAGTCTTTGTTCATTCCTGGGGTAAAAAAGGTGCTGTGATTTACCATGACTTTATTAATTGTGTAAATAACTTTGATAATACGCATACATTTGTAACTAGTAATATTTATTGCAAGAAGTTACTGGAACATTGTATCTACCTGTGTCTGTGGATACACATGTCTTTGAAGGGTTCATTCTTTCTGTAAATTGAATGATTCAGTGACCCTGGAACAGAAATGTATATGTGATGAGGTGTGCTAATAAAACCTTAGTTATGCTATCAGGAAACCACAGCTTGAAGGCTGTTGAGGAAAAACAGGATTGTAACAGAGACTCCCTGAAAGTTCAAGTATAGGATAATTGCAGAGGCCTGGAAAGTGCAAGGAAGGAACAATACCAGAGGTGCCAGGTCTGTTAAGTGAGATCACAAGTGGTCGTTGCATGGTCATTAATGAAATTCCATGTTGAGAGCCAAGTGGAACTTGTTTCAGGGATAAAAGAGAACAAAGAACAAGTATTACACATATGTGAATCTTACATTACAAAATAAATTTGAACATACCTAAGTGCTAACCAGTGAGAAAAGAGCAGGCAAGCACAGTGTTAGGGAACATATCAAAGTTCCCTAGGCAGACCCAGAGTGAGAAGGAATCATCAGCTTCAATGTTTCTCCCACAAAAGAACTTCATGTGCTACCTTAACTCCACGCTGATTCTTCTTCTCAGACTGGTACCCCCATCTTAGGACCCAAAGAGCAGAAAGAGGATGGATATAATGCCAGAAAAAGATGCAAATACTAGATAGTTTGTGTTTATCTGTTTTAATGCCATCATTTTGAGGAGTAGGCTGTAATAGTTGTAAAATTGCAGAACAGTTTAATTTGGAAAAAGGATGTCTAAAGGTGATCTAGTTGGATTGCCTTTGTCAGACCATTACCAAGCAGGTGATATTATTCAGTATAACTAGTCTTAAGTACCTCTAGGGGCAAGGAATTCACTGCCACTTTGGTCAACCTGTCCTACCAGCAAGGTGAAACATTTTCTGCTAACTTAGAATTGTCATGTTGAGAATTGCACGGATTGCCTGCCCTGTTATCACTGTACACGTTGTCTGCATCAGACTGTGGTGGGGGTCTGTCATTCTGTACAATTAGGGGGAAAGCTGAGAAGAAACTTCATCTCATCTGAGCCAATGATTAAGGTGCAATCATGCTTCAGAAATCTGAATGCATTGCTTTCAATTCCTGGCAACACCATTTTATTATTTAACTGTTCTCACAGAGGCAAAATTACTGTAGTTTTAGGAATCTAACTTGAATATGCTACAGAGGAACAAACTTAGAAAATAAAGTCATGCTATACTTAAAGCAGACTAAGGTAGAAAAAGGTGGATACTTATACAGTCAGTGTTCATTCATGGGTATTATGTATAAATGGGGGTTTTGTGTGTTTTTGGAAACAGATTTGAAGAGGTTAGAAATACCTTCATAAAGAAATTATCTGAAAAATATGACGTTCATATATATATAAGGATAAATGATCCAGAATTGGTTTTATTAATACTGCTAAACCTTCATACAGAAAAATTAAGAAATGTTTTTTGATAAATATTTGTATGGAAATAAGATAATTTTGGTCTTCTAAGTTTTCATCATTGTTACTCAACTCTTGTTTCACTGATGAAAAACCTTTTTATATCCCTTTTTCCAAAAGCTGTCAATTTCCGTATCTTTGTCTGACACCTATGAATAAGGTTGTCAAGGTGGATGGAGGAGAGGAGTAGCTGGGGCAGAATTACACAGATGGTGTTGACACAGACTCACATGCACAGTTATTTGCAGCCTCCATAGCTAAAGGCATACATGGATTATAATGGCAAATGTTGCTTCCAGGGACAAAAGAGAAACAGTTTGAAAAAGTCTATAAATCATTGAAAACTGCAGAAATTCATTTAAATGGCAAAAGTCCTAAACTGTCACAGTACATGTAAAGAAAAATATCAGATTATAATCTGAATGATCAGATCAGCCTGTTAATTTAAAGCTTTTATTGTGTCTAGGTTCTTAACACCTTAAAATAAATTGTTCTGTAATGTGGACTCATGATGATGTGGTGCCCTAGATGTGTTAATGCTATGTAAATGCAAAGACAAAGTGCTTCAAGAGCACAGACTCAAAGTACTGCTCTGTCATGGACTGAACCTTTCATACATTTTGAAATGCTAGTTAAGTATAAAGCAACCAACATGCTATGTTATTACAGTTAAGCTTTTTAGTTTGCAAAGTGTCACACTTTGAAAGGTAATTTAATGCTGCTGAAGTTAGAAGCTGTTTTTAGGTTTAAAGTTGCCAACTATCCTGCACACCTGCACCACATAATTTTACAAGGCATTCTGGTCCTTTTTTCTCATCATATCAGAGAGAGTTTGTGTACGTGTTAAGGTTTTTATTCTTATAGCAGAAAGATAAAGAACTCATAACATGTTATCTACCTTAAAAAGACAGCAAATATTACTTCATGATATTGAAAGCACCCACAAAATCATCTTGGTAATTATTTTTTAATAAAGACGTTGTGTGACAAGGTTTGTCTTATATACATCCTAATAGCCGTGAACATATCTGCTATTTTTACATATTTTCAAAATCATTTGGTCCCTCTGCTATATTTTAATTTCAAGTAAATGAAGGTTTTTAAACTACTGAAAGTGGCAGTAAAATTTTTGTCATCTGGCAAGTTACATGAAACTCTGTTCTTTACTCTGAATTTTAGTTATAAGAATGAAAAGAAGAGGAAAATTCCTTACCAGTAATTTCATGTCTTCTACTCCAAACAGAATTATGGTAACTTTAATACTGTGACAGAAAAATCCAAAGGAAACAAAGGACATAAATCCCTACTGAGATAAACTTATGCATGTAAATTTACTTTCATTTTATCATGTTGTACACCAGAAAGATTATCTGTTATTAGTTGACATAAGTGCATCTGCAAGGAGCACTTGAAAATATTGACTTATTTGACAGAAAATTAAAACCCCTTTTTTCCTGAATCTCTGATCTCACAATAAATTAACAGAATCACCTAAGCAATTTATTTGGTGAGATGATCGTTTAAAAGTACATTTTCAACATTTTCTTCTGTAGGATTTCTAATCTGTTATAGGTAAAAAGAGTTAGCAAAAGATTGTTTCCACAGGCACTGAAAACTGCAAAACTTTTTTTCATCCTGTATATCCCTTTACCAAATAATGGTCAGATGGAATCCTTAGGAAACGTGGCTATTTTCTAGAGCTGAAAGTCTCTCTTTCTTAATGAAGGAATAATGACAGTGGGTGCCTTGCTGAAATGCTTTTTAGGCCATTGAATTCAAAGTGCTTTATAAGAACATAGTCTTTTGTACTTTAATTTCAAACCCTGTCCAGAATAAAGAATTCGTGGCAGGTGAAAATTGAAAACAGTGTCTGAAAGGAATGAAGTTAGTACAGAAACCTTTAAAATGCAAAAGTGTTCAGATTTTGTTCACTGTGATTTTCAGGGTAATTGCCAGTCATTTTTTAACTTATTTAAACCAATTTCAACCATCTTATTTAAACCATATTTAAACAGAGAATTGGGAAAAGGTAAACTCTTACTGCATGTTTTTCCTCTTGCTTTTGTACTGACAGTAGCACATTTTACTTAATGGCTCATACTTTTTGTTTTTTCTTTTTCATTTATTCAGTTCTCAGGACACTTCAGTGCTCTACTGGAAAACAAGTACCATCAAAATTTGTATATTAAGTTAATTTTAAAATTACTACTAATAATGTAGATCTGCAATAAGAATGCAATAGCTGAGAAATGGAAATGTTGTATTTCCTATTTTTAGTCTTGTAAACATATGCAATTTAAGACATGACGATTATAAGAGGATTGAATTTTAAATTTGTTCTCTCTTTGAAGAAAATGACCAAACCGCCAGTGACAGGAGTATTCAAAACTGTACCTCATATTTTTAATTGTCAGCATAATCCAGAAATGTTCTATTTATAATCCATTAAAAAAACCAGAAAAATTCTAATCATAAACCTCATAAGAACAATACTTTCATTTTTTAATAGATTAGATTAATTTCGCTGTTGTAACTTGGAACATGGAATAAAGCATGAGGAAAAAACCCTCATGCTTGAGGTTGGGCTGCGTATGACTAACAGCTGAGAGATCTCATAGAAGAAAGTCCTGTTTGCATAATTCAGTGACACTGAGAACATGTTTAATCTTTCTTCTATTATAGAGAAGCTTTCTGCTATCTGGAAGGAGAGAGTGGTTAACATTGCAGAAGTTGTCTGATCTATCCAGGTATTACAGGTATTGTGCTCTTCATAGACATAGTCATAGTCCTTGACATCAGTGTACAGGTCTCACCATTAAATCAATACACAGGGAAAATTCTGAAGTCAGATGTTAGAAGACAATTTAAAACATTTCCCATAAAACTCAATAGTAGATGAAATTGTGTCATTTCACTGTATGATGATGGCAGCCTGTGGAATTGATACTTCACTGCCTAACCAAATTAAAATTTATTTTAGAAATAACTACTTTTATTAAAGCAATATGTTCAATATTTTCAGATCTGACCAGTCTTTGGAGCTTTCTATCTGAATATTATTGAAAGACACAGTTTTTCATCCTGGTTTAGATCTCTATACAGAAAACAGACCATTGGCTTAGACTTGATTTTGGAACTTCACTCCCACACTGGCATATACACAGACAAACAGGAAGGTTGGAAAAGTTCTTTATATTTGGAAATGCTGAGAAAGATATATTCTCTCATAGTTTTGTTTTGTTTGATTTGGAAATACAAATATTATTTGAAATAAGCGTTGAGACTGTAAACTCCAGCACCACTGCGCATGAATGCTCAGCTTCGAGTCTTAAGGAATCCCTTTCAGCCTAGAAGACCTTAGATTAAAAATGTCTTATTCAAAATTATTATAATGATTTAAATTATTTTTTATTTGATTGTCAATTTATATTATAATTATAAATGCCAATGAGCAGCAGGCTTTTTCTGGAAATTGGAATGAATTCAGAAATGTTCTTTTAAGTACTAAAAAGCTGAGGCACGATACTGTCTGGTTTTAGAAAGGACAAGCAAATAAATTGTAATGATATGTAAAGGAATTCTAAGAAGGCATGTTGGTGTGATTTGGTTCAGACAGTAAGAGTCTGAAGAAAATATTTCAAAATTAGTCTTAAACTGAGTTCCATTTATTTATTTCTGTTCCTTAACAGTTGATTTAGGGGACACTCCATCAAAACTGAGGTTCACTAAAAAAATAAATGTAGGCTTGCTAACATGCCTACCAATTTACAGGAAACTTGAAATGTATTTTGATTAAATTACTTATTTTATTTGAGGTGGAGCACCTTTTGCATAGTGTCAAGTCTCTTATGAAGTGATAGGGGCTTTAAATAAAACTCATCTGTTAAAAGCACAAAGGAAATTTCCTGAAGGTAACAGGCTCACTTTGTCAGGACTTTGGAAACTGAATGACAGAAAATAGTTTTTGAGCCTTTTAATTCTTTGGATTTGGTGAAAGACATTTAGAGAGGTTAAACAAAGTTTGCATGTGGTCCTATAAGCCCTTCAACATCCTGTTCAGCTGCTCATGTGACAAGGTTAACCAGAAAATTCAGCTGTCTTTCTCTATAACACACTGCTCATTGAATGTCCATTATTTAAAACTCAAGGGGCGTAAAGGAAAGATATAAATTATCATTTAGATGACAGATTATAAAATAATCTTATAAGGACTTAATAAATTTAAGTAACAATTGGAGATTAAATAAATACATTCAACAGGTATTATTTAATCCACACCATACTTTATTGAAAACATAAAATGAAGAAATGAAGTCACTCTAGAAATACAAATGTATTCTGCCCCTTTATATCTTGATGGCATTAGGGCACATCATGCACCAGATCTATGAGAGCCTTACGCTCCTGGGGTCTGAGGTCAGAGGATTCCCTAAAGCTGACTGCATTGGAAACTGAAGTCAGCCTCACAGGGAATGAGTGGCAAAGGCACCCCGTTGTGACTTGCCCAGAGGCTCCGTGCATGCTTGGCATAGACTGTCTCAGGAGAAGGTATTTCAGAGACCCAAAAAGGTGCTGGTAGGCTTTCAGTACAGCTGCCCTGGAGATGGAGGAGATTGAGCAGCTGTCTGCCTTGCCCTGACTCTTGGAAGGCCCTTCTGTTTTGGGGTTGCTGAGGGCTGAAGAACAAATGATCTCTCCCACAAGGAGCACCATCTGAGACTCCCTGATCCCCATCCATACACTCATTTGGTGGCTAGAGAGCCAAGGAGTGACCAGTAGAACACGCTCACTCTTTAAGAATCTCACACTGGGTGCCAAATGGGATTTGTGGCAGCTGGCAGCTAAATACCACTCACCCTGATGCCCTGCCCTGCTGCCCCCAGTAGGGAAGAGAATTGGGAAAAGGTAAACCACATAGATGCAGATAAGAACAGTTTAATACCTGAAATAAATTCTTGAACTTCTTGTGCTTGCTGGCAGAGCATGGGTAACTGAAATATCCTTGTCTTAAGGTAAGCATTGCACAGCAACAACTAAACCAGCAGTTTGTTATCAACATTATTCTCTTACTGAGCCCAAGACACAGCTCTGTTCCAGCTACTAGGAAGGAAACGATAGCTGGAAGCTGTCTTAGGCACAGCAAGCAAAAAATTAAACATTTTTTGTCTCTCGGAGAAGTAAGGAGGCGTGCCAGCAGAGATGCCACTTTGAACTTCCAGAATAGGGTTTCAGTAGTTATTTTCAGTATTTATTTTCATTATTTCAGCCCCTGCTCCTAATTTCAGTCCCTGTTAAAAATCCTCTGAAATTGACAAGTTCACAAATTAATTGAAAAATATAATAATTTTTAAATTTAAAAAAATATTATGCTTAGAAAACCTGAATTAATTTTTGGTTTTTTTTACAATGTTCAATCTAGGCATTATCTAAGTAATCAATTATTTATGAATGTCTTCGCTGACTTTGTGATCCTGTTTTCTCTAGTGTCTCTTCGACTGAGTGGTTTACCAGCATCCAAAGTATCATTACATAATAAATCAGTAAGTAGTATTCACCTCATCATACTCCAGGTCACACAATCTATCATTTCTGAGAATTCACATTAACTCTTGTGGATTAGTAACCTGAAAATGTGCTTTGTCATTGAAATAAGGGAAGAAAATGCAAGGAGAAAGAACTTTTATAGGTTACAGTTCTCAGAGCAGGATAACCTTGCCCTGAGAGAGACTAGTACCATTTCCCTCTGGAACTCTTGAATTTCTCTTCACATGCTGATTGTATTTTACAAAGTGTTTGCTTTTATTATGTTAAGCATGCATTGAAAAATTATTTATTTCTTTAATCTTGATGACAGAGGGAAAGAAGCAAAGGGGAATAACTTGTGTTGGACATTTCTTGGCAGCAGCTGGCAGCAGTCACGATCTGGTAATTGATCCTGAACCATGTGAACCACTGTTAAAACATTGTGACCTGTTCTGGTGATTCAGGTAGAATTTCTGTTCCTGAAAGACAAGTAAAAAGAACTGGGAAAAGAGGGGAAAAGGGATCATTTTTCAAGAGAGAAGCAGCAGTTTAAGAGAAACGCATTACCTGACTGTTTCCTGTATTCATCACTAATTCAGGCTAAATACTTCTTTGGTTTGCCCCTTTTGTGTCATGAAAAGTCATTCATTACTCTAAATGCAGTTTCAGGCTTTGTGTCAGCTTGTAACAGTGCAGTTTATCACCACAGCAAGAGGGAGAAGTGCAGAAAAATTAGGTTAATCAATAGGGCTGCAGCGTGTTTGACATTACATTCAGGGGAGGTTTAGCATGTCATTCCTAACTGCAGGCCATAAACTGCCTGAGGTCTGTGTACGCTCCTGATGTGAATGCTGGCTCCTCATGCAGATCGAGGGCAGAACAGAGCTTTTAGCTTCTGCTAATCATGCAGCCCTGCAGACACCAAGCACCTTGGATTGTAAAAAATGTGACATCACTTCTTCCCATTTTCCCTCTCCTGAAAAAAAATTATAATGTTTCTAATTGGCAGACCTAGGCAAAATCATTAAACAAATGTTCTGTTTAAAACTTATAACCAATTTTTTTTCCTTAACATCTAAAACTATTCATTCAGTGTTTGGTAGGAAGGGATTTGTGGGCGGCTGGTGTTTGGGGCTTTATGAGCATTTTGGTACTTTTACAATGGATCAAGATAAGAAACAACGAACTGTCAATGGAAAAAATACTTGTGAGGCACTTCAGTAGTAAGGGTTAGGATGTACGATAATATGCTTACAACCATAGGGAACCTAGGGGGAAAAAATCTCCTACTTTTTGTACTGCAAAATCCTGGGGCTTCCAGACGTGCAGATTCAGACCTATGATTAAAAAGATATATGAATCCCTTATCTGTCAAAATAATATGTGCTCTTATACTGAAGGCATTATTCGAGTAAATGCTGATGATGACTGTGATGATGCTTTGTGATGACAATGACAACCTTATGATGCATTTTTATAACACTGGAAGTTACTCCCCATGTCCTTAGACTCAAAACTTCTTAGTCTTGCATGTTGCAATCCCCTGTTAATTAGGTAGTTTCCATCTTTAATTTATTTTTTAAAAACCATGGGTCTGTTTGAGGTTTGTTCAGAGCAAGAACTGGGCACTGTGGGTTTTAGCATTGTACAAAGCATTGCTATAATTTAAAACATATTTTATATCAGTTATTTTAAATTACATGTTCTTGAAGATATGTCATCATTTTTGTAAACCTCAGTAAAATATACTTTTTTTTTTTTTTTCAAAGAGTTGCTTGTAAAGTTTATACAATTATATAGTCCGAGATAAAGTTCAAAGACTCAAGGATGAATATCATTCAAATTTACAGAAACCTGCAGTCCAGATCCTTGGTAGACTTAAAGAGACATTACTTCACTGAAATTAATGGATCTATACAGACTTGCTCCAACTCAGGAACTGTACTGGAATGTTTATCTAAAGATAATGTAAAAATCTTTCATCTTGAAATTGAGTGAGGTAGTTCATAAATATAGGCTTTCCTTCAAGACTTTTGGTATGCGTGTAATTTTCATTTGAATGAGGACAAAAGGGCTACTCTCAGCATAAATTAGAGATAAAACAGGAAAAGGAAAAAAGGACAATTAGAAAGATACACTGACAACTGATAAGACTTGAGTACAAGTAAGATATATTCATTAAATTAACCCTGAATGGAGTTCATATGTGCTACTAAAATTTCAGGACCTAAGGTTTATTTCTGAATTATTTTTCTACTCACATTTTTTTTATGTTAAAAAGTCCCCTTCCCACCTGTAAATGAATTTATTTTAAAGGCAGAAGAGGATTATTATGATTGCTTATTCTGAACTTTTATATAAGGCCTGCCCCATCTTCTGAAGCAAAATAATACAATTTCCTCCATAATAAACTGTATTTTTATGTGGTGGATTTTTTGTTTGTTTGTTTGTTTGTTTTACAGTATTTTTAAAAAATGAGATGTGGATTTCACCGGGAACAATGTTTCACCCTCTGATTTGACTGTAGGGTAACCTCAGGCACATATTCCTGTTATTCTTTTACAGAGAATGTTCAGAGAATGGGTAACATTTTGTGGGATAGGCTTTCCAAAGCTTTTCAGTGTTTGCATTTTACATGCCAGATTTTTTTTGTTCCTGTAAACAATTTATTCAGAAGTGTTTATAGATTAATTTCTAAAATGGATCTGAAAGAATTACACATTTTAATTGACATGTGGAATAATTAAGTTGTGTCTCTAATAGACTGCTATAATAATTATTAAACATGATAGAATATATATTTCTGAAAATGAGGGCAAAACTCAGGCTTCCAGCTCTGAAATGTACAATGCTTATATCCAGTTACTTGTATATATCAGAAAACAGACAGAGGCACACTCCCTATTCAGTTAATCATACATATATCATACATATATATATATATATACACATAAAGATGTTTCTCCTAAAGGAATAAGTGTTATTGACACCTGCAGGCCCACGTATAATATGTTCATTTTAAAAGAAAATTTAAGAAGGACTCCAGCTTTGATTCTGGGTGAAATTATGAGGAGAAATTTTGTATTTGTAAACCAAATGTCAAATTCAGTGAGAATCTAAGAGGATACTAATATGACCAGGGTGGCAATAAAGGTGCATTGGACCTCATAGTGAATCACCTAGCCTGGAGGCCCCTTTAAATGCTGGCAACAGTGCATCTACAGTGATGCTTGTAGGCAGTCTTTGAGCATTTTATTCAGGCAGCTAATAACAAATCCACTGTGTATTTTATCGGCCCTGATATTCCCTGGATAATGGCCAAAGAGAAAAGCATTTATCTACCATGTGCATCTACTTAAAAGCTGGAACAAATCTTCATTTTTATTAGAAAAGGCACTCACTCATGGCCTTCATTTTTATATGGCAAGTGCAAATGATTTTCTGGAGCATTTCTGTGGAATTATGCTCTTTCCTGAAAAGTCTACATTAGGAAGGTGATACTTTATTAATATCAAATGAAACCTTGTTAACCACTTAAAGGTTATAATGGAATAAAATTCTGTGCCTTTTACACCTAGCATATGCATCACTTTTTCATATGCTGCATGGCATCTAAGATAATTTAAACAAACTTTATACTGACTTATGATGCAATGAAATAAATAAGTGGAATGATAACCATGGTGATTGGGTAGGTATGAAGACTGGAAAACTGAGACAGGAACCATTTGCTAAATTCTAGCACACTTTTCATAATAATACTTATTTTACTGAGTTTTATGTGATTTATCATCAGTGCAAACAATTATAAAATTCAGAAATGCCAAGTGGGAAAAAATTGTGCCATGAAACTGAAAACTATTGGAACCCAATGTTGGGCCTATGAAGAGCTGTTACCAGAGTTGTGTGACATTTTGGGATGGTGTGCTAAGTGTATATGGATTCTATGAAACTGAAATATGTGAAACCAGCTATTCTTATGAAATATTCTGACTGCTAAGAGCATGTGGCAAAAGCCACAGCTTAAAAAAGATAAGCCTTTAGTCATAATTTTTTCTTAACTGTCTTTCATTCTCTCTTTCCTCCTGATGGTGTTAGTACCCCCTGTGATTTCCCACATGACCAATATTGCTTTGACTAGCACTTCCTATGAAGGGATTTCTCTTTTACATTCACCCTGGTGTTCAGGAGCTTTGAAAGTTTTTAAGCTGTAGCATTGCTTTAAGCATGAGACTTAGTACTGATGTATGTCTTATCTGGCTTCAATCAAGCATGCAATAAACTTACATCTGCTTGCAAAAGATTGTGTGGATGAGCAATTGTAATGTTAATGGCAAACCAGGTCATTAGAGAAGAAAATAAAAAATTACTCACATTCTTAAAATATACCATGATTTTTGAAAATCTTGAAAATAATCTTGTTTCCAGCATCTCACAAAAATAAATCCAAAGGGGATCTCCTGGTAGATGAGAATCTTCAAGCTATTAAACAGTTTCGGTTTGTCATTTTCAGGGACCATGAACTTTCATTTGATCTTGATCTTAAGCCTGTACAGACTTTGCCATATTACTTTTCATGAGAGAGTAATTCATTATCCTTAATAAAGGCACACTGACTGGGAATAATTTGTTTTTCACTGACTCCATTACAGATATGACTTAATTAAACCTGTCTTTTCATAGCTAAATCGAGATGAGATGAATCCCACTTTCTCTGAGTTTCTCAAAACCTATATCAAAAATTTTCCTGATGGAGCTTATTCTATCTGTATTCCTAAGACAGGAGCTTGAAAAGGATAAATGCTGCAGAACAATGACATTTTGATTTTTTTTTTTCTCTTGGAATGCTGTTGAAACGTTCACATGAGTTTCTACCTTATAAAGTTTAGCCAGCCAGGGCATGGTAGGATCATTATCTATGTTGAAATATCAGAGATAATATTACTGCCATGGACAGAAACACTGAACATAAAATAAAAAAGTATCCAAAGCATTGTGAATAGAATATATGTCTTCACCATTTTGCCCTGGCATCAGTTCAGTTTCACCTATATGCTATGGGTGGTGTAGATCATGGTTCTACCTCCTCTAAGTAATAAATTATATGTTATGTGTGTTTGTGCTTATAAATGTTGTATGTATATGAAGTACTATATGTCTACATTTCCAAAGACGAACATGCTATCTTTCATGGAATATCTGTGATTAAATCAAGAGCTTTTAGTACATTATAACAAAGTTTTAAAGTATTGTATATATGGGTATATTTATAAAGCACTGAAACATCTTCATCTGATCACAGCTGCTCCATTTGGTGAGCAGCTGTACTTGCATTTTAATCTGCAAAGCCTCAAGTTTGTGAAAACTTTGACTGGTGAAATCATGAAAAACATATTTCAAGGTTTTATCTTCCCATTGCTTAAGAAATGCTATGAAACGTGATGTGAGATGTGGAATGTTCCATCAAGTTGTATAAATAAGTGAAACCATTTGTCCTTCTGATCCTTTTGCATGTAAATGCTGTCAGGATAAAATGGCTGTTAAGAAAATGGAACATAATTAGACCTGACTTATTCTAAATACCCTCAGTATAACTCAGACTAAGGAAGCTTAATATTTAAGAGAAGGCAATTAAGATAGCAGTCTTTTTGCTTAACATTTCTGCTCAGTATTTTTTTGTCAAGCACTTTGAATTGTTTATATTCAGTAGTGCTTCTGAATATCATGACAGGAAAATCCTGACATTCACTGAGGCACTGGTAGTTTAATGTGACTGCTACTACAAGAGAAAGGTCTGCAATAATTCTGCTACTCCTCTGAAAAGAAATCTTTAAATCAACAAAGAACTGAGATTAATTCATTTTGCCTGAGTAGGAATAACTAAAACATAATTTTGGATTGCACTTGTTGAACCATTGTAAACAAAAGGAGAAATATATGTTTTGATACAAAATGAAACTAAACAAAACTTTTTTTAAAATTTAAATTGAAATTTCCAATTGCATTAAATTTTTTTATTTAGATTGTAGTCTACTGAGGCAAAAATTTAATATAGTGTCTAGCATCTGCAAGTGTCTACTATGGAGTCTTCTCTCTGCTATTCCAGTAAAACCAGAAATCTGCTTTTAAGTGTGTATTTATTTGTCTTTATGCCACTTAGGATGAAACTATCAAAACACTGAAAGCAATTTTTATTCTCTTCTTGATTTGACAAGTTACCTTCCTGGGCATTAATTTTGAAATAAAGAAGATAAACTTGAGGAAACAGCCTATATATACAGGTCACTTTATCCCAAATTTTGAGGGGAAAAAATAGAACTAATTTTACCTGCTCTACTGGGATTTTCAATTGTAGTAATCTGTAAGTAATTATGAAGTAATAGGTTGCAATTAGTAGTATTTTTGATACTGTGTTTAATTGTAGACCTTTTATCTCAATCCCTTCCAGCTCAGGATATTGTATGATTCTAGGATTCCATGAACTGAAATTATGCCTATTCGTTGTAAGTCAAACAGTGGTGCAACATGATGATTCTCATCAGAGTTTTGAATTGTTTTAAACATCTGTAAACCAAATCAAGCACAGACTGTCTCTTCTGGAATAGTCCAAATACTTAATCTTGTATCTTTTAGTTACAGTGTAAGTACAGTGTAGTTCCGGAGCTGAACAGAATTTTATTACAGTGAGCATTTTGTGCTTTTTTTCATTTCTTGGTTTTGCCACCTCTCAATTTCCTTACTTCAAGCTTTTATTTTATTTACATTTTGTTACCCCAAAGTCATCTCAATTCTAACTGAATACATTAGATTCCTTTGTGGATGCAAGCAAAATACATGAAGCAGCAGGAATGACCAGAGTAACCCATCAAATCAGACAGACTTTAAGGCTTAATTATATGTTGTATGACAGTCATGACAGATATCTTTACTGAATGTTGCTGAGCAAGATAAAACACTACATGCAATATGAGAGATTCATTGGTGTATTTGTGTATTTTTGTCCTTTGGAAGGGGAAATGATGATGAAGGAAACTTTGTTCCAGCTGTGATAGCTAAATTCCTCTATGATGCTAAAAGCATTCTTTAAGCTTTCCTATACTATTTCCGTGGGGCTTAGTATAGCACTGGTAGAGAGAGTGGTGAGGTTAGAGATGTACTCACTCTTAAGGTCTTCAGCTGAGTGAAAATAAACAGAAAACACAAGTAAGAAATGCAAAGCTAAACTTTGCTTGGATTATTCTGATTAATTCCCTGCCAAACTAGCAAAAAAACCCCTTTTGTTTCAGCATGGTGCATTTGACAAAATGCACTCACAAAGGGTATGGATAGGGCATTTATGCAAACACTAGCAAGGTAGTGAGACAGCAGGATCGAAACTACTCACATTTCAAGGTGGGGGCAGTGATAAGAGCTCAAGAATTTTAATTAGAAATAATTAAATGTCAGAAATATATATTGATAAGATATCGTGACCAAAACAAGGAGTGTGGATCCTTAGGACTGCTGCTAGGTAACTGTCCTCGATTTTGTTTAGAAACTCCAGCTTTACAATTCTTGCTGGAGTTTCATAAGATAGAGTTTCTTTTCCCTGCTAAGTGATTTATGATTCCTACATCACATGTAAGAATCATGAAGATTCACTATAGCTCTCTGCTTAGACTTCCTTCTAGTCCAGACAGAAAAACTGGGCTGGAATCATTCCTCATCTGCCAGTAGATCTGTCCCTCACAATGGAAGGGGGATGGATAATTCACAAAGAATGATTGATTGGCTGAAATCAGATCATCTTTCATATCCATGAAAGCCGACATGAATTGTAAAAATCTCTTCAGATGTGATTTTTTCCCCTAAAAATAGTTTTGAATTTTAGAGTTAATACTTCTTGATAGTATTTTTCAATCTACTACAGTATATTAATTATTTGAGAGATTTGAAAAATTAACTAAGATGTATAAGGGTTTGTAGTTGTTTGTCTGATATCAGACAAGTTAATTTTGTTTTGAAGGGACAATTTCTTAGTCATAAAAATATTTAAAATATTAAAAATTAGTTCTGTTTAAATATACTAATATTAATATATCTTAATGAATATTTATTAACAGAAATTTAAGAGTTCTTCAAACACATGCCAAAATATTTCCAAATTTTCCAATATTGCAATTATTTTTGCTTGTTATTTTTGAATTTCTTTTAAAATATTTGCCTTTTCAGAATATTAGAATATCATTTTTGTCTCATGTTTTCCTTCTCTGATGTATGCTTTCTGTCTTCTTCTACTTGACTGCATATCCAATTATTTTTCTTGTAGCAACCAATCGTCTGAGAATTTTTAGAATTTTTAAATACATATTGGAAGAAGAAATTTAGGTTACTGAAATTACAATATATTGTAAACTTAGTTTAGCTAATATTTTCTTCACTTTGAACGTATATGTAATCTAAAAGTAAATATTTTAAGAGTCTCATTGAACAATTTTAGTTTTGACAGATTAGTTTTTATAAATCCTGAGTTTTAATTAATGGAATAAAAAAAAATTGGAGCTATTATTGCTGAAATTAATTAGAAGACTGAACATTTCCTTGAGAATCCTATGTCTTGCTTGTCTCACCCTTTTCTGCATTTTTGGCTTGTATCCTCCTAAAGATCGTACCCTGGAATGTATCAGCCAGACAAGAATCATGATGTGGCAGTGAGGGCACCCCAGCATTATTTGGAAGGACTGATAGGTCTGAGAAGGTTCAAGAAACACAGAGAAACAAAAAGCACAAAGATGAGATGCAGAAAAACTTAAAGAAACCCTGTAGAGGTGGAGGATCTTCTTATAAAAAAAAAAATCAGCAGACTGCTCTTATAAAACAGAAAATTAAAGGAAAAAAACCCCAAACAATCGGTTTACTAGGCATGGTATCATAAAGTATCATGCTTTGGAAATATGTGTCTTACCTATCTACCACATTATCTGCCACAAAGAAAGATAAAAGATTTGTTTCAAAGACAAATTTCTTTCAAATATGGAAATTTGTCAACCAGGACTTACATCTGCTTAAAAGACTATTTATTTATTCACTATACAAGTACAGGCACTGAAGAGCTGTGACAATGGGAATATCCAATGTGACCCTTGTACCAGAGGACATATTTCCAGGAGACACTGCCACCAGTGAGACTTCACACAGAAGCTCATTTATAATGTGTCTGCTATGCTGAAGTACTAAATAAAAACAGTTACTCTTTTTGTTTAATAGACAGATTTACAAGGCCTGTGTTGGTAACTAAACAGCTGGAAAATTTGTCTTATTAGGGAAAGCTGAAGGGCAGAAAATTAAAGTTTATGTGGAAAAATCTTTGCACTTTAAAAATACATCAATTTGATATGTGCTTGAAAAAAATCTCTATCTGAAAAATAATGCTGGTATAGGAAGAAATGAATATAAAGTGGTGATGGGTACAAATATTCAGACTGTAAACTAAAATAATAATTAAAACTAGGGGAAAAGCATCTGGAAAGCAAAAAAACCCCAACCTCTTAGTTGATGTGGTGAGAGGAAAACCTATCTCTAAAGTGGAACCTGAGTGATGTCTGAAGTCAGCTGAATTGTGTACATACCATCAACACTGGGGAGACTAGGCTTAATGATCCAGGATCCCTCTTATAATGCTGGCTCCCTGGGTTTAAAGGCGTCCTCATGCAATCAAACACATTGCTCTTGTAACCCACAAACAAGCCTGAATACTTAGAAATCGAGAAATAAAACTGACATCCTTAAGGATAAATGTGGGGGACTTCATTCAAGATATGCCAGTGCTGTCATTAAAGACATTGATGTATGGCAGCTTCTCTGTCTCTGAAAGTGATGAGTGGTGTGAAATGTCTGCTCAAGACCTACATGACATTAGCGAAATGAAATCTTTGGAATATAAATCCCTTGGCATTGGCAGACCACAGAACACCATTCCTCATTTTATTAATTTCTGACTCAGGAAAGGCACTCAACAGTATTGCTGATTATTCTGAAGTATTAAACTTTCAGTTTTCTGGTTTCTGCAGATAAAAATAATAGCATGGATCCATGTCTTGGTTTAAAGATAATTTAACAGACAGACGTTCCAAAATTATTTACCTCTCATTTAGTTTTAGCCAATGCCTTTCTACCAATAGTGAGAAACAAGTGTGAGTACATATAAAACCCCATATTTACTCAAAAAACCAAAATAGCAAGAGGCAAGAGAAATAATAGTAATAATCACTAGTTACAAAGTTTCTGAAAGCTCATGGGCTCCCTAGGAATGAAGAGAAATTAAAAATGCCAAAAAAAAAAAGCTGGCCTACTGCACAGACAACTGTGTGTGGGAAGATAAACATGGTGGCAGCCCTTCCCCCTCTCCTGACTATGAGTGCAGAGAGATAGGAAAGAGAGAGAGAGGAAAAAAAACCAACACGACACAAAACTCCCCCACACAACAACCAAAAGTGAGCAAGGACAAAACAAAAAGAAAAACCTGGAGTCCAAAATTATATCTATTAGAATACAATAATATTTTGGGTTACCCAGGAAAGGCCAATACCGGTAAGGAAATCAAGAGGAAAATCCAATACTTCCTATGAAGAATGAATTTTCTGGCTTATCAAATAAAGCTATAGCATATATCACAAGGGTTTATGGTGTAGAGGGCAAGTACCAGTGCCAGTGGGACATAAGGGGATCTGTACTGCAAGATCAGGTGAGAATGCCTGGCAATACTCAGGGAGTTTAGTGCTTTGGGGCAGTTTAAATAGCATCCCTGTGGTGACATGGCTTGGATAACAACAGGGAAGAGTTGATAAGGGAAGAGTGTGAGTATAAGCTGTTGATGTGAACAAACAAATCCTCTAAGTAAGAGGATTTTAGCCAAAATTGATAATACTCTGAAGAAATCAACGGTGGTGACAATTACTCAAGATGACCATCAACCTGATTAAACAGTAATGAAATTGGTGCCAAAAGCAAGGAGTCAACTAAAGTATGAAATGAAATGAAATTATATGCAAAAGAACAAACATTTGTAAGAGTGGGAAGTGACTTCAGAATGGGAAGATGGAAACAACAGTAGTTAAACCTGTTTTAACACTGCCAGAACTTTCTCCTCAGCGTCATAACTCTGCCTTGGCTAGAAAGAGATGAGCAGAGTATCCAGCACATGCAGTGACAATGTGGGCTGCAACAAGAAGGAGATCCACAACTGGGGTTTGCATAGGTGACCTCATAGGGGGAGCCTTTTCTCCTCTGTGGGTATTCTGAGATATTAGGGATTGTCATGGTTATATATAAAGCTGGAGCATCTGCATATTCAACAAGAGACATACATATAGAGAAACACCCCAGTTCTTTTCAGGTTGAGCAGTTTTCCTCTTTGATATCTGCTTTTCTTTCTTTTTTTTTTATCTTTTTTCTGTTTGTTGGAATTAACATGCAGGAGACACTAATAAAACATACAGACACCCCAAGACCTTGCCTTCAAGAAACCCTACCTTCCAGCATCTTTCAACTGTGAAAGTGTTAGAAATTCTAAATACCCATTCGTGACCTGACTTCTGGATGCATTTAGAAAGTATCATATCCAGTGCTTCCTAGGTTAAAATCCCGTGAGGACAATCGGTTTTCTTGCCTTTGTAAAGGTGTTAATTTAGCAATCATTGACCATCTTTGAGCTTTCTTAACAATCTCCTTATGCCTACTAGGGTGGGCAGTGGAGTTTACAAAGAAACTTTTCCTGTACATTTTATGAAGGATTTCTTACCAGCTCCTTCTCTGTAACTCCTCACAGAGTTCCGAACACTTGATGGATTTGCAGCTGAGCCACCTGCTTGAACAGTGTTCCGTAGTCCCAGGCATGCTAGCCTCTAGCTGAGACCCAAGTAGTAGCTCAAATGGTACAGCAGATATTTGCACAATTAAATATTAGCTTCTTTTGATGGACTGTGGGGTCACAGGGCTGAGGGAATCATAGGCCAGCATTCAGAAGTCACCACTTTTTGTGTGCCACCTGAAATTACGGACTTCAAAACACTCCACAGCAAACTTCAGAGCAGCTAAAGATGAAACTGCAAGCACTGTGTGCAATAGCTGAGCATGAGAATTTAGAAGCATACTTTTAAGCCCTTTGGAAGAGTGGTTGGCCCCGTTTGTAACCCAGCTCCCAGTTGACCTCACACAGAGCCCTTGCAGGTCTAGCTATCAGAACCACTGAGAAGTACAAGATCTGGGCCAAGTTAAAGTTTGTTAGTTTGATGAGAACTTCTATAAACATTACATGCCACCTATATTTTTAGAGACACAAGGAAGATTAAAATGTACAGGCCTTCTGCCCCGAAGTAAGTCAGGGAGAAATTAAAATATCATATTTCTGAATGTCAGAAGCAGTCAAAAAGGTGCAATTAGTTTCTTCTTGTTTCAACCTATGCACCTTCGGACTGACCTCAGGCCTTTTTCACATTTTCTGAACTAGTTCCACTTAGATTAGGTACTTCATTATTATACTAGTTACTTGTCTACTTATTTTCTTCTCACTTTTGACTTTAAATATGATTCATAGTCAGATAAGCCCTGGTAGGTGTTACTTTCCTTAGCCATCTAGCTGCAGCCTGGACAAGACTTGAAGTTAAGCCTGAATTTTAACTTCTTGAAGAAATAATTAAATCAGTGTTAGCAGCAGTCCATGTGGAAAGTGTCTGCCTAGTAATTCATTACCACCAGCCTGTCTCTAATTTGCCAGTGTGCAATGGCACCCCTACAGAAGTGTGAGAGAGGCAACAGATCATTTATATAAATTAAAATCAATAGGGGGCTGAGTATGGAGCCCAGTGGAATATCCTCTGGGCAAGTGGAAATTTTAAAGACTAAGGACCTAATCTTAGCTGCTTGACTTCTTTCAGCAAGGTAAGACTTAAAAAGATTAATTATAATTTATGAAATATTAATACCTGGAAAGCTTTTGAGAACAGATGCTGTACTTCAGCAGAGTCAAAATGAAGACTTTTCAAGTTTCAAAGTACAGTGTCAACATGGCAAATTTTTACAGCTTTAAAATCTTATTATTTTCAATGTCACTAAAGGGGATTTTTTTTCTCTTTCCCTGAACAACAGTGGGGTTTTTTGAAAATAATTAATTTATTGCCAAGAAGTATAATTTTTGATGTGTTTGAAATGTATTTCTTGATCCAAAACCAGAAGGGAAAATTAGTTTTTAATTTTGTACTTCCATTACAATGTAATGTAATGGAAGTACAAAATTCACTTCTTTATCTATGAAATTTCTATCCTTGACTTTAGTAGGCACACTGGTTACAACTTACTGGCTATAACTTAGAGTAGGTGAGAACCTGGCCCAAAGCCTTCATGCTTATATTTGTAGTGAGAGAATTATTAGATAGATAGAAGTGGATATTTCTGACATTCAGAACATACAAACATCTGAGAGTCTAAAAAGTCCTTATTACTGTAATGGCTGCAGCACTGCATTTCACAGAACAGTTAATGAGATCTGGATGCATTGAGTGACTTATTTAAAGTAATTCAGCAAGCAAATGGTGGAGTCCCAAAGCCCCTTGCTGTCACCATTAGACAGAAAACACTGCTTCTCCCAATGGGTTAAAGTTGACAGGCAATAAAAAATAACCCTTTTCTTAAACACAGAGCAGATAATAGCTCATGCTAAAATCTACATTTGTTAGTTTCAAGATATATACATTAGCCTCCCACAGAGTTATATTATTATTTAATTTGTTTTTTTCTGCCCTGGCATCTTGTTCTCTAGTCCTGTTTACAGTTCTGCTTGTTCTCATTCAACCCAGATTATAAATGCTTTGGTGCAAAATCTTTACTGCTATTGTACAGGGCACTGCTTATCTGCTGTTTGCTATGGGTAATACATAATGAGACAATCTGGGGCAAGTCTAAACTAAATGTAGTTCTGGGAACCTTGGTATTACCTATTGAATATTTTCCGTGTCTTGCTTTTCAGCACTTATCTGGAAAATAATTGCATGCATATGACCAATAGGCAATTCCTAACAGACACTGCCATCTCACATAAAGTGTTTTGCTTTAAATTGAGCACAATGTCTACTTTCTGCACTTTGTTTCTAAGGCTGAACAGGGAACATTTTCCTCAGGAGCTCATCTGTTCCTGCTGCTTCTCCCTCACCTGAAGTCATAATCCTTGGTTTGTGGCTATAATCAGCTCTGTGGAAACTAATTGTGATGTCACAGGCAGAAGATTATGACTTCAGGGGCAGAACAAACAGCAGGAGCAGGTGACCTCTAAAACACAAGATGTCTCTTTTCATGCAAAGATTGTTCAAATAAAAAATGGGACAGAGATGTGCCTATCTTTGAGAAGAAAATGTTTGTTCAGGTTTATAAAGGCATTAATTGGATTGCAAGAGTTAATTTGGAATGAAATTCTCTGTGATTATATCAAGAGATAATATATTCAGTAGCAGCTGAATTACTAAGTTTAGCTTCTAATTTCTCATTTGATTAAATGACAAACACAACTCCTGATGCAATCAGCAAGTTATCTATCTTTTCACATGAAACTGGAACCATGTAAAAACTCATTTCCTCTCTAGCTGACTTTTGCTGTGAACTCAGCTGTAAAATGGGTCAAATTTTTAAAGGTTTCTGCTTTTTTTTTCCCCTTTCATTTCATGTAGTGAACTGATCAAAGGGGCTTTTTTTGATAGCTTTCTAAGGGAATGTTTGTGTGATTTAACAGCTTGTTTTATGACAGCATTAAAGAATCAGATTTGATTTGTGTGGGTTTTTACTTTTTTTTTTTCACTTTGTGTAATAGTCAGAAGTTTGGTAGGGGAATATTATTCGTACCAACCAGAGTTTTTTCTTCAGTCCTATTCTGAGAAAATGTAATTGAGCATTTTAAACAGCATCTTAAACAGGATCTTTCATAGGGAAGATTCTTTGAGATCGATTCCCACCTAAAATCCCTACTTATTGCATGTTGTCATTGAGATTTGGACTTCAAATGTGGTTTTGTCATCATATGGAGTCATCTGCAGATGATGGATCTGTGCTTCATGTGAAAGCATGGAGGTTTTGGTGGTCTGGATCCCACTGTATTAGGAGGCTGAGTGAGAACAGACATTTATTTTAGATTGGATTCCTACTCTTTTTTGTGTGTGTCACATTCCATTCTAGAGAAATGTATTTTGGTCCAGGTAAATGACACTTGGAGAATATTTTTTTTTTAACTTTAGGATAATATTTTGTCTTTAAAGGAGAATTTTCTTCTTACTAAGATAGTAATTTACCCTGTTATTTGTGAACAGCTTCACATCTACATCAGAGATGTGAATTTAGATGACTGGCTTCTTTAAAATATAAAGGGGCTGTTGCATGATACTGAATGCTTATTGAACTGTGATTTTCTCTTGAATTTTGTGCTTAGGGATGCTAGCCCCCCCAAAATTTACAGGTAAATGTGTAAGTCTGCTCTGCATGCTCAGATAAACCATTTTGTGTCAGTTTTGTATTCTGTGAATTGGAGACCATAAGCACTTTTTTGGTTTTTTTTGAGATCAGTGGCTAGAAAAGTTCCAATACATAGTACTAGGGAGCATATCAGTTTTGGAAAGTGCACTCTTGCAACTAATTTTCCAATGCCATTAATCAGTTAAATGTTTAAATGTGTAATTTGTGTATGAAATCACAATCACTGTCCCAAAAACATAAGTGTATAGCTGATGAGAAAATACTGTATTCATATTTTCTGGGAAAAAACCCAACAAACACAAGCAAAAATACCCAACTCCAAAATCCCAAACTAACAAAACAAACCCCCACAAAATTTATCTCCCCTATAAGCATTTGCACATGATTAATTTACTACATTGGTGTTAGTAATGAATTATAAAGAGCTTGCATTTTTTAAAGGAACATGGAAGAAAAAGGTTTTTTATAAGTTATAGGATTAAATTGTGCAAAAATATTGTCCTATCACTGGATAATTTTTCCCAGGTAGTACTAAAATACAGGAAAGCGTGAGAAAGCAGTAGCAACAGATAGTACTACCTATTTAGTAGATAGTACTAAAATACAGGAAAGCAGAGAAAGAAACCTTACTTTGTTATTTGTAGGTGCTGTAAGTGGCAACTCGTATTAGAGAATTCTTGAATAGACAATTTAATAAAAGCCCGTGTTCCTCAATAACATCTAACTACAGCCTTTTTACAGATGTAACATGCAAATCTATTTCATTTGATAAATGTTTTAATTTTTCCCCCTAGAATGTCCAGTCTATTTTACACATTCGTGGAGAGTAAAATTCTCCCAAGGTTTCTCCTGACATTTTGCAAGTTCGAAAATTGCTGATAACAAGAATTTGTTTCCAGTTTAATCTCACCAATTATGGTTATTCTAGGGCAGAACAGTAGCAGTAGTAGACATAATGCTCATTGACATAATAGCACAGATGAGCTGAATAAGAAAGCATCTAACAGCATTACTTGGAATAAAGCTGCATCTCTTCGTGTCCTATTTTTATATGCAAAGAAAATACACTGGAAGGATTTTAAAGTTTTTCTCTTTATGTACACAGTAAATGCTTTTATGGAAAATCTTATTAAACAAATTCCAGGCTTCAAGGAGGAAATAAAACCATAATTTAACTCCCTATTCTACCAGCTCCTATACAGCTTAATCTGAGTGGTGCCTTTACCTTACAGTAAAACCCCAATAGTATCATATATCACTAAAAATGGTATCTTTGAAGTGGTTAGGAGTTTCTAGTGTGAGACCAGTAAAATGTGGATCCAAAGGAAACAGATATTTAATTTATTTTTGATCAGATGTAGTTCTTATTGTGGGTCCCTTTACTTTTTGAGATGATAAAAATATTTTTATCAATGAACACAACAGAAATGCCATACCTTTTATGACTTTTGAAGGCTTTGGAAAAAATATTAGAATATTCAATATAAATACTGTTTATGGACTTCTTTATGCCTTGAAGCAAACTGCCCCAGAGTGAAAGACACAATCCAGCTTCAGAATAACCAATGAAAAAAAAATTAAAACTTACTTTATTTATGCTGTTCTAATGTATGTTTCACCTTAGTTAGTAGCTCATTGCAAGGTTTAAGGAATTATTAAAAGTAGGCTTTACTTGTCGGAGTAAATTAAATTGTGATGTGTTGTCTTCTGTTGCATTTCTGTTTAACTAATTCTCAGATTTAGTGAATTGCAGCAGGTTTCACAGCTGCTAAGTATGATTTGGTGAGTGCTTTACATGTTCGAGATTATTTTAGGTGCACTTCTCTGTAACATACTCATAGCCTTTTTAAGAGATCTTCTTCTGGTTCAGCTTTTTAAAATATAATTGGGAATTCCTCCATAGATTTATTCTGCTAATGAATGAGCCATAAAATAATTTCTTATTCTTTTTAGTACTGTTTAATCAAAAATAGGTTTTCTCCTTTGCTTAACATTTGATATTTACAGCAAAAATACATAATCAAATTAAGGCAACAGAAGCAAAACTTCAGTGAGGATTAAGGGCATTTTGACATTACAGAGCAGCTGCTCACACCCATTCTAGAACTGGGACATCTGTAAATTCCCAGTAGCCTAATAATCTGATTCTTGGAAAGATGATGGAAATTGCCTACCTGTTATCATGTACTGGAGTAACATTCTTCTAATTAACATAAGGTGCTTGATCTTCAATTTAGATCTGATTTAGACTTACAAATTAACACATGATCCCTTCCAGTCTGTTGTAGCCTGTATAAAACTAGGTTCAGAGAATTAGAAGCAAAAGAACTGGAACAATGTGTAATTTTTATTACATAAAATACATTTTAATAAGTTCTCAAATTATCTTTTTTTTTAATGTAACTGCACAAAGAAAAATTTGCTCCTTTTTAACCACTGTGTTGCTACAGATACACTAGACAAATTCCTCTAGGGTAGAAAAAACCAATCAAAATATTCCTCCATGTAAAATACACAAATTATACCGGCATAACATTCAATGTTGCAGAGTACAAGGCACCTCCACTCCTTCTGGTTGACTCACACTTTTTGGATGGATAACCTCAAAAATTTTCTATACTTAATATTTCCAGTTCAGAATTTGGGGCTTTTTATTTTTCATATATTCATGAAAAATAAGCAGAACAGTCAACTTCATTCACTGATGTGGTTTGCTACTTTATACCTTCTAATTAGCATTGTATGGAAAGACTCTATTGGTTCTACCCAATGCCGAAACACAATTATGGCTCTTGGGTTTAGAACCTCTAACAAATACTTTACTCTGTTTGGAAATCTCCAGTTCATCTTGTTCTTTGAATTGCAATTGCTATTAGAATATGAGGAATATCAGTCATACAGCCAGAGGTGGTAAAATTGGAAATGGTCTTTGACTAATTTTGGTTTAAGAAAACAAGAAATTTGCCCAAGAGATTCTCTTTTGTGTACTTTGAATGCTTTAATTTCCAAATATGCTGTCAATATTCACCCATCCCAGAGGTTCAAAAGCAAAAATGAAGTTTTAGTTTGAAATCCAGTGCTTAGTAAGAAAATAAGATCAAAGTTAAGTATTTGTATTTGCTAACAGTATCCTAATAAGATATCTGAAGAAAAAGGCTAATTTTAATTATCGTTACTGAAATGTGATATTAATAACAACACATAAAATATGTAAATATTAAAATTGATGAAAAATCTGTCATAACCTAAAAGCTTCCTTTCCTAAATTTGAAGTGTTTTACTTATATTAGTTTCCTTCTCTAAATATGGTTTATTACCTGAATGGTAGAGGTCTCCTGCTCACACAGTTTCTGTATAAACCCAAAACTTACATGGATTAGTGTTAAGAAACACAGGGGGATCATTCCATCTCATTAACCTTTGAACTTAATTTTCAGTATGTTATATTCAGAATTAAATTCAATTATGTTTCAGTTAAGCAGTTTTGGACTTATGCATTAGATATTATTATCAACAAGTTTGTGTTGGGTGAGTTTTAAGCTAATAAAATTATTAGAAAGATTCTTAGGAAAAAAATTAATTTTAAAAAGTTTCTCATGAAGTTTTGGAACACAGAGCACTAGCCCAACAATTTGTCATCTGTTACATTTCAAATTCCTTGCCTAAATACCTTGATGTATATAATTTATTTTTATTTAGGACACTTTGATTGGTGAACAAGAGCACAGTAAATGGCTCTAGTGTACACAATCATTTTTCTTTTTTGACTTATGAAATACAAAGCAGGTCACTCTAATTAATCAAACTTTTAGGATACTGGGTGGGGTTTTATTTTCTTTGTTTTAAATGTTTTAGTTCTCCCCTTTCTAAGTAACTTCTCCTGATGTTCACTGTTCAGGCAGCATTAAGTAAAATTTACATTCTTTGAATTAGAAAACTGATTAGAAAATGATATTAGTCATCTTTTGAAAGAGATTGAAAGTCTGAAAACTCTATAAAGTACAGTCTAAAATGCTAGGGTTTGCCTTGATTAACTAAGGAGATTGGTGATACATATTGAATTACAGTCACATTTAATAATGAATTTACATGGACTCAATTCCACTGATTCACTGAGTGTATTTATCCACCTAATAACAATATTCATTTGATAAAGTTATCGAAATTTTAAAACAACTACCGTGGTCTCTAGAGATTATATTATAATAACCTGATACAGTGACAACAGAAGAAAAGGAAACATACACACTAAGTAGAACAAATGTAAAATCCATTTTAATGACAGTTATTTCTGTATCCACCAGAGAAAAGCCCAATGGACATAAAACAGTGCACCACCTTGACAAGTAAAAGAAAGAGCTTTTAGGGAAGAATGGGATCAGCTTGCCCAGTGTGACCTTATTTTCTAGTAAACAGCCTTAACTCTGTGGAAACTCAGCCATCTGCTTTTACATGTCTGGTTTCTCACATGCAGTTCAGCTTTTTTGTGACAGTATTGCTAGCAAAAAAAAAGATACACAAATCATGTCATTGATTTATTGGTACTACAAAGCCCACACAGTGTCTTATGCCTCCCATATTCCTTTCCTGATAAAAGGTATGATCCATTCATAATAAAGACAAGACCATAGGCAGAAATACTTTGGCAATGTAGCTTGTCTTAACATGGACTGCAACACAGCTGCAGTCCAAAAGGCTGCATTTTCCCTGCTAGCTACTGCATTTTATTTAAGTTCCCAGTAATGTGAGAAAAATCCACTAGTGATTTGCAATAAATTCAATTGCTAGTACACCATTAAATCTTGCTTTCTTAATGTATGGCAATTACAGGAAGTTCTGTTCTAAATAACACAATTTAATGCACTGCGAACATTGAGAGTTCAATAGTCCTAAAAGTTTCCAGAAACACATTTTCTTCTTTTTTAATATAACTAGAACTTAAAACCAAGCAACTAAACAAAACCAAACAAAAACCACAAAATATCAAAGGAAGACCAAGGAAGAATACCTCATCATATATATTTTTTATATTTATCACTGCTTTTGTTTTTTGTAAATATTTAAAATTATTTATAGCTTCCAATTGCCAGACACTTCTGGTTTTCTATAACATAATTTAGAACCAACAGCTTACCACATGCTCAGTCACGATCCAGGTGAAATTATGCTTTTTCGCTCTGTTTTTTGTGAAAGTCAGTATGAGATCTGTGACCATGATTTTCATGTTACTTAAAATCCTGATCTCCAAGAGCTTTTACTTTAAAATTTTGTTCCTCAGAAGTGTTCATTTATTTTTGTACAAATTGTCTTTTATTTATATATTTGTGAGGTTTTTTTCAGGCTGCTATATTAGTGGTGGGGATGTCTCTGAGGGTGCTGGACAAAGCTCTTGAGGCAATGTTGTAAATTCCTTGGGTTTCTCAGTTCAGTGTGTTGGACTATTAGCTGCAGTGCTCAGCAAGGTGCTGCAGAATCACATCATGTTGGATTTTGCCCTTTTCTGACCCAGAGATGGGGCAACTGAGAGGCATTTTAAAAACTTTTTATTCCACTTTCAGTCTCATGTGAAGGGTGAGACAATACAGATGTTACAATTCACGCCGTCACAATCAGAAGCCAACTATTTCCTAATTACGAAACACTATAAGTGTTTCTGGCCTATCATCTTTTGCCACACCATCCTGTAGGTGCCTTAAAGCCAATCATCTAAAACTACCCCTCGTGGGTGTTTTTACAATGCATTTTTCATAGTTCTATATCTCCAAAGTATCTAGTCTTAGTTGCAAGGCCATCCTTCAAAACCTTTTTCTAGCTCCATTTCTTTCTCAACAACATCTGCCCTATTGCATGGCATTTCTAAGTCAGCATTTCTTATGTCAAAGGTTGCATACAGATGCGTACTGTGTGGGCCTTCTGTCAGGCTCTGAGAATTCTCCACAAATCCATTTCCCACATTGTCACACATAGAAGAGTTCCAGAGATGATTTTGTGACTCCAGTACCACGCCTACTGCTTTAGCCAGATAGAAGCTAACGTGCCTCTTTGCTACTTTGTCAGCTAAGGATGAAATAAAATTAGCTTCTCGCCAATTTGCAGGACACCAGGGCTAAACCTCCTTCGGGAGTGGGGATGCTGGCACGGAGCTAGCACAGGGAGGGCCGGTAGGTGCCGCCCGAGGCTGCCGAGCCGGGGCCGCGGCTGTGCGGGACGGGGACGCTGCCGCGGCTCCGGCTCCCGACACGCCCGAGCCAGCCCGCTGCGGATGCTGCAAGCTGATGTCCCGGCGTTCTCAGACCATTGGTCGTTCTGCGGAGGAATCTCAACTAAAAATCTTATCAAACTAGTGTTCTAAACACCTTCATTTTCATCCCGGTCTACACCTTCGAGGCTTATGTAGATCAGTCAGTTGCTAATACCAAATCTTAGAGGTGCACAGGAACAAACCAAGTCCATAGTCCTGCTGCCCCAAAGTATTCTTCTCTTCAGCCATTTGTGACCCTGTGACTCTGAAAGTGAGGTGTACCATCAGTTGGTTCATAGCTTAGATGAGGAGTGTGATAGATGTGCAGATTGCTTGGATGTACAATCGATGTAAACCTTAAGAAAACAGTATCCCAGCCAATGGTTGTTTTTGTTTACAGTAAAACATAAGATCTTCGTGTTTCAATCTAAGGGAAATTTGACTCCCATTTGAAAAAATGCCCATTTTGTGGTTCGTGTCACTGCAACTGATCACTGCTTGGCTGGGTCCCCTGGCAGCATGAGATCTCATCCCTACAGCTACACACCATTTATTCTCTCTGTCTCCTTCTTCTCTCCCCACTCTTTTTCTCTCTTTGAATGGCTAATGGCATCTGGTTATTAATCTTTACAGGGGTTGACATTTAAGCTGAAATAACTCACCCCTTTACCATCTACTCCTTTATTTGTATATCTTTTTATAAGCTTGGTGTTCTCAAGCTATTTGTTTTCCTCTATGAACATTGGAGCTTTTATGGGACAATCCATATTGAGAAAAACTTTTTTTGAGAAAAAGGCATTACGACCAAACTCCTAAGCCCAAACAGTCGGGGTCACATGACATTCCTGGATTTAGGGTTTTTTTGGGGGGGTGTTTGTTTGTTTGTTGGGGTTTTGTTTGTTAGTTTTGTCTTGTTTGGGTTTACTTACCTTATTTATCCCTATGAATAGGTACACATTTATTGTTATTATTAACAAGGAATGATTTCTGTGAAAGTGATCACACAGCCCTGCCTCTGATGACATACCTTGATAATCTAATTTGTTAAGTGAAGACTGTAAGTATGAACAGTGTAAATAAGCAGGGAAATTGACGCTACCAGAAAAAGTTGATATTGGTTAATGAAGTTCAGGACTTGGGAAGTCCTGTGTCAATTATCCCTTAATAGTAGTAGAAGCAATCTTGTTTCAAGTAATTTTTTAAAGTTTTGTTATATGGGCTGAAAGATCCTGAACTCTAAGGTAGGTATCTCAACATTGTTATTAAAGTGATAAGGCATAAATTTTCCAGTCAGCTACTCAGTATATAGTAAGGCTGCAGAGAAACATCTGCTTGCACCTTGGATATGAGAAAAACACAGAATCATATGTGCTAGATTACTAGTTTCTAGTGTTCCTATCTTAAATGAAGGAATATAATACCTCACATGGTATGTAAAAGAGGTTTCTCTCAAACTCCTGAAAAAAAAAGCCTATTTTGCACGTGCTACAGAGCTAGCCAATGACATACATTACTATTTAATGCTGAAGCTAAGATCTGTGCTATATCCAGCAAGTCAATATGCATATATAGAGAGATAAGAAGAGTTATAATTAGAAAGCACTGAAGAAAAAGGTTTGCAAGGGAAATAAAAATCTCATGAGCATGACATGAGATTTGGCAAAGATTTCACTGAGGAGGATGATCCTCTGCCCTTTGCAATATCTTTTTAACATTCCTAAGAAGCATCTAGTATTTTCAGCTGTGAAAACGCCTGTCTGCATGCTGCAGGAATACTAGTTTTTACTGAGAGGGGCAAGTCTTATTAAAAGAAAAATAAAGAGGTTTATTTAAAGATGGGAAATAAATGTGGAAAAGACAAGATCCCAGGTGAGATTCTAATTTATATGAAAATGTTATCTGTTGCTTCTCAAGTGATAAGGAGGACAGTATCATTATACAATTTATTTTCATTTACATTTCATAAAAAAGTTAATCAGAGTATAAACTTGTTAAAGTGTTTTCTAATCTGGTTTAAGGTACATCAGTGTGAAGTCACCTTCAGTAAAAGAAACATCAGCTAAGGGCATAAATAATCTTTTCTTACTGTGCTTTAGTTACATGTTATAGATGCTTATTTCTTTGATGTTGATAAAGAGAACCTTGATTTTTGCGTTCTGATTAAAATGTATAGAAATTATTAATTTTTTTAATGAATAGGAATATGGAGAACTATCCAGCTTGAGTGTGGGAGATTTTAATTCTTTTTTCTTTTGCACACAATTCACAATTCCAGAAAGGAATAAGACCTCCAAAGCTGTAAATAACTTTTCTTCTCATTGTAAATTTTAAAACTTTAAAACTTATTTAAGACCCTACAGTAGCATAGGAAAACATGATGGTTGCAGGCAAACCTATGTATTGTAGACTACACCGATTTTTTCTATGCTGGCTAAACTTTCAGTCATCCATTTTTTTGGAAATGCAGAAACAGGGGCTTCTGAAATGGCAGTAAGCAGCTGTAAGTTGTTATGAACCTACATGACTGTGGCAGAAGTTTAGACATCTACTTTATACACAGTTACAAAGAGGAATTCTAGATTATATACATTTTTTAAGCAGGAGCTGAATCTCTTCCTTTGCTTGTGATAACTTTCACCCTTCTAATTAGTTTAAATATTATTTGAGCCATATATTTCCATAAAGTCTCTTAGTAACTTTATTACTTTGTGCATGTGTATGCTTTCATCTTTATTGTATTGATTTTTCAAGTCCACATAAAAACATTTCTGAAATTTGTCACCTTCTTGTTATGAAATGAACATAATATTATAAATCAACATCAGCAGCACTTCAAAATTCTGCCCTGACTTGAATATAATCCCTGAAATACCCCCACGCCCATATATAATTGTATGATATTATGAAGAAGACTGCTCAGGAAAATGTGCAGTATACAGCATATTTATCCCTGTACTGATTAACTATTTGTCTATATTGTTGAAAATTAATTTTGCTGACAGGGTCCTCATTAGTTCTTAATAACTAAATGCTGTACCAAAGATGTTAAAAAATGTCATTTTCTGAGAAAAAAAGCATAAGAAACAATAAGAAGAAAAAATAATAAAAAATTGATATTGTAAACATGTCAGCAGAAAAAAATTTATCCAAATGCATTGGAGTATAAACAACTGAAAAAACCTAGTTTTATTGGCTTATTGTGAAAGAGAAGTACTCAGACATGTACCTCTTTTCACAGTGGCACTCTGTTCCTTGTGTAGAACTTAAAACAATACCCTTAAAGGCCTATCTGAGGGCCAAACTATGCTGCTATAGTGTAAACCAATATTACAGACACCTAACAAGGATGTGGACAGAACACAGTGCAAAGCCTGGAAACAATAGCTCAGGCCCCAGAAGCATAATAGATATACTATTTCCATTTGTGGACCTCACTTACTTGAGATGCAGTGATCCAAGGGCACCTCAGTATGATTTAGGCATATTGTGAATATTATTCTGAACTGAGTCTGGAGAACAGGTTTAAGTGATTTTTCAGCATCTCAGCTTCTCCATCTGTTCAAATCGTGATCATGATATTTATATATGACTCAAAAGTTGTTGAGAGACCTAGATCACTGAAGTGTAAAACACATTAAAAACTGTAGATAAGATAGCCATATAATTTTATGGTAATTCCAAGGAAAATGGATTTACTATCATAAAGTCTTAGAATAGGGAGGCAAACAAAGGTAGGCATATGAAAGTTGCTTTGATCATATTAGACAAATTATTTTAAAAAATAATTTGAAAGCTTCCATGATTTGATAGTCAAGATCACTTCCACCTTAATTAAAAATGTTTGCAGGCAGTTAAAAAGTTCATGGCAATATTCAACTCCATTTGGATGTTTCCATCTCTTTAGATTTACCATCTCTATTTTCACAGTAGTTTGGACATCTGTAGAAATCACATTGTATCATAATTCAGCATCTTTGCATGGAAAACTCATGGGACGAGTGTTTCAGTGTTTTGAAAGTGAATGGAAAGAGCACCATTGACATAACACTTCAGGACAGCTTTTTCATGGAAGGTGAAAAGACTCACCTACAACTTTTAAGTGATGTCTTTGGGGACTTGTTAATATTCACTGTGAAAATAGTCAAAGCAGATTGGAAAACCATATATGAGTGAAGGGAACAAAGTCCATGAAGAAGTGACACCTGTGAGTGAATAAGCATATGGTTCAGACTGGGATCTGACTGAAATGGGTCAACCAGCAGGAGAGGTGACAATCCAGGACTGCTCAGAAATGCAGGATTGTGCAGACACAGAGACATTGGGTATTGCCATCAATCAAGAACACAAACCATTATAAATGCTGGAGTTAAGCACTATGACATTGCACAAATGTGTTAAGAGTGGAAGAATCAAGTAGGTCATCGCACTCAGTCCTTCACAATCAGTTAAAATTTTAGTTCAGGTTAGCCTAAAGAACTTTTGAGTCTTCTGAAGATCAGACACCTCTCTTGAGACCCTTCCTGTTGTATGAGTAGGTTTTTGTGTCTCTCAGCTACTAATTTTCAGTGAAGGGTTGCTTTTATTCTGATAAATTCCCCAGCCTAGACAGGGGTCACCTATGGCTACTGTACTGATAAAAGGCACAGATGTAGCCAGAGACTCCCTATCAGAAAACCTATTTTCCTGCAAGTTCATCCTTTAAGAGAGGTGATGGAGCTTCTGACACTTGAGATATTTAAAACCACAGTGAACAACATACAAAAGAACAATACTATCCTAATAGTTAACTATTACATCTCTTTAACCTTCACTGCCATTTGATAGATTTTTTTAAAGAAAATTCTGTCCCTCTAGGTTCCAACTGGAAGAAACATTGTATTGGAGAAGATCTCTTGTATAACTGAATCTAGTTTCCTGCTCATACAGACAGCAAAGTGAAACCCATCAATTGCTCTCTACCATAGGACAAATGTTAACACATCTGGAAGAAGACTTGTCAAATTTCTATCTTGCCTGAGACTAGTGGTATTTATAAAATAAATCTTTTAGAATAAGTTTGTCAAACTAATCTAACAAGTTTTAGATCTTGGAAACCTTAATAAAAAACTTCATATATTATCAGTGTTCATTAGTGCCTACTTCTGCTACGCTGTATGGAGGAAGCAAAATATAGCTGGAAAAATATAGATCATAGATTCTGCTGAGATTTCACCATCCAAATTTCATCCATGGCGATAACAACCCTTATTGGGTAACTAGAGGCAAATTGCTTAAGCTCCTGGAAGAACGAATGCTTTCTTTCACACATGAAATATACTGAGCAGCACTTTAAAATGGTAACCTCATCCTCGAATTCTCTGTGCTTGCTGAGAGTGACATTGCTAAGGAGGTATTGGTACCCAACCTCAGGGAGCATATCAGCGGTATATCAGTAAATTCTCAAACCTGAATGGTTAGGCTGATTTTTTTAAACATAGATATTATTATAACTTCTTATTCTTTTTCCACTTTAAAAGAACCAAAACACTCACTGTCTTTGAAGTCAAGAGAATGATGAGACAGAATTTAAACCCATGCTGCTTGCTCTTTGCTCACAGCCCGTTAGGGGCCCCAGTGGGTCTCAAACAAAAATCAAATTCTTGCCACTTAATCTTGAATTTTGATCTCTCTACAGGCATACACTGAGGTGGGTAAAACCCAAGCAATCCATATTATCATAAAGGAGATTATTATATGTAGGAAATCTGCATATTTCTTGTTTCTTATAAGCTAAAGAGTACTTCCTACTTATTAAAAAATGTTCTGACATTATTACTTTGATTAAATCTGAATATTTTTCCACAAGCACATCAATTTTAATTCACAAGACTGTAAAGAAAACTAGAAAACTTTATTGGTTCCATCATTTTTCTTGCTTACTAAGGCATCTCTGGAAGTCAGTCCTTAGCAGTAAAATGAATACTACCATTGACAGTAAGTTAATATTTGAATCGTATCTATAGATAAAAAGCTATAAAAGCAATATTCCATGTATGTTGATTGTTTTCTTGTTTTTATATTCTTAGCATCATGTGTTCAAGCCAAAAAGTTGCCATCATGGTTTTGTTACCATCATACATTATTCATGCTTAATACATTAACTCAAGAAAGCTTTTTTGCTTTTATTCTGGCAGCCACAGTACATGGACACATCTGCCACATTCTAACCTGCTCCCTATCTCAAAATGCATATGCATTTTTTTACAAAATAAACCACTATTCATTCCAATTTATTTGTAATCAAAATAATGAGTAAATGTCAGCTGTGAAACATTTCAGTTTGACTCTGACCTAAGTCACAGACCAAATCTATAACTATTTTAGTCCAAGTCTGATACTGTGACACTCAAAAAAAAAAAGAAAATAACTTGGCTTAATTGAGCTGGAAGTGTCTGAAAAAGAATACAGTAACTTCAGTCATGTACTTTTATATCTTCTGATAAAAGTAGCTTATTGAGAAAATCTAGCTTGAAACACATTTACCACTTCACTTGGTGGATTTATAGGATGAATAAATATGTTTTGGGGGTCTTTTATAACATGTCTTTATTTCAGTATGGCTTTTTTTTTCTTATTTTTCTTTTACACTGTACTTATTATTGCTATTTCCACCAGAGCCAAAGGAAACAGATATTCATGCATTAGTTATTACACTTATTAAAAAATAATGTCTCCTAAGCACATACATTTTGACAGATTTCCTTGTACACTCAACTCATCATTATGGGATCATTTATGTCCTATGAATCTTGAATCTGCCCTGGGTGATTCTATCAGCAGATTTGAGTTTGTGATACTACTCCACAGGATAGAATTATTATGAATCAAATGAAAAAAAATTGAGGTGTTAAAATATATTGGGTTCTGAAACCTATTGAAAATATTGTATGGATTTAACACATAGTTGGGTGTTAAATGGTGTAAAAAAAAATACGTCGGTAACAATCTGGTTACTTTTTATTACCTCATTCTTGTCACACAGGAGACTAGGCTAAACAATGAAAAAATACAACGCCTAATAGATTTCAGGAAGATTTTCAATCCATTTTTTCTTGCTACAATTAGTGATGGTATTATTCTAACAAATACCACAAATTTCTTAAAGTAGCATGAAAGACATGGATATTGAAAATATGTATAAGGAGACAAGATGCAGATTTTTTTTTATACTTTAACTGAACTATAGTTCAGAAGTGAGATCATAATCTCTGAATCTTTTTTTCTATCTTAAAACTGCATCCAAACAGAGCATACAATCACTGAGAAATGCAGCCATAAAGCAGGTCTTTAAAGACAAATTTTAAATCTTTGGGTAAGATGATGCAGGTGAGACTTACTGCATGTCTTTTTCATGGGATTTGTATCTTTTTTAGACATCAGAAGAAAAACATTCTGCTTGTTTACTGGTTCTTCAAAAATTGACAAAAAGTATTCAGAAGGATTTACCATACATTTTAATGAGAAAAGGCTGAAACAATATGGGATTTTTGGAAAGCAAACATATTTCTGTTGGTAACCTATGAGAGTTGTCTTTTAGGCTGTTTCATTTATGTGGAAGGTAGTGTCTAGGGAGACAAGGGAATGATCTTGCCCTGATAGTATCTTGGGTTTTTAAGGTTTCATAATTGTCTTTGTATTTATGCAGTTTTCATTCTGCAGTACTTTATATGAAAAAAATAATCAAAGAAATTATAGTCTGTCCAAGTTTTTTATCAATTTTCAAGAAAATAGACAACAGTTTTATCATCTTTTCATGTGTTTTTCCATCATTGTGAATCAGCTTTCCTAAAAGGTGAATATAATGACATTTTTGTGAAATTGCTTTAAAATTATGATTGATATTTTATGACCAGCATAAATCAAAACAGCAGTCTGTGAGGCCAACTTGTTCTTTTCTTTGCTTGATTGCTTAATTTGGATAGAAAGCACAATTTTATAAAGAAATTCAAAGTTGCATTATATGTGCATACTGAAATATGAAGAAAATGTAGAGTGAAAAATTAAGCATAAAGAGAGCAGATAAGAATAAAACTAGTGAATTTAAAGAAAGCCATTTCAAGTCTTGGTGATTGCTGGTGTGTTCTTGCCATATCAGGGCATCTGAAGAACAATCGGTAGAACCAGAATAATTAAATAATTCCCCTGATATTTATGGTCAATTCAAAGACACCATGTAAGAAACTTCTCAGTTGCCCCACTTTATTTATTTGTGTTTTGTCTTTATAGCTTGGATATTTAGGCAATTTTGATGATTTTATTGAATGAAATACCTTAGCTCTTACATTTATCTCGTGTGATTCTTATACAAGAGCACCTACCTGAGTATGAGGAAGGGAGTAAATACTCTTTCAAGATGCTGAGAGTAAAGAGTTCAAGAACCTCAGCTGTGGAATTTAGATGCCTGAGTAATTTCTAGAATCTAATACTTCCTTGCCTATGGATGGTCTAGTGTTAGCAATAAAATGAGACATAGTGTAGTAGAATATTATGCAAGACCACACAAAACCTCTTAATCTACCTTGCCTGTGCTCCAAGGCTGTGTTCATTCAAGGCTGCAAAACAAAACCTCTGAATTATGTCACAATGATTTGCAGCTGGCAGAGAGTCATGATCATTGCTGGCTGAAGGCACCAAATGAATTTTCGCTTCTGTGAAAGTACATATTTCACTGAGAAACTAAAACTCAATACACTAGATCGGTGCATATTTGATGCCCTTTCTTTAGCTCTCAAGTGAATAGTTTATAAACATATACCAGAAACAAATTTTTAGGTTCAAAACGTAACATTCAGCATCTGGTTTGAAAAAATCCCCAAACAGCTAAAAGGTTGAACTAAGTGGTTTAGGTGTGCAGAGATTGTAATTATTCAGCAAATCACCCAGGACATAAATTCTGAATTGTCATTTCTAGCAGGATTTCAAGAAATTTTCTGGATGGGCTATGGAGTCAGAAAAACAAAGACAGAGATCTGAAGCTGCAGTTCTGTATACAAGTATAAGAAAAAAGAAATCTTATTATACATTCTTTTTCCTATGTTATTACATTAAAACTTATAGCCTGATATAATCATAGGTAATTAATCATGGTTAAACACACAAAGGGGTGTATTAAAAGATAATCTGGGTTTGTGAACTCAGGTCTTAGTTATGAGTATGAAATAAAAAGAATATTCCATAGTTCTATTGTGATCTGTGGTAGTAGCTCAGCTATTGTTGCTAATTGCGATAAATGTCTATGAGGCTTCCACAAATATTTATAGAAAAGGATGAGTCCTCATGAAGAAAGAGCCAAACCCCTGCCTTGAACATAATTTTGCCTTGAAACTTTATGGTGCTTTCCCAGCTACTGGGTTTAATGTTTGTCCTCATTACTGCAACTGAAAACAAGAGCAGATTTTATTTCTACCTGCTTACCCCATGAAAGAAATGTCAATAAAATGCTGGACTGCAGAAACAGCCTAGTTGTAGACATTCTAAATGGATGATCAGAGGAAATCAGAAGAGACTGGGAATCCAGCTTTCTTAAACAAAAATCATAGGGGTGAAATTTTGACCCCTATGAACATAAAAGTTCAAGGAACTTCAATGAAACCAGGATTCATGGGAAATCTCAAAAAGCAGATACCCAAGATGAAAAGTGCCCAAACTAAGAGGTACCTTTGGAAAACCTGCATTTGAATTACATACTAGAATTCACACAAGGAGTCATTGTCAGAACTGAGATGAACTCATGATTTCTTGGTTCTTGCTGATTGAAATTACTTCTTAGAACTGGCTAGCATAGCAATAAAAGCAAATTTTGCACTGCAATCATTTCTGATACTGTGTTCAACTTTATAAAATATGTTCCTTTGGGGTGAAATTAATGAGCAACACATAAAGACTGGTTATTCACACTTTATGCAGCTGCACTTACAAGAGGATTGGGAAGGATGAAATCCAGCCTCAATACAAGGCTGTGATGTGCTGTGGCCAAAATTCAGGGGGTTGTGGCTTTCATTTAACCTTATAGGCTGGAATAATATCTGCTGAATTTCTGTGTGTTCTTCATAAGGATTCTAAGTGACTTGATCTTGATCTGACATTTGCAGCTCTTTTCCAAACCTATTCCTAAATGCTTTGCCACAACTCATTTTTATGCGTAATCAGGCCTTCTTCCCTGGCTTTCATACAGATGGAATACATTCCTTCTTCTCATAAATACTTTATCAACAGTTTCTGTGTGGGATTTACTTATTGCACTTTTGTGAGCTTAATGACTTCAGGGAAATTATGGGAAAGCCCACAGAAAATGGTTTTAAAAGCTTCCTCTGGCATTATCTATGTTGTATAGATAATAATGAGCTTTCATACAGTGTGTACCCTATCACTGACAGACCAACCACTACCATACGTAAGGTTTATCAGATAAATGTGGCCTGTGGAGAAAAAACAAGTACAAAGGAAGAATAGTATACAGAGGTAGTTAGAGATGTTGCCATCTTTCTCATGAAAGATGCACAAAATTCTATTAGTCAGGAGTCTTCTGTGGTCTAACTACCAACTGTATTGCATCAAAATTTCTTCTAGAAGGCAGTAGGATTTGGACTGCAGAAAGACTGGAAATTAACTGCAGAGCCTGGCAGTACACCTGAATCACTGGATTGTATACTCACTAAGGTGCGATAGCACTTGTAAAAACCTGCTTTAAATTTAAACTTTACTGTGCTGATCTCAAATGAAGTGCTCTTTTACTCACAAGTCACATTTTGTGTATTTCTAAGTAGTCTTCTCTGATCATATCTGTGGCAGATTTCCTGTGAGGTGAGATAGCACTTACAGCATATCTAAATGATATTTTGCCATTAGCTCAATGTCATATAAACAGGGATACCCTATTTCTAAGACCAGGAGAAACATTTGTTGGCTTGTCTCCAAAACTACTACAACACTTCAGTACTGTAGCAATTGCAGTAATTGCATGACTTGCAGTACAAGAGTATTTTAGAATGGAGAGTAGAATGTGATCAGGTCAGCACACCAGGGTAGACACGCCCAGTGGTGTTAATTAGGGGAGAGATCCTATCTTAACGCTGTAGATGAAGAAAAAGAAGTATTTTTAACAGAGGAAGCTGAGAATCCCAAGCTTGTAGGAAGTAAGAACTGTACAGGATATGATTAATAAGAAATTATTAATAAAAGAATAGGTTTAATGTATTGATCTTGAAGAGAATTGCACCATACTTCCTTATATTCCTACCTGCAGACTCCTTATGTGAACTCCTAACAATATCTAAAGGTAATACAAACCATCTTTGAGTGTTATTTTATTCCAAAGAAAGACACCTTGATGATGACAGATGTAGAAATATAGTTCTAGAAAAATATTTGCTTCAACTCACAAATGGGGATGGCTTTTTAAAAAATCCCTCTTGGATTACACTCCATACTGTGTTTATTAGTAGGCTCTTATGGTAACATAAAAAAGACAAACTATTTAGGACTTCCTGTTTTAACCACATTGCAAAATAATCACTGTTCAGTTAAGCATGTACACTCATTGCTTCATTAGAAAGATTAATTTGTGGTTTCTGTGTATTTTCATGACTTATTTGTAGCAAACATAAACAATTCTCCTTAAAAGTTGTTAAAGGTAGCCTTTTAAAAGTCACCAAAATAAAATAGACCACCAGACCAAAAAGTGAAATGACTGAAAACCTAGAAGACATCTGCTTGAAGAGATGGTTTAGACCTTTTCTAATTTTCAACTTCTATAAAAAATGGATGAAATAATTTTCCTTCTTTTTTGACAATTCTTTCATAATACATATCCATTTAAGTTTTATTCAGCAGGTATTTTCAGCTTTGAACCACCACAGCCTGTGTCATTACATTCATTTTGGAAGGTATATGTCCTATCCAGGGTCAAAGTCCACAGGGGAATAGGAATCAAAATAATTTACTACAATATTTATATAATTTTAGTGTATCTAGAAACTTCTGTTGGTGTGGATTCTTTTGGGAACTGTTCTTTCTTATCAATGCTTAATTTAATGAAAAATTAAATTGTTTATCTTAACGTATCAGATTTTGTTGCAGAACTGAGCTCCTGCTAGAATAGAATAAAATTGACATGCTCCTTTGAATCATTTTCGTGCTTGAAATGGTGACTCACTTCTCTGTTTTGAAGATACGAAAAGGATCAGATTCATTTGATTACTTCTGAACATAATTATGTTTTCTTCCTGGCAACATGAATATAGTAAACTAAGATAAGAAGCCTTAAAACTAATTTCTTGTTTTCACAGGAGAAGGACAACTCTTTCAAGAGGTTGCTATATATGTGACCTTTTGCACCTCACAAGTTTTCAATTAGATTTTGACTCTGAGCAGATCTTAAAAGAGAATGATTGATTAAGAAAGGTCTTGTAAGCAGAGAAATAAGGTTGAGATCTCACATGGTCTCATTTCCAAAGGTTTTATTCATGTAAATGCATAAAGAAAATAGGTTTGAAAGTGTTTGAGATTGAAAAACAGAGAACAATTTATCTAATGGTGTTGTAGTTTTATATATTTATTGATTATATTGATTTTTTTTGTCATCAGCTGTGAAACAAACCATGTTCATGAATCAGCTTCCTCAGCAATAATGCATGCAAAATAACACTTGCATTAAAGTAAGCATTCCCAACAAAAGGGTTCTTGTAGCATACTCTATTTCTATTAGACACAGTTTGGAGACGACTATGTCTTAGATTTCTCCTGACAGTGAAAATTTCCTAATGATAATAATTCAAGCTATTAAAAAAGAAGTAGAATATGAACGCTTTTTCTTTCCTTCCCCGCCTTCCTAAAAGACAGAAAAGAAGGTATATTGGATCTCAAGCTGTTGAGATCCAATCCAATTTTTGCTGACTGTAAAGACTTCTACCTTCTGAAAAGTCAATTGGACTTGACAGAGTACAAGTATGAAACAGATGTAGATTTCAGGTTATGAATTCTCTTTGTAAGGACTCCTAATGTACAGATTTCACAAGTGCACCTACATCACAGCGGAGACTGTTACAGCACTGATGGTATTCTGAACAGCTGCAAGTACAATGGGTTATTATTTTTATTTGTAACACACCAGTACAACTTGATGGCTTTGATGCCTTTGGACCTAAAAATATCTGCAATTCTAACTTGCTGATTCTCATAAAAATCTAATACAGTAAGACCGGCCATCCTTTTCTTCCTATTCATTTTTGTGGGTGTGTATTTAGTTATTTTTCCAGGTGTTTCCTAGGTTACTGTGTTTTCCACAGTAGTCTCTGGTTTCTGCAGAACTTCTGTGTTGCTTGGACAACTGTCATGTCACGCCCAAGCAGACTCTGTGATATGAATTCAGAAGATTGTTAATAGGAATCTCTTAAAGGTTTGAAATCTCCTATGTTGCTCTTGATGTAAGAATGTAGGCTATTCTTAAGAAATGTCTTTTAGATGGTTATTACTAGTCACAACTACGACACTGTTAGATAAGCCTATTCTATTATACATTTGAATTTATTGAGGTTAACCAAATACATTTTTATACTCTGTGCTGAAAAAAAAACCCCTTAACATTACAGAGCCTGCATTTTCATTCCAAAACATGAGACTTCTTTACCCATATGGCTTGAAAATTAATATTTTAATTTATGAATCAGACACGTTTTACACAACACTATTATTCTTTTTACATCCTTTTGCTAAAGAGGTTTTCTTTGCAATTTTGTTTTTCTTTATATAAACATAAATTAGAGGTGACAGGCAATCTATAAAAAGAATATGCCATTTATCATGATAGTCTATATTTTATCAAAATAAATGTCTTATAAAAGACAATATTCATCCATTATTTTCAGATATTATGAATACACTAAATTCAGCATATTTTCAATTAAATAGAAATCTTTTGATATTTAAAATATAAACTCCAAAATCTTTAGTGTCTTTTTCAGATAAAATTGAATATTTTTCATTTCAATCAGGCTCAACAGGATAAGCAATTGTTCTTTGCCTTTTGTGTTTCTACTCTTCAAATGCTTACACAAGATAATCATATATCCATGGTTATTTATCCAAGGTTATCATATACCCACCGTTATTTGTTTAGGTTGCAGAAGCCCAACTTCAGTTCTTTTTCAGATGTTTTCTTTTGTCATAAGCCTGCTTTCTCATCATCTTACTCATTCTTTATGCTCTACTCTTAGTTGCTTCTAATTTTTTCCTTACTCTTTAAGAAAGCTGAAATGGAACAAAGAATGAAAGCTACAATTTAAAAGAAATGTATAGAAATGGACTGTAAACCTTCAGAATATTTGCATATTCAGGAGGGGACAAATATGCCTCTTGCCAACATTCAGGATTCCAGTGCATTACAGACAATCATGAAAAAAGCTAGATCTCTGATTTACTGCATATATGTCCTTTACTGGATTTAATAAAAGAATCTCCCTCAGTCATTAATGCCATGCAGCCTAATACAGGCCATTTACTGTCCTTGATCCACTGCTGCAAGGTCTGGGAGAAGATTAAAATGTTTCATGCAAATGTCAAGGTGTCTATGAAAATACGACAGCTTGCACAGTGAGTAATAGGATAAAACAGGGTAATTGTTGTTAGCCTTCTCTGAGTACAGTTCTCAATTATGTTCTTAATTATGCCCAGAAACAAATCCTGACACTTTTCAACTAAACGTAAACTGTATAATAATAGAAAGCTGGAAAAGTGACTCTTCAGAGTTTCACTGGGCTAGGACTTGAGTACAAATAGGTGTAGCTTTGTTTAATAGAGTTAACTTTGGTAAACTGAGAGTCTGACCCATATGTGGATATTCCAAACAGATAATCAAAAAATAGTTTGAGTATTGGATGTCTTTTAGAAATTGCTAAAAGCTGGCATTTGGGATAACATTCAATTTCTGGACTTAATTTATAAAGTATGTTAACTAAAGAAAGATTATTTGGACAGAATAAGTAGGGAGGGATGATATTTATTCTTTTATTGAAGGTCAGCTGTGGGCAAGTAGGTTTCTTACTCCTGAAGATAGTGTTCAGGTGAGGATTAAGTAGTTCTTGGAAGAGAAGTGCCAACAATCAAATTCCAAAGTGCATCACAGGAACATATTTCTCAGATCACAGACACAAAAGAAAAATCAAGTGTTTGTCTGCAGAAATGTGATCCTGGAAGGAGTCAGGTCTATGTCCAAAAATGAAGTTGTAACAACTAGAGAAGGTTTGCATTAACTTTGTGCTGGTCTGTTAAATTTACATTAATTTTTATGAACATTTGTGACTGGTCAGACACATGGCTTTGTGGGGAGCAAATTCTCTATATGTAGATAGAATCCCTTCCATATCAGATGTGTATTTCATTTAGGAAATACAAGCATGTCTTGCCCACTGTGAAACATAGAGAATATCAGCAAGTGGAAAATGCACTGGTGAGAAAATGGGGACATAGATGAAGAGGGACTGGGAAATAGCATTAATAGATTTGGCATAGGAAATATAAAATATGATGTTTATTATGCAGCAATATTCTCAGCATTGTCTCAGTTTAATTTTAATGTGGACAATTGATCAAACCTTGGACAAGACAAGTACAGAAGAATAACTAGTCAAACAGCATTTGTAATTTCAGTCTCAAAGTACATATTTCCTATGTATTATTTCCTACCTCTTGTTTTTCAGTCAGTTTGTGTTTAGCACATGCTTGCACTCTGCCCCAGGGACAGATGCACTTCAGAAAATCCTTCCTTCATGCATAGCTACCCACCTAGTTCAAAACCCTGTATGCAGACATGGACATTATGTATGAAGAGCAAAATGAAAATCTCCACTTATTAAATGATTCTCAAGCATTTTAGAGCATTTAAAGTGCACATTAGAAATGTCTGCACTTTGGGAGTCCAAGGCTGATACTGCCTTATTTTCACTTCCTAGGAGGTACTTGTGTTCTGCAAAGCTTACTAGCCTAGTACAGCCCTTGCCTGTATTTCCCTGTTTGGGAATCCTTTCCTAGAGAGGAATCATGAACTATTTTACCAGAAGCTCCTCCCTGAACTTTTCTGTTCATGATTACTTTGCCCACCACTGTATGGTATGTAGATACCATGAGAGTGGCATTTTTGAGATTAGTACTTTTGAAATACACCTCACGTTTAAAATGTTGCTCACCTTTTGCTAAAGCTGGGTCACATCTGACAGAAACTGCAGACTACTTTCTGCTATTATTTCTGTTGGATTAAGAGACAAGGGTCCTGGTGAGAAGCAATGTGCAAAAAGAAGTAGAAAGTCTTGTTTTAAATGACAGGCACATATGTTTTCTCAACAACAACCACCAAAAAATTGTGTTACTGAACACACAACTTCACTCCTGAATTTTTTCAGGATTTGTGTCAACTTTTTTGGAAATGATTTCTGCACCTCTCCTAGTGAATATTGCCATTGCTGAGTACTATAGGACTGGGTTCCTTTGATGATTTATATGCTATGCCAAAAACACATTTTATTGCTTTGCTTCTTCATTTCATTGGCAGGTTCTTCTTGCATTAAAAGAAAAACCATCAGGACTGTTTAGTAAAAATCCTGAGATGAACTTCAGTAATATCTCACTCTGGCTGGAGAAGCAGCCTAGTTTGAGACAATTTGGGTCAATGTATAGAAACATTTTGTCACTGGAGTAACACTGATGTGAACCTCCTCAAAGCATTTTCCTCTTTCTCTTTCTCTCACCTCTCTCACACACCTTTAAAATTTGATCTTTATATCTTTCCATTAATTCAGACTACTATGTACATAGACAAACATTCTTTAATTTTTTCTAAATTTGAAGCTCAGATTGTATGATGACATAGCAAAGTCTGCCATTTATGCATTACAAGAGAAAAAACTATATTTATTTTGGGATTTGTTGTTTTTCAATTAATCACATGTTCTCTTTTCATCAGTTACAGAAAAAGGGAAAGAGTTAAAACATCAGTTTCTTTAAATACAATTTTTCCTTGCCCTTGTCTTATTTATCTGCTTACTAAATCTGGCTTGTGGTTTTCTGAGCTTTTTTTTCCCAATATTTAGTTTTCCCATCAGTCTGTCTTTGACTGCATTATGATTAAAATTGTGCAGCTCTCAATACTCAGCCACAATTATTTTCCCCCAAAACTCAAAAGTGAGTGACCAACCTTCTTCTTCAAGTTTTTGTGATTTCATTAAACCACATCCTTCTTCCTTTCAAATCTGTCAAGACTTCAAGTAATGGACTCATGACCTGTACATAAAGTAATATTCACACCTATATTGCAGTCCTGAAAACAAATGTGGTCTGTCAGAGAGGGGCAATTGGATCATCAGTGCTTTTATTCTCAGGTAGAAAATATCTTCTACTATCTGGCAACTGACAGTGAAATGGGCTCTTAGTGTGAAGTGTGCTTTATGTCTTATCAAGACTGCTAATTCAGTTTAAGGAAAAAAAAAGATAAAAGTGTTTTTAACTGGGAGGCAAAAAAGCAACTACTCTAATATATTTTGTAACCTTTGCAACAACAGAGAAGACATTCAAAAACAGGTTACTCTTGGAGGACAGTCCCATGAAAAGAAATAATTGTTTGTTCACATACATTAATAAGATTCAAAGAGGCATTGATTTATTAAATGATGGGTCGTTAGTAGTGGAGGTAAAGGCTAAACACACTTGCATGGAAAGACTTGCTCTAAAAGACGACACTGTAGCTTTCTTATTATTACAAGGATATTTCAATCAATTTAAACTAATTTACCGAAAGTTTGACTGTTTTTAAGGTATGGCATTTTATACATTACCTCTAACTTTAATGTGTGCATAATTAGTGTAAGTTGGCATAGTGCCATTTGTTCTAACAGAACTCTGTTGACTTACTCCACCTTAAGATCTTGTTCATTAGCAGCAGTTATCCTCAATTTGCTATGATAATATTAATATATGCCTGTTAGGAAATTTTTTAAAGACTAATATTTATAGAGTCATTGATACCTTGCTTCTCATAATGCCTATGGAAATGTAGGTTGTCTAGATGTAATGTGTCCTGAAAATGAGAGTAATTGTCCAGCTGGTGGGAAATTCCTGTGGGTAATAGCACCTTTTATTTGCCCAAAAATATTTAAAAAAATCAAAATATTATGTTAAGAAAACATTAATTTAGCAAATGTCAACAAATAGATTATCTCTTGAATATATTCATTTTACTTCATATTATTTGCTTTCATAAAATTGCATTTGAATTATTTGTATTTGTGCCTTGCTATGATCTACCTAGAGGGTAAATTAGGTCCCTCTTCAGGTAGAAGGAGGTGTTATTTTTCAGCAGTACCATTTTCCATAAGGAAAATAAGCCTATTGTTTCAAGGAACGTTGTAGCAAGATAAAGTAGAAGAGGAACAAAACCCAAGGAGGAAAGCCACCAGATGGTTTACTCATACATGCTCATATAAAAATACATTCCTGCTTTGTGGATCAGTTTTATTATGCTTAAAACAGGCCATATTATTTTATGGATGGAGCAGTTACTAATACTGAATTGATAATACTGGAATATAAGTACTGTAATAACTATTTTAACTGATTATCAGAGAGACAAGTAAAAAAAACTATTTTGAATTAGACTTATAACTTATATAACAAGAAATATAAAAAAAGGCAGTATGGAAAACAGAGTTTTGGTAAAAAAAAACATTCTGCAATGTAGTTTGATGTTCTGACATCAACGTTTTTAGTCCCTTTTGAAAGGCAAAGGCTTTTTAATATTTTCCCCCCTGTTTATACATTAATGTAATGTTCCTTCTTCATGCTGGTAAGCTACATCTGGAGAGAACACATATATGTAAGTTATAAAAAGAATGGGTTTGAAAAACACAACCATTTTTTATTTAGATACTGGCTGCACACTTAATTGATCTATTATGAAAATGTGACTCATTTAGTGCTCCAAAAGATTAAAGTAATACTTAATAAAAGCCAATACATTCAAGTATGTTTAAAACACTTATTGTAACAGTTGATTGTACTTAAAATAGATCTTTAAGTCAGTGGGAACATTAAAAATTTTAAAGGGCAAAAATATGGTTTTTCTTTGCCAGCAAGTGTACATCAGAGAACAGCACAGCAGCTCAGCATAGTGCATACAGAAGGAATATCAAATGAAAGAAGGAGGTGAGGAGGTATCAGCAGCTGGTTACACAGTACAGTGACACCTCCAACAACTGTTACTCAAAGCATTTACATTTCAGTCAGGGGCATGCTGCTGTATTTGAACAGAGTTCATTTTTATCTGGAATGTTATTTAGGGAAATGATAACAATAAAAGGGAGCCTGATACCTTATGTTTTTTACGATTTCTACATCCCTCTTCCTCCCTGCCAAACCTGACAGATCATCTGACATAAGAGCATCAGAGTATTGAGGTTTGTTTTCTCACACAAAGGCACATTGGGGCTCTTCATTATTAGTGGTGCTGTACTGGGTCCCACACCAGAGGTAATCAGCAGAGATCCATCACAGATATCACATCTGGCCTTGTACTATACTTTTCAACATATTTTGGACGTTTTTAATGTATGCTTTATGCCTCAAAATAAATACACTTTGAATTTTATTAGATTAATGGATGTAACTAATTACCCCAATATATTAAAACATAACAAAGGCACAAATAAGTACTCAGACCAAATTAGGTCACCTTGTGTGTAGTAATAGTTTATTTCCAATTATACTGCATTTATGGCATAATTTTAACATGCTATCTGCAGTATTTCTAAAGGTATTTTAGCCTGAATCTTGCTTCAACGAAGTTGCTAAAGATAGCATGAAAAGTGTCTTTGTTGTATCTTAGTTTTCCTTGGCTCTGTTAGGCACAGAATGAAAGCAGGAAGTATTTGGCCCTGTGTATCTAACTTGTCATTTGGAAATTTCAAGTTTCGGTTTCTTCCCTTCATGCTGAGGTTTAATTTAAACCATGTCACCCACCCTGAGCAATGATGTCATATCCCTCTGTGATAGCTCTCTGAAGTTCTTTGAAGTTGCCAGTGAGTTCATGCCATTCTCTCCTCTCATAAATGTTGAGCAAGTGCAATAAAGAAAATCTAGCACTTGTTCATGGAGAAAACTTTGTAATTTGTAGGACAAATGCCAGAGTCAATGTTTAATTCTCCATTAACATAGAATGAAAAATAATTAAAAAGTTTTCCAGAATTTAGTTTTAGCTCAATTTAGTTATATAATGGTTGTTCTGGCTTCAGGCTTTCACTTACATTTCAAGGAAACAGGATGTCTTGCTTTACAATAGCAGGTATTGTGGTTCCTCATGCTGCCTTTCAAGGCTGTCATAGATTAGGTGAAAGAAAAGACTTTCCATGTTATTTTATCCTTTTCCCTTTCTAGAAAAGGATTATCCCTTAAAATGGAAACTGCAGAATTATATTCAGTATAACTTAAAATGGCTGATCAAATTACTTCCATCACCACTTACTATTAACAGATGTAATGACGTATGCAAAATCTGATTTTCAAATATCATAGAAACTGTATTCTGAATTTTAACTTGAAGGACCCATTAATACTGAAAACCAAACAAAGAGATCATTCTGTGTCTACTTGATACTCATTCCTGTATTACAGGAATCATTCTGATGTATAATCTGATACAGATGACACGGAAGGGACAGAGAGACTGTGAACCACACATTGGTGTGGTTCAAGTGTGGTCTTCTCCATTAGAAGATGGAAAAACTAATGTAAACTTGACAAATTACATCTTAGTTATAAAGCACATAGAATCAAGCTTTGTGAGTCTTCCATTATATATAATTTCTTTGTGCTAATCTCTGTGAATTTCTCTGCATTGGAAAAATGAGATTAAAAGGTTAAGGTATGCAGGATTAGCTATATAGTTTTTATAGATGGTACGGAAGGATTAACACACACAACAAAAGGGGGACCAGTTACTTTCTGGAATGATTTTGATTTGTGTCAATTCTAAAGTTAACCTACAATATAGCAAAGATAAAATGACTTTCTCTGAGATGCGTAGAGTTAGGTGAAATTCTGATTTTAAGGAGTCAAGGCTGATATTGACGATGTACAGCTGGATTTTAATTATATTCCAAAACTATTGCAACCTTCATAGTTTTAGCAGTCTAGAAAATTTGAAAATATTTTGTTTCCCAAAATTCCAGAGACAGTTTTATGTCATCTTCTTTGTGTAAAAATCCCACAACCTATGTCAAATACTGCATAAATATTTTGGGGGTTTTTTTTACATCTGTACTAACATGATAAACTGCTAACAAGCTGGTATGTAACACTAATGAAATTTACATATATAAATTTTATTTTTTCTATATACAACAAGGATAAGTCAGTCATTATAGACCACTTTAGACAAATCTGTCAGTTCTAAGAATGTTTATAAAGCAAAAAATAAATATTGTGTCCTTCTTATTTTTATTTTTTATTTTATTTTTAAGATCTTGCTTACAGATATGCCACTGAAGACATTTATATACTGCCTTTGTTTCCTCTTGAAAAGCAATTGTTGGGCAGAATATCTTGACCTGCTCCTTCTTGTATGGAGATTTCTCCATATGAACTGTCAAGGTACCAGAAATATTAATTATGGTCTTGCATTGCTTTGAGTTTTGCATAATTTTTTCTTCTTATGTTATAATATATTTTACTTACCTTGAAGAAAATAATTTCAATATTTAGTTTAACTCCCAATATTTACATTTTATTCCTAAGGGGGAAAAAACCAATGCACACCCCCAGACTGTTTGCAAGTCTTTTCTGGTCTGTGTAAGTAATATCTTTTTTACTGATGCTTTTGATGGCTCTGTTTTGTTGCTTTTTTTTGAATGACTGGAAGCTTCTCTGCATTAAAACAGGATTTGTCTTTCACCATTCCAGTTAAATCAAATCTTTTCCATAGAAGCAGCTTAGAAAATGTAAGGGTTTCCTGGTTTATACCCATGGCTATATTAAGCAGTTTTGTAGTGTCCTAACTTTGTTCAATGAAGGATGGATTAGTATAAAAATCTGCTGTTATCAAAATAACCACTTTTAGGGGGGCAATGCTTTATGCTAATATAAAATTGTGTAGACTATGTAAGGATAGTTCAGTTCAAAATGTTCAGATTACTTCAGCACAATAAAAAAAGGACCCACGAAGGAAGAGAGAGCAGAGAGAGCATTTCTGAGAGCAGATGGACTGTACCTGAAGGAGGGGGGAGCACTTCCATCCTCATGCTGTGAGAGAATGGTAACAAGCTACCCTTTGTTTCTGTAAGTCTACTTTTCAGGTATGATAAAACTGAGGGGAGAGTACTGTTCGTGCATCTGTGGGCTTTCCTCACAGTGAAACTTACAAATCCAATGGAAAGCTTCAACTATTGGACAAATAGAAACAGCGCTATCAGAGATACAAGATGTTTCATAGGATCTGTCTGTTTTGCAATGTCACATGGAAAAAACCCTCTAAGTCTGACCCCATTGAGGAAAAATCTCTCAGTTCCCCTCAGACTGACACACCTATGCTGTCAGATGGGTATCTGCCGGTGCCAAATGGGTGTGCTTCTGCATCAGATTTGTAATTTAGTTTCCATTTATTCTCATAATCTCAGAATGACTGAGGCTCAAAGGAACCTCTGAAGGTCATCTTGTCCAAATGCATGCGCAAGCAGGGTCACTGAGAGCAGGCTACCCAGGAATGTGTCCAGAGAGCCTGTGAATGTCTCCAGGGATGGAGATACCACAACTGATCCTGACAGTCAGTGCCAGTGTTCAATCACCCTCGCAGGGAAAAAGTGTTTCCTGATGTTCTAACAGAAAAAAAGGCATTCAATGAGAGCATGTCTAAATATAACTATTCAGTTCAGTGCCTTCTGGGAGCTGAGTAATCTTCCTATGACAATTATAATTTAGTATGAATATATATATATATAAATGTACATAAATAAAGTCACTCAGAGTTATGCTGAGACCATATCCTGATGTTTGAAGGCACCAGGACTGCCTGAACAGTTCTGAAAAGCATTACAAGGTGGGGGAAGCCAAACCTGGCACTTTGTCATTCCTTATTTTTTACCAGGAACACCGTCTGCACCAGTCCCAGAAATCTCCCCCATGTTTTGATTTAACAGAAACCGTTTCCTTTGTTCCAAGATAAAGCCCAGGAGCTAGATAATCTGCAGAGCAGTACTCAAGATCAAAGCCTTTCAGTGTATACAAACACCCAGAGTATCTGGGGAGCACTGGCTTTGAAATCCAAGTTTTATTGACTCTGTTGTTCATGAAATGACTTATTTCAATGTCCTTTTTTATCCTAGTAATATAATACTTATTGCTTTCTGTGATGTTTAAATTAATGTTCACAAATGTTATCAGATGAAGGGGAATAAACAAGAAGAAAATATTTTTGCTATTAGATAGTAGCTTGCAGAAATAAAATATCAAGCTGTCGACTATGTTTTAATATGCATCTTTATTTCCCATATTAATTTGTTTACATCCAAATGCAGAATATCCATAACTTAAGTAAGTTCCCTTTTCTCTGCTGGAAATCTTTTTTACTTCATCATGTAAATGGAAATGTTTTCATATCCTCCTCCAAATATTTTATTCTGCATGCATGGCAGGATATTGATTCTGTATAATATATCTCCCAGAACAGTGTAACAGGCTCTGTCTGGAAATATGTGTGTGCCCATTATGCCATGAAAAATAATAAAGATGTCAGAAGCAAAGATTTCCCTAATTGTTTTACTGGGGACAGTGGAAATGCTATTAGAGAGACATAAAACTTATTAACAAACAACATTTGTGGAAATATAAAAACATTTACTTTCTGTATTGGTAGCCATTCTTCATCATATTTTTAATTGTATTTCTGACAAAACAATAAGAAAAAAAAAAACCCTGCTTCTCTTAACAGATCCGTCATATTCTAATAAATAACAGTTTGTATAAATCATGCATTATATCAGTAAATGTCATCAATCATAATGAAGAAGGTACAAGGACATTCCACCTACTAAAAAAGAATAACTGTCCTTTCTTGTCTTATGTATTATTAACAGATAAAATTATGCTAATCTTTGTAAAGAATTTATTGGCTTTTATTTGGATAACATAAGAAGAAAAGCAATGAAAAGAGGAACTCTAGGGAGTATCTAGCTTTATAGTCTAAACAGCAGGATACCTTGGAGAGCAAAGAGATTTAGTTGTCAGTGAAGACAGTTTCTAGCAAGACGAGGCATATGTCCAAACTGCACAGCAGCTTTCTTTGCCACTTTGTTTCTTTCTCGTTTCTGTCTCATTTGTGTTCCTTATTTGTTTGCTTTTACTGTTTAAGTGAGAACGCATACCAGACTGCACAATTTGCACATCAGGGGTGGGATATGCTCTACCAACACACCATGACAGCCAAGGAAATAACAACATGTCTCATTGTATAATCTAGAAATCAGAACTGAAAGGAAACTTTTAGTGCTCTTCTTCTCTGCCTTCCTTCTGTGCAATCCCAAATCCCTTTTAACAGACTCCAAAATGTCACTTGAGCAGACGACGCAGAAGATTGAAATCTATTAATCCAGGTAATACTTCATTTTCACAGACCTCTAGTAGAGGACTTAAAAAGGTACTCTTAGTCATGTATTTAACATTTGAATGTTAAATGAAAAACTGCTGCCTCTTTTACTGAGCACATCTGGCTTCAAAGTACAGATTTAATGTTTTTATGGATAAATCTGTAACACCAATATTCTAATGTACACCAAGTCCTTTGGTTTCACATAAGAATTGATTAGCATGCTGTCCCAGTCATTTTTGGATGAACTGTGTGACATGAACTGGGTTAGGCAGGAGAGGAACAGAACAAGTGGACCTCCATGAAGCTGAGCAGTGAAAAGTGCAGACAGAACAAATGCATGCATCTGTACAGGAAAAGAGCAATCCTGCAGGCAGGTTCCTGGGAGCCTCGGTGGATAAGATGAATGTGTCTGTCCAGTGAATTCTTGCAGTGAGCAAGGTTAACCACACTGCCAGGGCTACATTAATGTGGGTTGGCTCTGACTGTGCACCAGGTACCCATCAAAGCTGCTCTGACACTTCCTGCCTCAACTGGACAGGGGATAGAAAATATAACAAAAGGCTTATGAGTCTTGACGAGGATGGGGGGAGATCACTCATCAATTACCACAACAGGCAAAAATCCCTTGACTCGGTGAAGTTAATTTAATTTTCTTCCAATTCAATCAGAATCATAAAATGAGAAATAAAATGAAACCTTAAAAACACCTTCGTCCCATTTCTCCCTTCTTGCCAGGCTACACTTTGTTCCTACACCTTCTCCCCTCCAGCAGTGCAGGGGAGCAGGGAATAGGGGTGGTGGTCTATTCATCACAAGTATCCTCTGTCATTTCTTCCTCCTCAGGGTGAGAACTCCTCCCACTCTTCCCCTGCTCCAGAAGAGGGTACCTTCCACAGTCCTCTACAAACTTCTGTAAGGTGAGACTTTCCTGGAAGTTAACTGCTCCGTTCCTCCATCCATGTCTCCCATCTTCTTCCCTAACTCTGTTTTTATGGTCCTGTGTCTTTTGCCTTTACATAATCCAGGGTAGAATGCCACAGTTCTCTTAGCCATTAGCTACCATAATTACATACTAATTACTGACTGAGCACAGGCATCTTCTGTCTTCTAGAGAATTTGAGACTGCAAAATATAAATGAGGTATTTCTTAAGCAAAAATAACATTTATTTGAAATTGGTAGGAAAAAGCAAAGAAATAAAATGTGAAATTCTATGAGAATGCCTATCACAGTAATGTGAGTAGTCTGAACTTTTTGACACATATGTGAATGGAGGTATTGGTCTTCCTCAGGTTGTGTTCAATTCTTTTAGAGCTATAACAAGCTCTTCTTTGGTCTATCTTCATTAACTGAACAACTGTTTCTTCTGGGCTATTCCTTCCCTCTTTACATGTTTAATCATAATCATGGATCTTCCATTTAAAACAACCCAATACATACTGATACAGAAAGTGTCTGAGTGAGTTACAAAACATATAGTGTACATAAGGTGCTGTTAGCAGATTCCCATTTCTCTCCCAGACTGTCCATAAGTGGCTGTCTCCTGGGACCAAGGGGAAACCGTGATAAAACAGATCTGCAGTTTTCAGAATCATCATGCCCAGAGCTGCTCCAATTTGCTCACCACCTCCAGCCTGGGGCACTTACAAGTTTTATTAGCTAATGTCTGCAGGGTGAACAAATGCTGAGGTCAGTTCAGAAAACTTTGGAAACTTTTTAATTTTAACTGAGTTAACCATGAATTGATAAACTGCTGGGATGTACACAGCTGTTAGTTTCAAATATTAGCAAGACAAAATATTTCCTGTTAAAATGAAAAGAAAACTCCATCAGGATTTAAGAGAACTAATGATTCCCATTTTTCTCCTCTGGGAGGTGGTAGTTATTGAACTAAACCTATGATATTTGCATTAAAATTACTTTAAGTTATTTGACAATAAATAAAAGGAAATAATTTCAGAACCTAAAAAGCTCTGAAAATATTTCAAGAATGTTACTGGAATTTATGTAATCCTCATAAAACTTTTTGCCTCATCATGTTCATTTAAAAAGACTTATGAAGGATGAATGATTAACAATGAGACAATCCAAATGACTTACATGTCAAATTAATGGTCAAGAAAGCCGACATGGAACTATTCCAAGACAGATATTTGGGCTGCTACCACTGCAAATAGCAATTTTTTAAAATGCTTATCATTAAGGTAACTTACTGTCTTCATTCTTGTTTTGAGTAATTTTTTTCCCCACAATCTACAGTTTTTATCACACTCATAAACTCATTTCTTTTATGCAAAATTATACCTGACCTGTTTATTATATGAACTAGGTGATATGTGTCTATATTTTATGTAACATACATGTATTACACATGTTATTCTACATGAGATTGTTCCTGTATCATTCAATGGTATTGCCCATAAGGTATTTCTCTCTTATTTAATTTTCAAAGATATCATATAGATATTAAATACGTAGTATACTGGCATAAGTTGCATTGAGGAAAGGCATAAATAATGTTTTTTTTTCTGATAATAATTCTTTGTTGCGTCTTTCAGTAGTCTTGATAAATCTGTTTTATTTCTCTCATTATGACAGTCTATAGTTTAAACTGTATACATTTTTTAAAATTTATTTGAACTTTACATTAGGCTGATTAGTTGCACAAAAAGGTCTCAAGGGGTCTGAAGAGGTCTAAGTTATGCTATCTGCATGAGGATCAACCGTTTGGAAAATCCTAACATATTTGGTTCATCATTTTTTGTTCAGAACTTAGTCAGTAATTGCTTTCACCCCCAAAAGAGAGGAAAACACTTTTTCCTCTTCATTTTAACTTATAAATATCTTTGAATATATGCAACTGGGCCTCAGTTTGCTTCCTTCCTCTTGCTGTAGTTTTGTCTTTCATAAAACACTGTACGAAATAAGAACGCCTTTGCATGAAAATTGGCCTAAATAGAACAGTTATGGTATGAATAAATGACTGCACTCTAAAGGCCTTAGTGCTTTTCATGCATTTATTTAAACAGCTGGCATTGGATTTCCACTGATCACTTATCCTGGGATCTTCCTTTTGAAATGTAGCAAATAAAATTCTTCCATAAACCAGTGTGGTCTTATCTCCTAGCTCATTCTGTTCTCTATTGTTCTAGTCTTTTCTTGTTTGTTCTGTTGAGTTTAATTCTGTGACTACCTCAAAGACTTTTAGTTTTCTCAAATTGTTCTAATATTCTTGTATTTTTTGTAAAATTTTTCCTTTAAATTCTAGAAACATATACTTCTGTAATTCTCTGATTCAAAATGTGAAAAGATCTTTTTCTCAATCTTGAATGCAAAAAATCTTTTTTTATGGTGAAAAAGTAACAGTAAATGTTCTCATTCATAATTCAATAGCTGTTGAACAGATGAGATCTTTGTTACTGTCATCCAATCAGCTACTGATGCTTAAAAAAACCTGGTTAATGTTCTTCACTGGTGATTAACACTCCCTCCCCTTCACCACCCCTCTCAAAACAAACAAACAAACTAACTAACTAACCAAGCAATTAACAAAAACAAAATAAAAATATTAGAAAGAAATAGGAAAGCTAAACATTTTGATGAGGGATAAAATACCCCGTTTGCTCACTGATAATGCAGATTATCTGTGAAAGTGGATGTATAATGCATAAGAAGATATGTGACCAATAGAGCATGATGAACAGAAAGAGAGGCTGGGAAAAGGTTATGTCGTTCTACTCCCTATTTGTGCCCTTCTAAGCGTATTTTTTACATGAGTTTTACAAGGTGAAGCAAGGTGTCTTCTATTAGATGCTAAATGTTTATTTATTGAGCTTAGAAGCTTAATCATTGGGTCAGAGAAGGGTGCAATGAAGCTCTTATTTCAAAAACCCTCCACTTCTTTTATAAACTGGTCAGCTGGTTAAAAAAAGTAGCTGTAGTGTTTCTGTAGATTTTCCCTTCTAGATTTTCATTGATGCAGTAAGCTTTAGAAATCACAAACATTTGATATATTTTATTTAAAAACCAATTGCTTATTCTATCAGGGATGCTGTGAGAAATGAGTAGACTCATAGAATGCTTGGACCTTAATTTTCATTTATCTTTAACCCCCTTGATTTGCTCTGGCTATGTAAAGTGGCTTTAAAATTCTTCTTACCATGTCTTAAAAGTTCCCAATCCATATCACCGCTGAGAAAAGGGCCTTAGTGTAAATGAGAATCAGGCCTCCTAAAGAGTGTTTGCCCAGCAGGTTGTCACTAAGGTTATTTAGCTGCAGTTGCTTCTGCAATAAAGTCACATTTAGAAACTTCACTGTTAAATGAAATTCCAGCTCCCATGTTCCTTTACCTCTTAGCACTATCGCAAACAAAAATATAATGGTGCAACACAAAGCTTGTGGTGTGCAAGAAATATAATGTATTCAAGTAACCTATGTTTTTTCCAGGATGTGGCCCTCTCACTAGTTAACAAGCCATCAAATGTGTCATCTAAACAAAATAGAGTGTTTTAATCCTTTTAAATAACTCACCAGTTGCACAACTTGATTTCCGTTATAATGTTCTGGAAATGTCTAATTTATGCTCAGTACCACACTTGATGGCAACTACAGGTAGAGATAGATTTCAGTGACTTTCATATGAAAGTATAAAAATATAGTTTGGGATTTCTGTGGAATAAAAAATATAAAAGACAAAAAAAAACTTCGTGTAATTTTACTGCCGTATTTATTGTCTTATACATATAAAAATTGAAAAAAAAATCAAAGCAACTCTATCCTATTCTTCCAGAATAGGTCACATATTCCTCTGTGTATGGTTGAATCAAATATCTGTTGACAAGCTTAAAATAGATTTGTTTGTAAAGAAAGTGCACAGTCCTCAGCAGAAGGATGCATGAGGAGTGTCTAACTCCTTTCACAGAAGATATATTTCTGAGTCTGGTAGGTTTATATTTTTAAAACTAAACAGGTCCTTGTGGGTAACTTTAACAGCCAGGCAACAGCATTTATTCTAGCCAGAAAAAAAATTAGTATTCTATCCAGAAAAGCAGTAAATTCTCCATGAGTTGAAAGAACATAAAGGTGGGTGGAGATCAGTTTAATCCATGTTGCAACAAAGTCACGTTTGCATTTTTGTATTATCATTCAACATTCTATTATTAAAATATATTGATATCAGTATATATTGCCTTTACAGTATACACTTCTGAAGCTGTTCTGTTTCCTCTGTGCTTTTTGCCTTATATTTTCTTCTGTCTCATTTCCTTTCCATGACATACTATTTACTGCTTATATTCTTTCATCATTGAAGACAAGTTCATATTTTACAGAGAACTGTTGACATCTAAATTTCAAGCTCTTCTGCTCTCTTTTGGCAGGGGAAAAGAACAAACACAGTTAATTGCTTACAAAAAAAAAATCCACCATTTTTGATTTTTTGATGGTTCTATCAGTTCACAAACATCTGTGGAATAATTTGTCCTTGAAGAATTTTCGTTGAGTTTTCAAGATACACCTAGAAGCAAATAACAAAATGCCTATTTGGCATTTTGTCATGCCAAACAGTTGGGCGTGGCAAAATTTCATGTGAGCTTCCAGGCTGTTCTGCATACAGTCTGATCTTACAGATGTCTGATCCCAGCACAAGATTACTGGATTTACCTACGTGTCTCAACTAACATCATAGCCCTGGAACTGTCATTTGGAAAGACTGTGTTCATTTTCAAACATTTGTGACAGATATTTTGCTTCCTTAAAGTAAAATTATTATTTAAGTAGCTGCTTTATAGAAATCAGAAGAATGACCTATGTGGAGCTAATATTTCAGTTTTTCTAGATTACTTTTCCCAATCTATTAGCATAAAAATTAAATATACAGTTATGCATTTGAACCTTTGATGAAGTCTAGCTGTCCTTCTTGCTACTTTTCTATAGGTCCTAATACCTTTTCATTATTAGTTCCAATAGACTGAAGTCAGCTTTCTCAGATTTTTATGCCTGTTTTCCTAGGCCTAAGTTATTGATTTTTTTTAAGTATTATGAAGACACTGTTTTTTTACTGTCCCATAAGCTGTGAGTATAGGCTTGCATGTTTATAAGGTCTCTTTCTACAAATTATATTTTATTTTCTTATCTTTCTGTTTTCATATGCTTAACAAAGCTGAAGATATTCTGGATGATTAAAACATTCTGTCCACCATTCACCCAAAAACCCCAAAAAATTGAAACAAATTCCAACACCCTTTTGATTTAAACCTTTAACTAGAATAGCAGAAATATTAGCAAATTAACTAAAATGAAAATGGATGAGTTGCATCTTTGAGCATTTAGTAGCACACAGAACATTTTACTCCAGCTCTGGTTTATTTGCAGCCCAGACCTGTAGCATCCATGGTTAAAATCTAGTGGATGTTTTATAACTTGTCATAACAGACGTGGTTTCCAACCAAAGGGGAAACATAGCTAAAAAAAGCAAAAATAAAATATTGTGCAAAATACCATACATGTATTGAAATGTAAGAATATTATTTTTAAACTTTGTGCATCACTCCTATTTCTTTTTTGCTGCATCCACGCACTGGAAAGCTGGTTACTGAGATTTATCCATCTGCTATCAGTTGCTCACTGGCACTTTGAATCAAACCCACTGAATGGATCACCCAATGTTACAGCAGAATTTTATCAATCATTTCCATTGGACAAAAACTTCATCTTCAACATTTTCAAAAGCTTTTATAAAACATTAATTGTCTGTTTAAGTTGGTTAAGATGGCCTGTTTAAATAAGGAATTAATTTTATCCCTCTAGTTGTTGAAAATAGTGAATGAGAAAATAAAATTTTGTATTCTGTTGATATAAAAAATGCATACTTTCATTTGCTTTCCCAATTGAGACAGAAAATTGATTACAGAATTATTTTATTTTATGGCAGTGTTTTGGAGAAATGTAAGAACAGAAAGTCAAGTGAATATCTACTGTAAAACTGAACTAATTTTAAAAAAGTGGAAAAAAAAATTAAAATAATTTCAATAGGAAAAGTTTATTTGTCCAGAAGATTTTGTTAATTTCTGGAGCAAATCTTATTCATCACCTGAAGTCTGTTAGTTTCATTTCTGTACATGAAATGTGAAGTGTCATATATTTTGCAAGCTACAGTAACTCTGACTTTACCACCAAATTGGGCTGTTGGCCTTGTTTAAGTGGTTGTCTTTGCAAAGCCTAATGTAACACGTGTAGAATCCATTTTTAATAAGTGCATCCACTGGTGCAACTGCAATCTGAGCAGAATGAACACACATTCATTTTCTAGTGCAGGAAAACATGCGGGCTTTTTTTTTAAGCCCAGATGTGAGGTTGCCTCCATATGGAAATCAGAGTCACACCACAGGTTCTCCTGGGGAACACGTTCTGGCTGATACTTATAAATTTGTTGTTGACCATGCATGCAAGATTTGTTATTGCAGAAAAACAAAAGGGTAAAAATTGTCAAATACAATAGTTTAGTCACTTTTAATTGTAGGCAAGCTTATGTAATTTCATTATATTCTTATCAGACTTCACAGATTTTGGAGAAATCTTTTGGATTTCTGTTTTCAGAAACTGCTATTAGTGTTCAGAAGGTTGCTCAATGACACTGCTTTTTTGTGCATAGAGCTGCACCTTGCTGATATTTCATCTGGGATTAAGAGAGCTTCCTCCAAAAAATAGAAAACCTAAAGAAATGTAAATCTGTGGAATTTGAAAGTGATTTTACCACAGTGTGTGTCCCAGTAGAAGAAACTTCTTTTGCTTCTACAATCAATATAAGAATTAGCAGTTATTATAATATATTTACTTAGACTATGCAGACTGCATGTCACCCTGAAAACACAAAATGACTTAGAGAGGTCAGAGAATTACACTACAGTGTTTGTAAACCCTCTGCAGTAACAAACACCTCATCTTGTTCAGGGATTATAGGCACATTGGACCCTCTTAAGAATGACAGCTAGAACCAATTTTACTGGAGCTGGTTGGAATTTATCTTTTGTCATGACTGGCTCTTTGTTTTACCTGCAGTTTATCTGTATGTAAAGTGCACAAAAGATCAAGAATAGTATATGGCTTCTCACCAGGCAAAACTAAAATTGCAATGCAGAAGTGCAAATGAGGCTCAAAAAACTGTCATTTTTTGGACATGGACAGCTACAAGAATGCATCTAAACAAAAAAGGTGTTATAATCCAGGAAAATAATTCAAGGGCCTCATGAAATTCCATACCTGAATTAAGAGGATACTGCAAAACAGTCCCAGCCTTCAGTTTCCCGATGTTAACTTTGAAAGTAATAAGCATGAATAATCAAATATAAAAGTAACAGTCACTTCAGTATAAGTATTCCGGTATAAGACTCTGTTCTTCTCTCCTCAAGAACATGTTATATATTCTAAGACAGTTAAAAACCTAGGAAATGTAAATTTCTGGAAAGCAAAGGAAGTGAGAGGTCTTTTAGTGATGATGTAAATTATGTTGCACCAATGTACTTCATTAGCTGAAGTATTTCAGATTTTCAGCTATTTGTGCAAACTATATATATTACATGTACAGTTTAATTGAAGATTAGGACATACACAAAAGAAAAGAAAATTTAGATAACATGGGTGTATTTGGCTGCATCTTTTCTGTAACAGGATCAATAATGTTACGTAGTGAGGCAGCAGGGTTCCCTGAGGTAGACGGCTGTGCTCAAATACTAGGAACTATTTAGGACACATACGTACCTTAAATATCAGCAAGAAAGCACCTTAGATAATTTTCTGCTTTTACTGTGTGTTTTGTAATATGACGTAAGGTACTCTGTAGGGTTTGGAACGACAATTTACTCCAGTAGATTTCAAATTAGTACAGAAAAAAGGAAGTAGGACATTTTGTTTTCTTGTTTTCAGATGTGAAAATGGAGAAATGAAAGGTCAAATACCTTGCTGAATGTGAAGAGTCAAGATTTCCGTTTTTTAGGTATATATTTATCAATGAAGAATTTGTGCAACTTCAGACACAGGGAGACTCGGCCTCCATTTCCTTTCTAGATACACAGGTGAATATTTTATAAAGTTTTATGACAAATGTCAGCTTAAACTTCCTACTCTCAGACATTTGCTCTCATCTGAATCGTATTTGAAAGGAAAAAGAAAATACAGAAATTGATTGATCTGGTGTTTGACATCAAGCTGAAAATATCAAGTAAAAATTTATGAGAAACCTGGAATATGAAGGCTGAGTAATTTTGACTCGGGGCCTGAGGTTCCTGCTTTATCAGAATAATTTTCTTCTTACCATGTCATCAAACAGGATCATACATTCTGCTTTGCTTCAGCAAGGACTTCTGAAATATGATGTTTATCTTAAATGCTTGTAGAAAGTTGGTTGAAATTGCTTAAATGCTTGAAAAATTCTGTACATAAAATCTGCAGGTATACTTTTAATGGTTGATTCTGATCAGCTTAGCCAACTGAATCCATGAGTGGAAAGGCTGCAAGGGACAGTGAATGCACTGATAACCAGTTTGGTGCTACGGGTAAGTGCAGTTTGAAATATTCTCTTCCTTTAAAGCTTAAATGAGGAAGAAAGTAAAAAGGCTAAAACTAATATGAACATGTTTTACTTTTCTTTTGGTCCCATGTATTCTTTTCTAGTATCATTAAAAGTCTTCCCAAAGGAATAATAAAATATAAAAAGCCTCTAATAGGATTTTTGGAGTTTACAGGATCAAATCTTTGCTGTTTAGCTATGATAGCAGAAACATTTGTTTTTCCTGAAAGGATCAAGTATTTGCTTGATAATTCTTTTTCAGGTATTTCTTTTATTGTTTGTGCTATTCCTTCTAAGAAACAAACATAGCTTGTTTCTTCCTGCTGTCTTCCTAGCAATGCCACAATAAAGCTTACCGTACAATTACACGTGAAGTTGACTTAGAAATTTTTCAGATTAGAAAAGTATTCAGAGCAATAGGGACAGTTTTCTAAACAAGTCATCAATTAAATTGCAGTAACAGAGCATAGTCCTATGTCATCCACTGTTGTAATCATACATACAGAGATGTATCCAGGAGTTCTCATCCCTGGGAACTAACTATTGATCAGACACACTTCCTCTGCAGACCATGTAATACCATATAAAGGTCAGCATGAACAGCACAAATTGCTTTTATTGAACAGTATAGTGAAGTGGCATTTAAGGCAAAAAAGCACCTTTATGTTATTTTGGCAGGCAGTTGATTGTGACTGTGTAGTTCATAGTCCTGAAATCTGAAATTGTAAAACTCTGGCTAGCCTGAGTACCTACGACTATTTACTTTGTGAGCTGAGTATCTGTCAAATGAATCAGGCTGAGCAATTTGTTTGCACAGAACAATAAAAGTTTGAAAGGCTAAGGAAATGCACTTGCAACATATTTTTTGAACACCCAGAGGTGAAGGGAATCACTCTTTAAAAGGCAAGCATACATTTGAGTGCATCAGATACTTTAATTCATATTTTGTTTTTTGACTGATAATAACAGGTATACCCTACTTCAAAACTAATGATTTAATTAAAACAGTATTTACAAATGAGTGTACCATAAAAAAAAAAAAATCCAAAACAAGCTGACATAGAAATCTCCAACCATATTGGATAAATTAAATATTTTGATTCTTCTGAAGGTAAGTTTAATTTCATTCCATTTCTTCTTTTGAATAGAAAAGATATTCCATTAAATTGAAATTGTTCCCGTACAGTACTCAGATTTTACAGAAAAGATAACATTCTATTTAAAAACCCCCAAAAGCATTGATCAAATTTGAAAAGAAAGTAATGTGCAGTTTAAAAGAGAGCTAATGTTCAGTCCCATGTTCCACTACTCTATTGACACTGGTCCACTGGTCTTAAACAGCTCTTAATGAGTCTGTGAATCTTGCTGTATGTGTGAAGTCAGTGCCATGTTCTTCTAGGCCAGCTTCATTATTTTAATAACTGGGAGAGAATAAATCATCAAGGAGATTCCTGATAGACAATTTACTGCCTGAAGACCAACATGTATTCATTCATGCACACTGGAGATAGGAATCAAATGGAAAGGATCCTGAAAAATTGATTTAAAAACACTAAAATATGAGCCCCATTCAGAAGAGATGTGGAAGGTTTTTTCCTACTCACAGGCCTAATCAGCTGAAGAAATATTGGAAGAAACAGGTCTGCAAGAATTATCAGAAGTTAGGAGATATTCTGTTAAAGAGAAATGACAATGGTCAAAAATCAAGAAAACACAATATAGGGGGAAAGTTTAAGAGTTTGGTTCATATGAAAGGCAACAAAGAGAGCTACTTTGTAATACTCTTCAGACAAGTATAAACCTGCTGCAAAGAAAAAACAAACATGTTTTCTGTCTCACTAAAGCATGAGACTAAAGAAATCTTTAGTTGTAGCAGTTACTATTTTTATGGTTGTTATTATTATTAATATTATTCCAGATTAAATATTTATATAAAGTTTTCAAATGTGAAAGTTATGAAGCACCAGCCTCTCAGGCAATACAACATTCAGCCTTGAAAACTGTTGATGATAGTCTAGTACAGTACCAGGAATAACCAGTGGAACCATCACCAGGTTCTTGGCCAGGGCAGTTCACTTTTTCAAGTTCTTCAGTCTTCCATGCTTTCCTCACGGCTCATTTCTGTCACACTGTTTCAAGGTTTTGTTTAAGCAGCGTCTAGTCACAGTCTCCATTACATCAGAAACCAATTTGAGACAGCAATTACAGTTTTCTTTACAAGAGAAGTTAAGGGAGCTCAGAGTTCATGCATGACAATGGCCATTACTATAACTAAAACAGCAGGGTTTGTCAGTTTTTGTCTCTAAAACCAAGTTGTTTTGCCATCTGAGAAATAAAAGGCACTTTTCTAAAAATTTCAAAAGGCCTCAACCTCAACCTCCCATTAGGTTCCTTATGGGAGTTTATTCCCTGTCTCATGTGGCACTGGTTGCTCAAGCAATAGGGTAATGTATTAAATAGTGTCAGAGTATTCTGTTCTTGTGTCACACTGTCTGTGCTGCTAAATGATGCACAGAGAGATTTACCCAAGTCTCAAGATGAAGATATATATCCTTCAGGGAGGAAATGACCTTTTTTTTAAAGTTGTGAAGTACAACACTAAGTTCTTGAAGAGTATGGAATCCCTTGTATCATATTCATCATTTAGGCATCCTTGAGACTATGGAAAACCCAAAGTACTGTATAAGTAGGGCCTTTCTAGACAGAAAACGAAGATGGAATAGATATCTGTGGACAGTGATGGCTACTGTGGCTTATCCAAACAAAAAGGATAATGAAGATGTGTAGAAACACCTACAAAGAAGGGAAATGAAGCAAAACAGACATTTGAAGATAATAACAGAGGGAGCTGCAGAGAGATGAAATGGCTGAGTGGTTGCTTAGGGAATAAAACAGCCCCAAATCACTCTGCTGGAAATCAGCTGACAAACCTGGCTAAATAATTCTGTCATTCAAAAACAAAAGCAAAAAGTGGAGTGTGACTTTCAAGCTCTGCTTTGCTGTCTAGCATAAAAATAAATGAAATGTGGAGATTCATAAAGATGTACATTGCATTTTAACAGTAAATTGTGTTACTTGTGCATCCAACTGCACACCTTCACCTCAAATACAAACTGATCTGGTTCTTATTCTGCTGTTTTAAAGGCTGTTCCACCTATACATGGTAAACTTGAATGAGTTTATTTTCATATTTACCCTCAGTTATAACTCTCCAAAGGTGAGCAGCACTTGTATTTCAAAAGGAATTTAACTCAAACATCATAGCCAACATAATCAACATAGTAATCAGACATCACAGACAGAAATCTGTATGCTCTGACCTGTCTTCAAATAGGCTAGAACAGTTTTCTTTCACATTGTTGAAGATATTTTAGTTTGTGTCAATAGTTTTTTAAAATTAGATGAAAATCAGACCTAGGTCTAACAGTTTACACATTTTTTTTCTGTCTTCTCTCCTTGAGAGAAATCCAAAAAAGCAAAAAAAACCCCACACATTGAAAGATAAGAAACTACTAAACTCCAGAGTTTTCCCTCCTATGGTGATCAACAAGCTGCATAGCATTAGCAAAATCCTTCTCTTTATGAATACTTGTTATTTAAAACTTCCTGAAGCAGCAAAAGTTTGAAAAAATATCAAATATGCATATCAAAGCTTTGAATTTATATCACCTGAAATTAAAAAAAGAGTCATTCAATAAAACGAGTTATTTTTCAGTCAAGGTTGTCCTTTAAGAAACAGTTCAAGGAAAAAATAGATATATAATTAATTAGATTTTAAATCACTCAGTTAGTGAAAAATAGACCTAATGTCCTTGATATTGGGTTTGGTATTGATTTCCCTATTTTTAGCCACAGAAAAATCAAATACTCTGATTCACTATGGTGTGATTGCAAAATTTAAACTTCTGAGTAAATATGATGATAATCTGTTTGTAATACACCATTGCCTAAAATTCCAAAAGAATAATTTCTGTTACCCAGAGTCTGGAAGAAATACTACTTTAGGTAAGACTGAAAGAGATACTTGAGTGGAGAGTTTGTTAAGTAACACAAATAATTAATATTTTCATATATTTTATGCCCACTCTTTCCACATAAAAACCCTTCACCTACAATTAAGAGTAAATAGCAAGGACTGATTTTCTGGTAGTGTTAAATAAATGCTTGTAGAAAAAGTTGGCAGCTTCATTGTTTAGAGAATTTCAGCGCTAAAATAAATCATAGCAACAGCTCAATGCTGGCCTCAAAGACCTTATTTTTATTCTCCTTTACACAAAGCTACTTTCTCTGCTTGCTGTGCCTGAATCCTCTTTCTAGCTAGAACACAGCAGAGAAAGAAAAATCTATCTCAAGAAAAGTTTTGATATTTCAGAATTTGCTTTTATTTTTCATTCAGACAAATGTCATGTCTATCATTCACTTGTAAAAAAAGAAAGAAGTGTGTGAGGTGGCAGTTCAAGTAGTTTAATAACTGTAGGGTGATAACCTAAAAAGAATGAAATGTACTGTGGGATTCAGTTTGTCTGAATTGCAGGATGTGTTCCATCTTCAAATTAATATGTGGAATTCAATGTAAATGCATATACACGGATGTGTAATGCCATTTGAAATATCTGCTGCTGACCTCCAGCTGTTGTTTCAGAGTGATATAGGACTCCCCTTAATCTTTTGTCACTTCTGCCAATTGTGTGCAGATTTTTGGACTTGGATGCTCTGGGGCATGTCAAACACTATTGTGTATGTATGTAATAGCAATTAATCAAATACATTGAGAGGGACTGTCATGGTTTTACCCCAGATTGCAAATAAGCCCCACACAGCCACTCATTCACTCAGTGGGATAGGAATAGAATTGGAAAAGTAAAAGCCAGAAGACTCATGGGCTGAAAGAGAGACAGTTTGAGAAGTAAAGCAAAAGCAATGCAAACAACAAAAGCAAAAAGAGCTAATTCACTGTTTCCCACAAACAGGAAGGTGTTCAGCCATCCCCAGGAAACCAAGGCTCCATTGCACGTAATGGTGTCTTGGAAAGGAAAACATCATCACTACAAATATGGGTCCCCTTCCTCCTTCTTTCCCCCACCTTATACACTGACTACAAAGTCATATGTTCTGGAATATCCTTTTGGTCATTTGGGGTCAACTGTGCTGGCTGTATCCCCTCCCAGCCCCTTGTGCACCCCTAATCTCCTCACTGGTGGGGTGAGGCAGTGACTCTGTTAAACACTGCTTAATGACAACGAAAACATCCCTGTGCTATCAACACTGCTTTCAGTGGAAATCCAAAACAGCCTCATATCAGATAGTATGAAGAAAATAAACTTTATCCCAGAAAAAAAAAAAAAAACAGCACAGGGATAATTTTGAAGTTAGATACTAAATTTCAGTGTTTGCATGTGAATCAGACACACAAGCTGGCACAGTGGTCCATGGGGTGGAAGTCAGCACAGCCAAGGATGTGCAGAATACTTGTCAGCTCACTCCAAAGTAGACTGTGCTGAACTGAGACTCTGGTCTCTACAGAGCACTGATTACCTTCAAGAAGCTATCTAAATTCACATTTTGATAGGAAGAGATCATGACAATACAGTCAACGGAGCAGAGACAGGAATCCATCTTATTTTTAAAGCAGATGGCTATGTATTTTAGGCTCCACTGCCTGTATTGACTTCCATTTACTAAAATGGATATCCACAATCCTGTGTTACAGGTAGATGGCTAGCTCTTACATGAAATGTCAGTGGGGGGAATCCAACATCTGCTTTTAAGTCTTAGCTCAGGAAATAATTTTTATTCATATAAATATAAACATACTCTACAGAAACACCTGAATGCAAGTTTCTTCATACTGCAGACCTACTGGAACATGCATGAAATGCTCTATTCCCATATAATAACTTTTTATAAGGAAAGTTTGAAATGAGTAATTCTCAGTCAAGAACTTTGTACAGACAAAGTGTGACTTTGCAATTAAAGTAATTTTGGGTGAAAATCTTTTACTTAGGCCGATTAATATTATTAATCTCTTCTGGAGTCCAAGTAGGTATCTTACAGAAGGCGTCTAATACATTTTCTTTCTAACTATTTCAACAAAAATATATTACTTATGAAATTCAGAGTTTCAAATAATTTTCTTGCAGAAATCAATCCTAAAATCACTGAAGTTTTCAAGCATTTAAGTTATCAAAACTCTAAGGCAAGTGTTTAAATTTTAGGAAATAGTGATAACTACTTCATTTCAACTTAGGAAAGAGTAATTTTTTAAAATTTTTTATTTTTATTTTTTAGTTCTTACATTCTAAGGATAAACCATGGAACAGACACCTGGAAGATAAACTATTTCTCTACACGATCATGTGCAAGCTAAACATTATGAAGGCTTTGTTATCTACCTCTATATTTAAAACTATTTGACTCTTAATTGTACTAGGGCTGACTTTTTTTTGGTCAAAACATCATGCAAAATTAGCAATTTTCCTATCTGTAGGAATCTATATCTTATCATATGAAATGTCAAGTAATTACTTAAGGAAATGTTATACACCAGGGTGTAGTGGGAGACATTGTCAATACATTTATTAGATAATTCTAAATAGTCTGGGACTGTAAAAAAAAAGTTGGAATTATATGTACACAAAATAAATTACCTAATACAACAGACCTATGCTTACTTTACAGAACTTCATATTGATTGAATTGTCTCTCAATTGATATATTTCTTTTTGAGAGTTAAATTTGGAGAGTAATATTATGGCTCCGTCCTAGCTAAAGCAAACTCACATATTCACACTCCTCATCTTTCTTCCATCAATGTATCATTGAAGGAAGATCCTTCTACAGATGAAAGTTGCTTGACACTTGTTGCAGTTGCCCAGTCAAAAGTAACATCAGTCAAGATAACGTCAACAAGAAGGAATGAATGGATGAATAAGAGATATTTTGTTCCTCCGATTTTTAAAACTTTTATAATTTTAAAATGAGTTTAAAATTAGGATTTAAATATGTCTTTTCTTTTAGAAAAAACCTCAAGTTCTTTTTAAAAAGCCTTTTATACTGAGTGATTTTTCAAAGTGACTGGTGACTTTTCAAAGTCTCAAAACATTTGCATAATGTTCTACCAGGTATAATAAAAGGCCTCGGTGAAGTTCTCTGAACTCTTTACCTGACCTTCTCTTTTGTAACACAGTTTTAACTAAAAGTATTTTGGTTGCCTAGGACCAGGGTGCCTATAGGCAGTGTGAACAAACGGGTGGTAATAAGCACTTCATAGTTCCTTCAACAGGAAAAAAGTGTGTGGTAGTGAGAAGGTTGCAGTGATAAATCTGCTTAACAATGAATATTAACATTTTCTAGAACTAAACCAAAAATTTCATTAATACATGCTTTCTGTTATGGAGGAAAGTTTTACTGCTCTAGAACATGCTACAGGAGTAGCATATATATGAAAGAAAGATGGAATTGGCAGGAAGTCAGTAAAAATATGTGAAGTAAAAAACCAGTGCATATTCTCTGCAGAAAATCTCTGTGTACACATAAAAAGCACACATCCTTCTTATATATGCCCCAAAGAAGGTTCACTAATTTAAAAGAAATTGATCATACTAATGCAATGGTAATTCAGAACTCAGTAAGCAATGCTGTGCTTCAGAATCCATCAGGCCTTTACAAAGTCAAAACTCAATGACATTATCAATTAAGTCAGCTAGTTAACTTTAAGCTTAAAACCTTTTCATGGATAACTTCTGCCTTTATTTATAGCTTTGGTTCTTGCTCTCATGACAGAATCACATAATCATTTTGGCTGGAAAAGACCTCTAAAATCTAGTCCAACCTCCAACCTTTGACTCATCACAGCCCTGCTGTATTACATGACAGGAATTAAAGAAATCAAATTTACAGCAACTGCACTAATTCTAAAAAATATGGTTTCTGCAGTTTTGACCTATCTTGATGGACTGAAGGAAGGGTGAGAAAACTGCAATCTTAATAAATCTCCTGCAGCTAAAGATTTAAAACTCACACTGTTTCAAATTAGTGAAGACAACAATATTTATTTGCTGTTGAATTCTAGGCAGCATGACATTTCAGCAGGAAACATTTTATAAGAATTCAACCTATGACCACAGAAGTTCCAAACAAGTACTTGAGCCACATGCAAATGAGAGGTTTGCATACTGAACAAAAACACAAGTAAAATTGATTGCCATTTCTGTCTTTGATCTTTCCAGAATCAGAAAACTACATGTGAATTACAAGGAAAGGAAGCCTAGGAAGGACAGGAAATAAAGACAGCACACTCATTGTTGTCCCTGCATGCTTGGGACAATTGAACAACATTACAGTCCATCAGATCCAGTGTTTTCAAGCAGGTTGTCTCTGTAAAATAATGACTGTGAAGATACAGATTCAGCTGATATTCTTGTTTGTTTGTTTGTTTGTTTGTTTGCTTGTTTTCTTCTTCAAAGGAAAGTTGGATGGCTGGCTAGCAGAAGGAAATGGAGAGTAAAGCTCATCAGCAGAGGAAGCAGCTACAGATAACACACTCTGCCACAACAAAGGATCCAAGCCCATCACAGCTTTTGCCACTAGATTTGTTTATTTCCAAAACCGACTTATCCTATTCTGAAGCTGCTTTACAAATCCAGTGTATTTTCAGTCTGCTTTCCCCTCATTTCCTGCCGTTTAGTTGCACATTGAAGCTAATCTGTGCTTTCAAAAGTGGTTATAAGATTGACTCAAATAATCATCAGCCTTTCTCAGTACTACCAGTTGTTTCAGTGGTTTTTGAAATCACTTTGAAAAGTGTGGCTCTCAAGTCTACTCAAGAGACTATAACTGACTTTTTTTCTCCATATTGGATGGGTTCTGTAGTTAAAAGAGATGATTTGGTTTCCAAAGTCTCATATTTATATAGACTTCATCTCTGAGAAAGTGAGTGAGAGGAATAAATCTTATAATGATTTACATCACCCCAGTGTTGCAGTGGACTTGAAAAGTTTAGTGAGAATTTGATGGAAAAAAAAAAGAAACAAGTAGGGTCATCAAAGAATTTCCAGAGTCAAAGGTGAGGCACTTATGTATAGGCGAACAGCAGCAGTGTCTACCTTTTTTTTGACTACAAAGTAACAGAGAGCATGCAGGCACCTTTACATGTGGAGCTACATAGTTTAGGTAGTTTGGAATTAGATTAGGAATCTTGAACGAAAAAGGTGAATTAGTGTTACAAAAGAGAATATTATTGCCTTTAAATCTATATGATCCAGTAATTTAGGGTCAGTGACAATCCAGGAAGATATTTGCAGTCACTTATAATCATATTAACTGGTGGTGTTGAGCAAGTTAAAATGGTGTAAACATGGCTTATATGAACAGAAATTAATCAGAATATTTCCAAAGCAACAATTTTTTGATGAAAAATAATCACAGGAATATGCCAAAAGCTGAACACTTTTGTCAGCATTTATAATGATATAAAAAAATAAACAATTCAACACTTTTTGATTACAGTACTTTCCTTTTCATGCAAATATTCCTTTGATATACTAAAAGGTGAAAAAATGACAAAATAAACCTTTTCAGTAGGCTGAAAATAATGAAAAGACCAACCCTAAACAATCACGATTTCATATTGTGAAACATTTCTGCAGAAAGCTATGTTACGTTCTTTTGGAAGAAAAAAAACCAAGAAAACAAATCTTTGTAAGACTCACAAAATGCAAAACCAGCTCAGACTTGTCTTGGAAATGAATTAATAGTGTAGGGTTATCGTCCTTTGGATGACACACGCACCAAATTTAGTGTGCTGGCCATCTTCCAAAGAGGGTAATTACATTCTCCTTACCTGTTATTCTCCTGCTGTTTTTCTTGTAAGATGTATTTTTTGTTACATTCTGTTCCAAAATCTTGTTAATGATGCTGTCTTCACAATGATAGTCTTTTTCTTTGTCCTTAACCATTAAAAATACACTTTCTGTGGAATGCATGTCAAGCAGTAAGTGATAAGTTATGACCCCTAAAAATTATTAATTCTATAGCTCCATATCTGTCTCTTTTTGAGCCTTCAGCAATATTAAATAAACTTTGTAAAAATCTCCACAGCTGCTGTCATGCAAGATATCTCTGCATGCAATAGAACACCCAAGAGCAAAAATGAAATCTAGGGAATTTTGTTAACTGATGCTGATAGTATAAATTATGATTAAAGATTGAATTGTATATTTACCTACCACAACAGATTTAATTCCTGTGTAAGCTTTCTTCCCAAGACCTCAAGTATTTGAAATCAATGATATTATGTAATTATATTAACAAATAAAAATTCACTGCCTCTATTGATTTGTTCTGCCACCTACTCCTGATCAGCATCTATTAGCAAAATTCAAATATATGGGAGTAAACTTTTACATACCTCTTTTCAAAGTTTGAAATTCTACTATTACAATAGTTCCCTATAATACTAATTCAAAATACTCTTTCACTGTTAAAATTCTAGGTCCAGCCAGATTCTGTGTACATGTACCTTCATCACTAGAAATTCTGTTGGACTGGTTTCCATCTTCCAGGCAAGGCTTTCAAAGCTTGTATGTCCAAGTATCTTTTTTGGTATGCTTAAATGCTTGTTCTGGAAGACTCAGGACTTTCGTGCCATTGTGGTACTTTGCAGCAATTGGGATCTCTGCTATTCATAATATCCCATTTTTCAAATTCTAATAAATAAAGGAGTTATACATTATGGCTAAGCTTCAGAGTTTAAGCATATTCATAGATTATTCCTTGTTAACCACAAATTAAACAAACCCTGGATATTGGGAATTACCAAACAAATATGTGGAAATAAATAGACAGGCTGGACAATGAGCAGGACTCCTTCCATAGAAATTAATAATAAGTGGTGGTTTGATTTTAAGAATAGAGGACTTGAACAATGCTCTTGCCCTTGCCTTCCTTTCCCCTTCCCTCCCTTCCCCTCTCCTTCTCTCCCTTGTATCAGCAGCTATGGCTGTCAGAGCTTACCAAATTAGCTATCTATTAGAAAGACAGAGATTCAATCACTGTTTTTAATAAACGTGATATTAAAAATGTTTACATGATTCCTAAATTTTGGCATATGCCCTCAGGAAAGGTGTATCTTCTTCCAGTAGAGTTTTTGAATCTGGTATTTAATTTTCATTTTATTGTCTGTTTACAGCAATGTGTTCTCCAAATCTTTGGCATGCCTGGCTTTCATATGATAATCAGAACTGCCATATGTTTAAGAGCTTTATTTCTCACTTAACTTCTTTAACTTGCTGAAATAATCAGCATGACTCAAAGCCAAATTCAATAGCTTGATGAAAAGAACACTCACTAAGCAACTGTCCATCACATTTTCATACTGTGACAAAATGGTTTTCATTTTTCTGCAATAATTTTGAGCAGTTGTTGTGTATTCACAGCATTCTGTTTCAAACTTCATTTTGAGGATAGAGCTGAGTTAATTTCATTGAAATAGATATTGTAGTTATATATAAATTACTCACTAATTCATGGGCATGATAAAAACCCTGAAGTTGCTATGGACCAAAATACTAATTTAGCCCTTCAAAATACATATACAAACAAATTAGAAATAGAATAATACCTGTCCAATATCACAATGTTATGGAACTTATATTTGTGTCACAAATGAAAAATAAATGTAGAAATGTTTTGCTGGAGAAAAAACCTAACTAGGAGGTGCTGACCAAAACAAATGAAGCTTTCTTATGTTTCTGCTTGAGTATTGGTCCAAATGTAAGCAGAGAAAAGAAAAGATGGATTATCTCTTGGACATGATTTACATACACTGAGGCAGACATTTAGTGCCTTCATTAGGAAAACTTATGTTTTAGGCTTTGCATGCATGACACAAAAGTTACTGAACTGGTACAATAACTGCAGTAAGCCCCAAATGAGCTTCACTTGCTGATACATCTTAACCAAATAAAAACTTATGATTTTTTCTAAGAGATAACTTCATTTCTTATCCTATCCCCACACAAATCGTGAGACAGGAAGGCAATAAAGATAACTAGTAAATATATTTGTATTAATCCTACAATTGTACATAAATGTTTTAATTAAAATTGTCAATATTGTAAAGTCTGAATATTGCTAATCAGCTGTGTTCATAAACTCTATTTAGTATTTTCTACCCATCTGCCTGGAAGTCAAACTACATTGTTTATTTATTACCTTCAAAAGAGTATGCTCTGTCATATCTTTCTTTTTATCACATTTTATCAATATCTTCATTTGCATATACATATTTTCCCTTGTAGAAGAAAAAATGGCGATATTTTCAGCTAAATATCTTATCACAAAATTATACATATATTATAGATTCAGTATTAAGACCAACATAGCAATGGCAGAAAAATCTCAAGCGAGAAAACAATAACTATGAACTGTGTAATTTTCTGGTAAAAATAAACTAAAATATATACTTTATAAAATCTATAACTTAACTATAAACCAAAACTTTTTAAAATATTTTTTTTTCCTCCAGGAATTGGATACATTAATATCTGAATTGTGTTTTATACCAACTTCAGTGATTAGGCTTGACTTTCTTTTTATGGATATATGTTAGCAAGGAGGTAAGTTTACTTCTTTGTGTGTTAGTGTCCTTGTAGCTTTTAAGTAGGCATTAAAAATAAAATGGCATCAGCTTAGTTATTTTATATTGGTGCTACCTTTTATTATTTCTATAGTGTCACAAACCAGGTAGATCTGGCTGTATAGCATATATGCACGTAGCATTTTATATGCAGCTATGTAGTTGTGCTTTGCGTATTTCGGTGCACTTTCAAAATGGAATATTGGAGCACACAAGAAGAGCACAGGGAACTAATTAATACAAGAGCGGATCACAGCCAATTTAGTGAGTAAGACTGATCAAACCATAATTACTTTTAAATGTTAGGTGCTATCAAGAGTTACAGTCACATAAGACTTTAGGGAAGGAGGTACAGGTAAAATGTGACAGGTCGTAATATTAACATCAAAGGTTGCCATGTCTTAGAAGCAACATGAATGTTACTTAAGGAAATTAAAATACCTTTGCAGGAAAGGCAATATAATTATCTCACATTTCCCTAGCTCAGGTTTTTTACACCTTCCACTAAAGCTGCCAGTGTCGAACGCTTTAGCAAACCTTGAACGGATGAGCAACTTTGCAGCCCTGTGATATGGTGCTGCCATTGCTAGCAACAGGTCATAGTGCTTGTAGCTTTGTTTTACTTGGTTTGGCTGTAATAATAATTTTTCTAATTGACCAGTTGTCTGTATCTATTTTTTTTTTTTAATTCTGCTTATCTTTGTATGATACATCTAGAATTTTATACAACAGTAACAAGCAGATCTTCTGGGTAGAATGAGATATTCCCACCTTTTCTTTTCTGGCAATAAACCATAACTATCTGATTGTGGAAACATTCCCTCACTCATGTAGACCCCACCATTTTTGCAGGGATCATGTGTTGTGTTTTTATATTTATACCTTTATCTGTAAGGATCTAACCTCCAGAAAAAAAAGAGTTTGACACTTGAACACCTTTCTGAATCTGAATCTAAAGGGACAAAAACACTTTAAGTGTGAGTACACAGGTGAGTCTGGTGTCTCCAAAACTCAGGTAATTCCCAGGAGTGTTCAGTGACTCAGAAGGAGGGTAATGGTAGATGGTACATCCAGCAGAGTGTTGCTTAATGCCAGGTGAGGAGCTTGCTCTTTCCAACTGATTGCAATGCGTAGCTGCCCACTGAGACTTGGTGCTAAAAACTAACCTGTAATCATTTCTCATCTATATTCAATCAACAAAATTTCAGTTAATTTGAATAATTTCCTAAACATTTCTTAACTTTTTTTTTTTTTAATCTAGATAATTTTGATTCATTGGATGAATGTTGTACTTATGGCCTCAGTTATGCTGACAAATGCGGGGAAAACAAAGTGAAGGACAACCAGGAATTCAACACATGACTCCAAACAAAGACAATCTAGTAATAATCTCTCCCTTTTGCCTAAAAGCAGAATATTTTTTTGAAAAACACATGATATGTTTATAAGTATATTGGCTCAAAGGAATTCAAGTAAGACAGAAAAAGATTCATTTGAGAATCTTTGTGGTTTTGGAGTGAGTCAGATTCTTGAAAGCATCTTAGCTGAGCAGATTCAAGCTCAGTTCTGTTGATGCTGAAAGACCACTCAGAAAGTTTGGAGAATTTCCCAGGAAAACTTAATGCATAAATCCACTCCAGATCAAAGTGCCTGTGTCTTTACTGACAGCAGTTCTAAGAGCCTTTTGGAGTTCTAGTTCCATAATCCACCTGCAGCTTTACATACATCAACGCTTTAAAAGCATTATCTTGATTTCCTGTAAATAAAACAAAGTCAGTCAACAGGAGAAAAAGATACGTGAAAAGCCAGAATTAATTGGATACATTTCTTACACACATTTCTCCCCACTTATTTCTTAATTTCCATTCTTCCACAGATAAAAATTAATCCTATGTAGAATTATTCCACTGTTATGTAAGATAAAGTCCAATCCCTTTTCCTGAGAAATCACAATCAAAGAAATAAAGAGTATTGTAAAACCAAGTTTAGTCTTTTCAGCTGTGTACGAGATTGGACTTTGGGAAAAAATATAATAAAGAAAGTAGTAGAGATATGGCTGAAATAGGAGAAGAGATTATAAATCCTGACTACATTAAGTTGTGAGGAGCTCAGGCTGTATTAAAATTCCCTGGACTAAGTTGCGCTGAGATACCTCCCTGGAACATTGGGAACACCATAACTAAAAAAGTGAGTGCAGGAACCAGGGGAGTGGTGAAGATCTGGCGAGCAACTCCCCATTACCTGGCCCATAGCTGAAGTTTGTTTTCTACATATGGTGAGAACACGACAACCATTTTATCACTTTTTAAAAAGACCAAAAAAACCTTTAGAGTAATTTGTCTTATTAAGGAAGAGTTCATTTCTATATCTTTATCTTGGATACTTACATTGCTTCCTTCATTTGATTCACCTTTCTCTTTATCTACACCTCAACTTAACAAAATTGTTGTGTCTGGGTTTACCAAGAGACTAACACTGCAACTAAGATATCATCTTGAGGTGCATGAATTTTTTTCCTTAGCTAACAGCTTGCTTACCAGAAAGAACGAAGAATGAGCATTGCCTTTAGCTCATCCCCAAGTTCCTGGATATGCTAAAAGTCATGCTTTAAACCTGATTTCCTTTCAGTCTAACATCTTGTGTCTAACATCAGTTTAATGTCTAATATCTCATGTCTAATATTAAAAAAAGTGCTATCAGAGCTTTGGACTGGATAAATTTTTGGGACACTGGTGCTTGAGTAGGGACTTTCACCAAAGTCTACGATGTTAGTTTTTGATGTTTTTGTATCTCTAATTTTAGCGGCATAAAATTACAATGCAACTTTTAAGGAGCAAGGCACTAGTGGAATCATGTGTGCTTTACAGGGAACAAAAACATCTTGACCAGCTATTTTTTTTTTAATATGGTTGATGTTTAATTTTATTCCAACATCTTTCTCACATCAAATCATAAAGAATTTGCTGTACTACAGAATATATTTAATAAAACAATAAAGGTACATTCATCCAAATCTGTCAGCTGGAACCTCACTGCCAGGTCCCAGTAGCAGATTTTGTCCCATCCTTTTTCTGTAAAATACTGAGTTTTAAACAATAATTTGAATGGCATTACCTTGGTATTTGCCAGAAGAATACAGCAGTAACAAAATCTGGATTGTCACTATAGTTAAGTGTAAACATAACCATGAAAATATTGCTTCTATGTATGTAATACAAGAATTTCCTGTTGATGTGTTCGAATACATTTTTGTCAAGCAAATGTGCAAATATCACAGGAGCTGCTGAGCAGACATTTTAATTGTTTCATATTAAATAGCATTGACGTAACTTCTGCCTTGGAGACAGATGTATCTCTGCACCCAGTTAGTTGGCATTAATTACACATTACATTGACAGATTTGTTTTTTCTTGAGAATGCAGATTTGATATTTTTCCTCCTTGTGCTACACCCCAAAATCATAATCTGAATTCTTAGATGCAATGAATGTCTGATGTTCATTGTCTACCACCCAACACATTGCATTGATGCACATTTTACAGCAAAGGCCATTATTTCATTGCAGCAACTGAGATATTTTTAGTCGTAAGTGCTTTGTTGCACAAGGTTCTTGTATCTGTGGACAGCTTTTGCACCTTGTTCTGTCTTAATTTCCTAAATCAGCTTTTTTTTTTTTTTAATGGCACTTAACTTCAACCTGGTCTTTGCAGAGTCCAAAGTGCAGTTTCTCTAATACAGTTTGGAGCAGGACTGCCTGGTAAGTTACTGACTGATTAAAAAAAGAAAAATAAAAAAAAAGAGAAAAAAGAGTACTCAAATGTCTGAAAGGGTGCAGCCACTTCACAAACATATATATTTTGAGGTCCTGTTTACCTTTTGATCAGATGGATAGCAAAAAATAAATAAAAACCCTAAAGAAGTAGAAAGAAAGAAAATGTAAAGCTCTGAGTCTGATAAAATATGATAAAATGGTGTTAATCAAGGACATGGTCTGATTGGTGGTTGAAGATTTATCAAGAAGTAGATAAATTGCTGTGTGGCATTCGCAGATTTGTAAATTTGAACTCTTTTTAACTTACAAGGTCCCAAAGGTGTCCCAGATGTCTTGATGGGAAATACAGTGCACTGAAGAAAATTTAAAGGGCGTCTCTAAAATACATCCATGAATTCATCTCTAGTGTTTTCATTACAAATACATGAACTGCTTATTTTATAATAAAATAAAAAAGAAAAAATAAACATTTAAATAATGGAAAGATTGCTCTGTAAGCTTTGCAGAAAAATATTTGGTTTGTCCCATGCACAATTTTAATCCACAGAGATAAAATTCAAGGCTGAATAAATAAGAAAGTGCTGTTTTAAATAGATAACATTATAGGTTTAAATGCTGCAAAGTAATTAAAGGATATAATACCCCATCATAAAAGATCAATATGCACTTGAGATCAGGGCAGGATCTATTTCTGAAATGATATAGCACACTCTGATTTCTATCACATTTTCAGTATTGATCTGATTTGAACCTTGTTGATTTGACTTCTCAGCTTGTTTGCCAAGGTTTTAAGACTGCCTGTGCCTCCAGAGTGAAATTAAAGTCAAGGCTGTTTGCATGTCTACATAAACTGCTGTTAGCAGGTCTCAGAGACTCTTCAGTAAACAAGCTGTGTATTCCTTTGAAATGATGAGTTCCAGCTCTGTTTTGACAATTTCTTAGAAACTGATTTTCATGAGAAATTCTTTGATGAGAATGGTGAATGCAAGAAGCACGAAGCTATAGCCTATTGCTTTCTTTTACATGTTTGTTCTTTTATGCATGAAGAAGCTCTTTACATTATTCTGATCAGAAAAATGCAATGATTCTTAATTGGCTTTAACTTGACGCAGTTGATATCAGCAATTGCTGATATATTGAATAAAATTGATATACTGAATAAACATTGAATGATGATATATTGAATAAAAATGAATAAAATAAGGGAATGACAAGAATCATTGCTGCATTTCTTAGTAACAAGACAGCCAACAGAATGGGACGATCTCATTTTTCTCGGTCCATTAAAATTGGAAACTCCAGAAAGACAACTGTAGACTTTTATTTACACATGAGTCTGAGATATCTTTCACATTTCATCCCATGAAATATGAGAAGAACAAGTCCTTTGGACAGTGGCTTTTGGCACTTACAGTCATTGGCAGGCTTACAGGTTGGACCCCAAAAACTCCAATTCTCAAAATTACTTCCAAGCTTCCACACAACATTTCAAGCCCACAAATTTGGGTGGGCAGGAGTTAAATTTTATTCTAACACCAGGGAAATTGTAAAGCTTTCTTTTGAGATCTGACTAAGGAAGATTGATCATACTAGTAATGTGCATAAAACATATTCAGACTTATAAGACAGAAGTTGTGTCACTTATTTGGCTAAATTTCTGTATGCAAATTTGTTATATAAAAGAGGAATAGAAGAGAACATATTTCTCTCTTCTCCCCATGTACCTGGCATTTCAAAGGTTATATGGCAATTTGAAAGAACTGGGTTTAAGTATGACTTTTGTATTTGCGATCTTCTGATCATCATTACCATGAGGTTAAGCTGTTTTGAAATGTCATCCACCATTCTTCTAAAGGGCTCTGGATCCATTGGGTCAAACTCACTGGCTTGAACACTGATTGTAGCTGTAGATTTGAAATAATAAACTGTGAAATACATTCACACCCTTCTCAGAGGAAATGCAGTGTGTGGGAGGCAAGATGGAGGGGTAAGCTCTCACGGGCACGGTGAATCTTCTGCCTCTTTGACACAAAACAAAAGCTTCATAACAAGTGGCAGGAAGTGAGAGTGCTCCTGCCCAGCAAGTGCCTCCAGCCTGCTGATTTGGACACTCCTGTGGGAGGGCGAGATGTGGGGCTTGGTGCCCGGGACTTTCAGGTCCCATAGGAGGTCTCTGATGCTCCAGTATGAAATGACAGGATCACAGCAGCAGACCCTCCTCCAGCTATCTCCTGTGAGAAGCACTGACTCATTTTCCATTTAGATGTTGTACACCAAGAAGGCCTGCTGAACAGAAGTACATCTCAGTAGCACAGAGTTCATAATTTGGCACAACTACTGCTTTTCTGAGTTTTTCTGTTGGTTGCTTTAGGTAGTTTCCCACTGAATAAATGGTTATACAATTTTGGACCCTATTCTGAACTGCCTGATTTTCCTTAGACTGAGCAGAAGCCCAAAGTATTCTGGTCATTGAGTGTAGATTCTGTTTGCAGGATCAGAGACCTCAGGACCTTTTCCTATGTGAGGCTGTAACTCTTACATATTTTTTAAATTTCTATATTTATTTTTCCACAAAGGACCAATGGGAGTTCTTGAGTTTTTGGGTAAAACCCAAAATAAAACTTTTTAAAGGGAAAACAACTTGTATTTTTCTACAAAGAATCACTCACTTCTTTGATGATATAGAATCAGTAGTTGTATTTTACACACTACCTGAGACTGTCTTGTTATATTTCCATAAATTCTGCTTCTTGGTCAGTATGAAATCGGCAAAATAACTCTTCCATCTAGAATCCACAAAAAAAAAGTAAAAGCCATTTCAAAGAGAGTAATGTTTGCTCGCTTTACAAGTCTCTGTAGCTTAAATTTGCATTTGCCTTGACTTCCAGGTAGACCTGATTTTAGCTTGGTTGTATTGATATGCTTATTCTAATGGTAAAATAAAACTTTCATGAAAGGGTAGCTTCTTAGATTAGGTAAATCAATGTAATTCAATTGATTTTAGTGTTATGATGATCTCCACAAACTTCTGTCCCAAAGCTAAACATTTCATTACCTGGAACTTTTTTGTTTTTAATTGACAAATAGTTATTTATATTTTGTCTAGATTTCTAATTATGCAAAATAGCTGACAACCAGTGGTGATCAGTATATACTACAGACAGCAAAACAAAACATTTTTAATTTATCCCTATGCCTCCCTGCATCTTAAATCTACAAGATTAAATGCTTAAATGTTGTAGTCTCTACAGTAGCTTAACATTCAAGGAGCATTTACCCTGTTAAATCATTTAAGTGGCTTGAGGACTTTAATGAAAACACAGAAGAGCCTCAAGCTTCCTAAGTAGAAGGTGGAGATTGATTTTCAAAAGCTAAAAATGACAAGATCTTAGACACTTCAAGAAGGCAGTGTAAAGATTCTTTACCTAAGCTATTTCACAATAAATAAGAAAATAAGTATTATCAGCCTGTTTTAGCAGTTTAGATTTGTTTATTAACAAAAATTTCAGCAAGTGGTGACAGGTTTTTTATTTTTTTTCTGGGTAGTAAATGAAATAAGATACACAGCATAAAATGTAACACACATAGACATATTATTAAAATAAAAATTCCCTTCCTGCTTATGTAGGTCCATAACCAAGAATGAAGTGACCACCACCCTAAAGAAAGAAAATTAGAAAGCTATTTGAGGAAGTTTTTCTTGACTTCTGCTCAGTTTGAGAGACAGTGACTTGGAGTCAGCCTCTCTGCTGGAGTCCCAGCTGTACTGCAACTCTGAATTTTCCTTGGAAAAATGTGAATCTCTGCCTTAACTACACTTTTACAGCAAATTTATTCAAATGATCTCCCCATTCTTCAGTAAACCTGAAGGTGTAAATTTGTAAACATAATGAAGGAATAAGAATGTTGCAGTGATTTCTCATAGAAACCAAACATGAGTTCTGCCATGCCTACCAGCAGATGTGTGTATATGAGGTTAGACACAGCCTATTGTCAGGTTTTTTGGTGGACCCAGCTAGGCTGGGAACCTACCCCCTGGGCCCTTTTGGAGGAGGTTCCCTTGTGAGTTCTTTTGCAAGGATGAAGAACAAACAAGACTCTTGATTTTTCTCTGTCTTCAGGCTGTTTATTTTTTTTCTTATCTTGAATTTGGTACGCCTCCTGCACACCAGACGTAGCGTACAAGAAACAAAGCACAAAATGGAGGGGAAACACCCAAAACCAAGGTCTTTTAAAGCTAATCAGTACAATTACTTTCTAACATGTATTTGTTTTTTGCTTTTCTACCAATAACTTCTATTAATCTACTCACATAGCACCTATGCCACTACTTTCTCTAGCAAATAACTTCTTGCCACCAGTACTACAGAAAATGGAGTAGAAGAAGAACAAGAAGGAGATGAGACAACACCCAAAATACCTCATCTTGACCCTTATTCACTCTCATATTAAAATCCTAAAACTCTAAACTCTTCACTATGTGATAAACTACTACTACTGCTGCTACTATTACCTAGTTCACACCTGTATACTCCAGCTCATCCCAGAGCCTTGGCAATTTTTTCCCAGGGATAGAGATTAAAAGCAATATTCTGCTGAGGGTCAGGGTTTCCTAAAACAGGCAGAGAAACATTCTCTGTGCCCTGGATTCCAACACCTACTTGTAAACTTCCTGCTATAAGCCAGTGCAAAGATCAGACAGACCCAAACAATACTAAATAGCAGTGGTGTTTAAGAAATAGTCTCATTCTTGGTATCTTTTGCTTCCAGGCTGAAAATGACCTGTCATCATATTTATATACAATCTAAAATATTCATATGCACATGCCTGGACACCACAGTAGTTCTTTTTCTAATCATGTTTTCACTTATGTAATGTATGGTTATAAATTAACCATCACATATGTACCAAAAAATGCATTAAAATATTCTTAGGTCATGTTTAGATGTTGGAGAAATCATCTATCAAGAAATAGTAAGAAACCAGAATTTGTCTAAAGGGTTTTTCTTGACTGTGCATTTAGTTCGGTGTTAGCTAACATCTAATGATAAGATGATGGATTTTAAGGTTAGGAGTAAATATTTTGTTGTAAAAATACAGACAAAATTGTTTTTGATTTTTTGCAAAATGATTTTGTAATCTCCCTGTTTACATATATTTCATTAAAGTATTTTAGATTAATCAGCAGTTCAAGAAAATAAATTATTTCTAAATATCTATTGGTCAAAGCACTTCTGATGTTATTTTATTGCTTTTTTACTAAGCCCTTTGGAAAACTCATATGTCTATAGTTTTTTTTGATGAGGGACTTCCAATTTTCCTACATGTTCTAACTAGACCAACTTGGTTTCTCACTAATATTCTTTCCTCAGGTGAAGTTCCCTCATTTTGTAAACCTTATTAATGCTGTAGGCAGAAACTAAGCAGGCTACTCACCTGTAACTATTTTAAAAATACTTACGTGTACTTGCTATTTCAGGGTCAGTTTGTATTCTGGATGAGTGCTCAGATCTGCTTTTTTTATACTTGCTGATTTACCCAGGCTGCCAATTAAGACCTGCTTGGCATCCAGAATCACTTCTCATATCTCTCCATTTGTGTGGATGTTGTATGTCATCACTTCACTCATAAACATCTGAGACCTCAGCTTCTCTCAATTCTTAGCAACTGTGTAAACAAAAACGCAAAGGATAATCTTGAAAGGAAGAAAAAAATAGGGGGGAAATAAACCCTTTCACCTGTGAAACTCAGTCTGTGCTGGTAGAAAGAAATAGGTTTAGCTTGGCTCATATTCACTTCTTAACTTACATCCCAAAATTGTCATGCATAATTTGATCCAAATGGATCGCCTTGGTTTCGGGAGGGGAAACAGCTCAAGTAACAGAAAAGAGTGAATCACCTGCAAGTTATTGAGAAGTCAGACTGCCACTTGGATCAAGGTTAGGGTAATTAGCTGGTCAGCCTGAACTGCAATTTGCCTGAGGAGAAACAAATTAATTTGGTTTCCACATTTTCAGCATGACCCTTGCTGCATTCTTCCTGGATCCAATGACCTCCTCTTTATGCATGACTGAAAAATATCTTTCCCACTGCAAAAATACTAATATTTCTTTCAAAGACAGTAGTGGGTATCAACAGTCATGAATGTTTCTAATTTCTTGCCAGTCTGCCTCAGTTTTCACACTTTTTATCATTGACATTGCAGACTAAGTCAGCTGTAACTAGATTATGCATGCCTTTTATTTTTCAGTTCCCCATAATTTTCTCAGTAAATACAGAAATCTGAGTTATTTGCTGCAGCACATTGCCCAAGCTTCTGCAATACAAGTACATTTATTTGTGATTCTTGTCTCTTTTTTCATATTGCATTTTCTTAGATATTTCTTGAAGCTATATACATGTGTAAAAGTGTCCTATTTAGGAACAGAGTTGCCTCTGTTAAAGACAACAAACTCTTTCAACTGACTTCATTGTTTCACCTTAGGCAGTGTCTAGAATGATTGCACCAAAGGATTAAATTTAGTCTAAACAGTCAGTTCTACTTGGCACTCTAGACTACCAGGAAATTTCAAATTAAGATTATTTCCATATGTGATTCTTTAGTCAGAATCTTCTTGTCTTCTATGTCTTCTAGTCATATACACACGTGCATGTGTGTATACACAACCTTTAAAGTGTGAGGAAGCAGTAAAAAAGAAGATTAAGATTGTACCTGCTCTGGTCCAGACCTTGGCACAGATCCTTTCCAGACATTCCTCCCAACCCAAATTATTCTGAAATGTTCAGGTAGTAAGGAATTCTGCTGACAGTTTCTGGCAAAAATTTCTCTGCTAACTTATGAATACCCCTATTGGACAGATCTTCATGCATTAGATATGGTAAAAAGACTTCTCAAGTATTTAAGACTCAAGTATATAAATTAATAATTTAAATTATTCATTCCTATTAATAGAATAAAGGTGTTCTACTATGTGTTGTATGAACTCATACGCAAAGGCAGCCTTAAATAATTCTAAGAGTCTGTGAAATTGGAGACTTTGGCTCACATGGCACTTCTGCCAAAAAAGTGCAACTGTGGTATTAAAGAATAATAGGTAATTTACAGCAGCATGTGGGGCTGACTGTCACTGCCCAGAGATGGGCCACGGATAACAAAACCTATTGCATAAAGCTGTCAAAATCATGTTGTTGGTCTAAACTAGATTAGCACAGAACTTGAGTGATACAGCTTTTTGCCTACATTTAAATAGGCAAAATATAATTGACATTTATCAAAGGAAAAAAAAATTCTTAGGTCATGCTGAGTAGGACTGGTAGTCTATTAGAGAAATTAAAAGGGTTTGAAAAACCCAGCATCCAGCAACCCAGCTTTCAGAAAACCCAGCATCCAGCAACCCAGCATCCAGAAAACCCAGCTTTCCCCTATGAAGAACCATACTGCATCTTTACTGCCACCTTGACTCCCAGCCCTTATAATCACATAGGGTGCAGGAAAATATCCATAATGCACTGCAGGATTTACTTCTGTTTAAAACAAAAGTAAATCCACAAAATACATTTGTACATGTGGGACAAATGGTCGATTTGGGAGGAAAAGTTATTTAGATTTTCTGTAGAGAAAGATATCTGTTTCCCTATTAATCAGGCAGTACCCTCAAGTCAAGTCTAACCTTTCCAGATCATGCCCTGTGGTTACCAGTGAACTGGCTGTTTATTTGCACAGTTCACTTCATTAAGATATGATACTGTGAGCTACCTTGAACTTTTACAAAGCAAGGGGCTTGTATGTCAGCGAGTCTCTGTCATTTTCAGCCCAGTATAAATGTATCTTGTTTCTGTTTGCTTTCTTTTAGTAAACAATCTGTCCTTTTCCATTTCACATTTTCCTGCCAAAAAATATATCATAGTTGCTCAAATTAATGTTTAGGCAGAACTGAAGGGTGAATTCCTTTCTTTCCCCTTGGGGAAAAACCTGTGAATACACAAATACATATATGCACACACTATCGTCTGCAGCCTGAGGCTTAGAAGCAGCCAGTTTAGATTGCTTCAGGACAGATTTTTTTGGTAGAACATTACTATGGTATTTTTTTATTGGTGACTTGTGATAAAACAATGTTTTTCTGACTCAATTTTTAATTTTTAAATCATTCATTAAAAGCCTGAAAAACTGTCCAACTTATCTGGCTTTAAATACTTTAATGTGGCCACTGAATTTGGAGAAAGCAATTCTGAGTTTGAAAGAAAATCAAGGAAAGCTAGTATGCTTACATTGTGATTATCAAAGCAAATTTAATACACATTTATATTCCATGCCAGCCTGTTCAGAAATATTTCAGCTTATTGGCAAATTTACATTAAGGCTACATTTAGACTTCATCTACAAGGTGTTCAATTTAAGTTTCAGCACTTAGCTTTAGGATAAGATGCATTAGGACAACATGACCTTAGTGATATTTATATGCCACACAAAGTACACCAGGCACTTCAGAGAGCAGGACAAATATGCAATTTTATTCCGGAGGAATTTGGTGTCACAGGCAACCTGTCTGGTACAAAGATGTCTTTGCTAAACCTTCTGGTTTTGATGAAGAGCTTAGGCTTTTTCCCTCAGCTCACCACAGGGCTGTGAGACAGAGCAATGTTTTCATGCCCAAATGGAAGGGCCAGACCAATACAGCAAGTGAATTATCAGCCAGACTGCCTTGCCTCACAAGATCATGACTGATACCATTATCAGCCTGATCAGCCTGCTCTAGGTGATTCTACTCCAGCAGGGGAGTCAGACCAGATGACCTCCAGAGGTGCATTCCAGCCTCAAGTAGTGCTCGTGTTCTGCATGGCATGTACTTGTCATGTAGATTTGGTCAATATTTTAATTAAGAAAATGGAGGAAGTAATATTAGGTGAGTACCAGGAATTGTACAGGACATCAAACTCGAAAGAAATGCAAGGCAAGTGAAAGCCAGGATTAGACTCCAGCATGATCTTGAGAAACTGGAGAAATAAGCTGCTATCAACAAGATAAATTTAAATAGATAATGTACTACACTTATTTAAAAAAAAAAAGGTAAAAAAAGGTAAAAAAAAGTGAGACCTGCTTTACAATTGGCAAATAACTGGCAAATAATTGACTTGAGAGCACCCCTACAGGAAAGTGGTTGACATATAGTAGGCATCGAGCTAGCTGTGAAAAAAAAAGGTATTTCTAATTATTAGTATGAATCTCACTGAAACACAGAAAGCAGTTGAGCTTTTCTATTTAACATTAGTGCAGGTTAAGCCTAGTACTACCTGCTGTGAACTGCTATTTATAAGCTGGATAAACATAAAATGGAGAGAAGCTGAAAGAATTCTACTGGTTTAATATATAAAGGTGAAGGTTAAACATGGGATATTAGAGTAATAATGTCCATGTAAGAAACTAAGTATCAGAACCAAGACAAATTTAGATTAAAAAGGTATACAGTTGCAAAACTGTACCACAATCTGGAACAAACATCCAATGGAATTTTGAGAATCTCTGCGATTAATCAGTTTGGAGGCCTTTATTTTTGATGTTCAGTTTTTCCTCAGAGCTTAGATTAATTTTTTCTTAGCAGTAGAATGAAGGACTAGATGTAGTAGGTCCGTGATAAGAATATGTTCTAAATAATATTTACAAGTTTACTTTCTTTCCTGCAGTTCAATTTAAAAAAAAACAACTTAATTATTTTCTTGTGAGTTTACACTTTTAAAAATTTAGCTTTATTTATTGTTTTTTAAAAAAGAGTAAAAAATTAGTTTGAGAGAAAATATTTTCACTTCTAACAGGGCTCTCTTTCATTTAAGGATGGTGATTTGCAACGAACATATTTGTTTTTTGTTTAGTAACTGAAGACAGAGAAAACTGCATTTATATTACAAATAACTGAAAATTCATTGGTGACTTACAATTTTCAGTTCCTTCCCTCTAATTATATTCACTTAAAGGAGTATCAATTCTATGACCTTAATTCTGAATAATGAACAAATATGTGTTTAAATCCATCCATATGGATGGGAAAAAAAGGTGAAAGGTATTTTCAAAAGGTGAGTGTAAGAAACTCAAACACATCCATATTTTTATGACACACATTTGTACATTTACATATCTGCTAGAGAGTTCTGTTGATTAAAGGTTTTTAAACTGTATGTAAATGCATGTTTCTAGAGTAGATTTCTCCCTTTATATTTTTAATCAAAATCTTCCCCAGTATAGGATTTTTTTAAAAATCTACTTTAAAAAAGGCTGAAATGTGTCAAATTAAAAAAAAAAAAACAAAACCATAAAGTAAGTTATAAGGATAATGATTGCAGTGGGTCAGAGTAGGTTCCTGTGACACTGATGGATACAGAAGCTTTCCTGGAGATGTCAATACAGAGGTAAACAAAATCTGACAAGGAGACAGATTCTGCTGCCAAGAAGAGATAAAAATGGCCTTCCATTTTGTATCTGCTTGCTGTGGTTAATATCACCAGTACAGCACCGCTGATTCTCTCAGATTAATTAATCTAGTGGGAAGGCTCCCATAAAATACATTTGTTCAAAGTAACATCTGTTTTAGGTTACTTACTCTGTCCTCTAATTTCTCATAAATATCTTTTATTTTGTTTTTTGTGAGCATTTGTCTAAGTTTATTTAGACAATAAAGATGTCATGTTCTTACATTTGTCGAGTGAAGGCGTTTTCCAGAGGACAGTTCTCTAATTATCTGCACTGTGTACCCTATTTGTTTTATAAAAATGTATTCGGTGGCAATATGTTTCCTCAACATGAGAATTTTTTTCTGCTCCTGATATGGATAAGTACTGTTTGTGAATTGTTTACTTGATTCCTGCTTTTCCCTCACTAATTGATGAATACATTTGTTCACTAATGGAATGTGTTCATTATTTGACTACATTGCAGATGGTTGAATAATATTAAGAAAGATCTGCGGTATTTCCTGCTTTTTAACTCTTAATCATTGCTAACTCTCTTATCTTACCTAATTTGACATCCCATTTTACCCATCACCTGATCCACATTAATTTCTCTTCAATATGAATCATATAACCATTAAAAAAAAGAGAAAAAAAAAAGGACATGAAAAGTATTCCAGATCACAGCAGGCTTTCGTATTACAGCTCCCAGGGCTTTCTTTAGTATGTCTAAATGGTCTGTTCAGAACCACAAAACTCCTCCAAACATACCCACTGCCATTCCTGCCTCAGGCTGACCAGGAACAGCTTCTCCAGACCACAATGCACACCGTACACTTGGCACAGTTCCAGTAATGCTGGATCAGGTGATCCTCAGAGAGTCTGGTAATTTTTGGCTATGTACGTGTATGATGGGCCAGGAGAAAACCACAGTGTCTCCTGACCTTATTGTATGGAAACTTTTGAAGTACGTTTGTATATTTTAGAGTATTCCAGCTGTAGCCAGAGCTTGCTGGTGTTTATAACCTGTGATGTCCAAACAGAACAAATATCTGGGTACGTAGCTAAAAGCCCTTTAGCATAAAAGTTTATATTTAGGAAAGCAAAAGGTTTAATGGACTGTGTCCTGAAAAATCCAACTTGAGCTCCTGTGTTGGCTTCTAATGTTTTTTCCAAACTGTGCAAAGGAGCCTGGTGATTAGTGTCAGCTGTGTTTTGTCAATGTTCAGTTCTTGCCTAGAGAATTTAGTTCAATAGGTAGGATGTGAGTGTTTTCTTTCTCACTTCAGAACACTTTGGTCCAACAGGTAGGGTATGTGAGTTTTCTTTCTCACTTCAAAACTCTTCTCACATTCCACTTCATCTCTCTTGCTTTGTGTGCTCCCCTTGTGTAAAAAGCTTGTCATTATTTGCAATGAATTATTTGTATTTATAATTTTGGATCATATACTGACTGTTCTGTAAAGTGTCACTGCTATTACATGTTTGTATTAAACTAGCACAATGGGACTTCAGCTTCAGTTTTGTTCTAGGCAATACAAAAGAGATTGATAAAAATATTAATAATGAAACAAAAATATATTTGTTGGAAGATGGAGAAGTTGCAGGTTTGGAGCATATTGTAATCATCATGGCAGAATGTGTTGCATCATTCTGTTTAATCATCATTAAATCAAACTGTTGATTTAAGCAGAATAGGTAAAACTCTTCTAATGTAAAACTATGCTTATAAAAGTGAAGCAGTATAAATTTAACCCCAGCCAGTGAGAAACTATTTTAAGCTCATGTCTTATTTCACTTCTGAAATTCAGTCTGAGTATTTTTAACAGTATTCCCTGACTTAGCTATTTTTCAAGAAAGAAAGGAATATTTTAGTCAAACTTTAATTCCTTTACTTTGAAACAATAATAAAGCAGATTTAAACTGATGTCCTCTGGAAGCTGGGAGATTATTGCACTCTGATCCCCTTGTTTGAGCTGTCTTTTTTGTATAGGCAAATCTGTAACCAGACAGCAAACCATATTTAATGTAGAAATTTCTGTTTTGAACTTTGCTATGAGAGTGATGCAAGAGAAAGACACAAGTCAATGCATGCTCATGTTATACTAAGGTGATATCTTGACCTAGAGATGCAAGAGATGGTATGAACTGATGTCTCTGTCCTATAGGTTCTCTGTCTGAAAAGTATGACTAGTGGTGCCTTATAAAGTAGAATTTGTGCTATAGAGTTTTACATTTCAATAAATGTACATAAAATGGTACATTCATACATTTTCAATAGGCTCACAGACGTCCTTTGAAGGAAATAGGTAAGATTACAAAATCAACTCTGTAGCTTCTTATTTATTAAGAACTGTCAGAAAACTGCCTTTCTGAGCTCAATTTTTTTCATTTTTTCTCTTTAGTGTTCAAATAATTCAAACTCTTTTNTTTTTTTTTTTTTTTTTTTGAGTTCTCTAACGAAATTATAGCAACAAAATTTACAGCTCAGTGATGTCTTGACCCTATGGGCCACCCTCAGTACTCTGCAGTGAAAAACTAATTCCTGATGTACAAGCATAGGGATAAAACAGTAATACAATAATATCTATCTTTTTTTCCTCTAAAATATTATACCTATTCCATTCTAAATGGGGTGTACTATCTTATTCTATATCCTGTAGTGTTTCTATGTTCATGTCTTGATTTGGTTTCATGATAAGAATATTTGAGCATTCTATTGATCACAAATGCTTGAATAAGAGGAGGGATAAATCTTCCTTTCAAAATTTCTGTCTCCAGTTTACTAGTGAGAGGGGCATGACAGTTTGTTTTATTGTTTTCTCTCTAATATTTAAACTCATCTTCTCCCATTTTTCTCCTTAGTAATGCATTGCCTTTTATTGATGGAGTATAGATTTTGAAGAATTTAGGAGCCAGTCCAATTGCCGCTGCTAAGGGGTCAAGAAAGATTTCTTCACTCTTAGGTAAAAACAGCATGATGGATTTGCTCAGCTTCCTCAAAGTCAAGACAAAAAAGGGTATACACTTCCTGGAGAGCATTCAGGAATTTATATTAGTCATCTGTAAGAATATTGTGCCCAGTGTGGATAAAGATCAAATAACCAATTTTACTAAGTAAGGAAATCCTGGAATGTCATCAGTGGACCTTGAAAGAAGAACAGAGATGAATCAGTCTTCACAAACTAATATCTTCATTTGAGTTCCTTTCACCCAGTGCACAGCTGTGTAAGATGCTAGGATAAAGAAGACTAATGAGAATAGCTTTTGGAGCAGCTTGAAGAAAACACTATGTCTATAATGTATTATAAAATGTAAGTCTCGTAACTTGACCATTTTAAGGACTGCAAAATTAAGTCAATACACTGAATCCTGGTTCTTAAATTGCTCCTGGTATTTCAATTACCTCTATATTCAATTACTTATTGAGTTTTATTTTGATCAATCAGCTTTGGCTTGGGACTGTCTGTCACCACTGTACTAGTTCTAAGCATTTTTAGTCTATACTGGAGGATGCATGTTTGTTTTTATGAAGGCTCCTCAGATTCAAAGGAATTTAATATAATTGTTGTAGAGTTTCAGAGAAACTCCAAGAAAAATTGTCAGACTTGGATTCTGAAATCTTTTGAATCAGCAAGGTGAAATGGAAATCAAGACCAGTAGCTCGGCCAGTAGAAGAAACTCTTACACAGTAAAAAGGCAGGACTATAAGGTAGTATCTTAGGGATGTAAATATGCATGTATGTGTACATTGCAAAAATACAACAGTAGTTTTTGGCTTCTTTATGCATAGCAATTGAGCTTTGTACTTTTATCCATAGCAATTGAGCCTTGTATTTTTATCCAACTACAATTTATTGCAGTGAAGGTATAACTATGCTAAGTGCAAGACTGGAACAGTTTAAAAGTAATTTTGCAAAACTTACTGAAAGTTTAGTGGGAAGAATAGGGAACATCTATTCTGATTACAATTTCTATTAAAACCTGCAATTTGTCTTTGAGAGTGGCAAAACAACTTTGCCATTTCCTGAAACATTTCAGTTATTTTTTTTTCCACAGAATGCAATTGTTTCCCTTAGAAATTGTCCATGCTGTGACCGAGTGACTTTATTCAAGTGTTTTGCTATGTTGGCCTCATGGGCTAGATTTACAACAATGTTTAGCATCTCCCTCATAGAAAGAGACATCTAGATTTCTGTAAGCGGGTTGAGGCATTAGGTATTTCAAAAAACGCTTTCAGCAAACACTAAAGATTTGTCCCCATGTCCCTATTGTGTTTTGTCTAGATCCATGGTTTGATCACAGCTATCAACTCTATTTATAACTCTAATAATCCATTTTCTGAACCTTTGCTAATCAACTGAGTGATGACTGTTTTTCATCATCTAATCAACCCAGCTAGAACTCAATTATTGAGAGTTTGCCAGAACACTTATTTTTCATTGAATAAAATATCTTTTTCTGTTTCTATTTGATATAGATGTCAGCCTTTTATGAAAGACAGCTAGTAATGGATGAGCCCTTACAATCAGGCATATTGCCATCTGTACTCCTGCAACCCACTCCTGTCTGGCAAACCAAATGTAGTGTTTACGTTTTATTTCTCACAGCACTTCATAAGATTTCTTGCTGTTATGTGCATTGCATCATTGCTGACCTCCTACAGAAGATTATTCTCATTCTTTCTGTAGCCCTAACTAAAATCTGGTTTTGTTAAGTTTTACTCTTACCTCTTGTATTTCCTTTCTCCCTAGTTTTGGTAGGTTCTGCACATTTTGTGACTGGCACAACATGACTGGTAGTCATGACCTGTTTGCTCATGATTATGAATGTATGTCAAAGTTGTTTTGAGTACTTTGTGTGTCCTTCTTCCAAGACTGGATTATGTTTTCTCAGTGCTGCGAATTCACGGTAACATCTCTGAGGACATAAATTCATCTAGTGAACATTCAGTGAACATATAGTTTTTCTTAGGACTTTCTCATTTCCTAAAGAAAGGCACTATGTTCCCATACCAATGGTTTGTGATGGACGTTTTGACATATAAATAAGTGATCTTTTTTTAAATCCCTCTCATGTCACTCAATCACTAAGGCTGCTAATTATCTTTTTCAATGTTTCTATGGAGTTCAAAAAGCTTTTTCCATCAAAGGAAGCTGAAAACCCAGTATTTAGGTCTGTCCTTTCTTACAATGCATTTTGTGATTTTAGAAGCTATTCTGTATGGAACCCTCCCTGTTTTTTGTTTTCTCACCTGGAACATTTTGTTACATATTTCCCAACTTTATTTGTTAACACCTCAGATTTTTTGGTCCCATAGGGGTAGAGGTACAATAAATTACTTTGGATCTGCTGCTTATAATATCAATAGAAACATCCCAACCCAGGCAGAACTGTGACCCCATTTGCTCAGTGCTGCATCCACACTAATCATCTCTTCCAAACAGGTAGTGCCCATTAGCCTGCTCACTAGAAGTTGCTCTGTAATTTCCAAACTTGAGTAGGCATCATTTAGGATTAACATATGGGCATGTGAGGTCTGATATCTGCTAGTCTAGACATCTATGTTGACACAGACATCATTCTATTGTCAGTGAAGGTATGCTTAAACCAAAACTTGAATGAATTGTAGCAGAGATCATCGTACTTAACTCTGCATTGAAGAAGAGAGTTTAAAAAATAGCTAAATGTAGTGTTTGTACGTTAATCATGAAGATCCACTCTTTTCACTGATATATAGAGGACAAAAAGCAAATACCACTGAAGGCAGTCTGGCAAAGTCAGTTCTATCCTTCACGTGACAGGATTCTTTGTGGTCCTCACAGTGTATCTTTGGAAGCTGGTTAAAGGGAAACAAAAGGAAAATTATATCAAAAGTAGCACAGTGGGAAAGAGCTGGCAAATAATGGAAATCACACCACATTCCCCCAGCAGCCCCCCTCTAGTGTATCAGATCAAAGTCTTCCTATTTTAGAACCAAAGCTTCTTTATATTAAATACCAAGAAAGTATGTTTAGATAACATTAAGAGACTGACTTAAACCATAAAAGTCAGGAAATTCAGAATTAAGGCTGACACTCAGTTCTTAAATCACAGAGTGGAGAAAGGCAGGGGTGGGGATGGGAAGGTGAACTCAGGCACAGAAGTGTAAGGTGAGGAGGGAAAGTGAGACCTATCTTGGCATCTTTCTACCTGTGCCACTGAAAGACTAAAGATTGAGTTTTTAGGGGTTTATTAATGGTCACTGTGCTGCTGCTTTCCCCTTTTTTTTTTTTTTTCTGACAGATTGGCCAAGTAAATATATAAAATGTATTTAATAATCTCAGATCAGCTATGCTTTCTGTAGCTATCCTATCTAGCCAGGAAAAGAAAAAGCGTTGTGATTAGTCAGCTTTGTTTTATTTTCCTTCTGAGATTCATGCTGCTCTTAATCCCACTGGTATTAAGTTATAACCACCCTGTTCTGAAAGCTAGCTTTATGCCTTATTTTTACTTTTTTAAAATTTAATTGAAACCCAAGTTATCCTTATATATTTTCCTATGCAACTTCAATAGGATATGGTTTTTCTCTTCTTAATGTTTTTAACAGATTGTTTTTTAAAAAGCTGAATATTTACACCCAGAATGTAACTAAGTGACTAAAGCAATCCTTCTATATAGTCACATACAGACTGTATAAACACAGTATGCATGACTGGGATTATTCACAACAAACCAAAAGAGAATAGAATAAATGGCACAGTGTTTATTCTGTAGAGCAAAAATTTATTATTTTACATCATTGAGGACAAAGTCATAGATTTTAATTTTAAACATACATTTAACGTGCGCTTGATAGGAAACACTTCACCCATGTGTAAGACTAAAAGGGACAACTCTGAAAAGTCTGTTGTTGTAAGAACTTATTTGCTTTGTGGTTTAGTTTCTATTCAAGATTTTCAGATATTTATTCCTGGTGTGCTAGTGTTATATGCTGGGTGTCAGAAACCACAATTCCCCACAATTCCTCTTTTATTTATTAAAATTAGAAAGAACAAAGATTGTAATAACTTTAAATATTAAGACACTGAAGCATTTTTTCAATATACATATGTTTATTATAAACTATTAAAAAAAAAAATAGCAATGCATTTTCCTCCTCTTTGATAAAATTAAAGCACTGAAATATAAAATGAAAAAATAATGTGAAAGCTACATATCTTATTTTTCCATTTAGTCTTCATAATCATAAAGAAACATTAAATAAAATATGATGGGACACACTATTAATTGCATTCTGTCTTGGTTTGCTGGAATAGGAACAGAATGTTGCTAGGTAGTCTCACAGAGAAATTTGGCTTCTATAAGTGTTGTCTTATTCAGAAAGAGAAAGTACTGAACAATCCAGAATTGTTCATATCTATTTTGAAATGAAATGTTCATTGCTGTATTTGCTCTTCCCGTTGTTCACAATGAATTAGCACTGGGGTTGTTTTGGAAGGAAGTTAGTACATCTGGACACTAATCAGAAAAACAATAATCATGAGCAAGTAGGAAAAGCATAAACATATCTGTACAGGTAATCAGATTTAAAAGAAAATACATCTAAGCAGGGTAACAATACAGAACACATGAGCAGACCATGATTGTGTGGAAAGGATGGTATTTGCATAGTACATCAATATCTGAGGCAGATGTATAAACATTTTCACTTTTTCAATTCAGAGAAAGAAATTGATTTTGACAATATTTTGCAAACTGTATTATTTTAATGCTTTTCTGTTGATTTTCTCATCAGATTTGTAATGTCATCTTTTGAACTAGAAAGAATAATTAGGTTGCATTTCAAAGAAAAAATTTGTTTAAAGCATGAAGAAATCATAAAATTATTTTTATTTCCATTTAAACATGTAAAAGTGAAATGCGTCTCAAATTTCTAAAACTCCACTTGATTCTTCTTTTGATTTTTTTCTGCTCAATTAAAGAAGTATAACTTTCCTTTTGTATGGAATACAGGTTTCACTTTCAGTGTGTAGCAGTGAAACAAAAATAGATGAGAAGCTTCTGGCTAGTTGTGTGTGGAAAAATTGAAATTTTACTTCACAAAAAACAGTAGCTAATATACCATGGTGTACAATTCTTGTAAATTTTCTTGTTCAGTTTCCATTCCATCCAATAAAAATATTTTGTATATCCAAATTTGATTATATAACGCAATTTATGGGTCTGATAGTCTTTACAGGTTTCAGTTCCTATAAAGTTCTAGGTACAAAAATATTTGAAAGACATAATTATTTTTACTGGAGACCATCAATAAACAGGCTTATATGTTTATATGATATTGCACAAGTAGTACAAACACCAGCTTTAAATCTACGGAATATAAGGAAAGCTTTCATGCACTTACATAAAAATTAATTATATTTATAGAATTGTTTTTTAAATTTCTATCCACATTTTTTTCCATTTTAGGCTATTAAAGTATTTGGTGAAATTATTTAAACTACATTATATACATCTTATATATTTCACATTAAGCGTCTTATCTTCTTTGCAAGAATTTATACCTAAGTGTAAAGAAATAATGAATGCACTGATATGATACAATGAAGTGTCATATAGGCTTATATGAAGTCAGAGATATATAAACTGGTTAGGATGTCAAAGTCAGATACTATATGTAAGACCAATCTATTTTAGCAGTGTAGCTGCTGACATGGTTTTTTTTCTGGGATTTTTTTTTGGTGTTTTTGTTGTTTGGATTTTTTTTTTAAATTTTTTTTTATTACACTTTTAAATGGGCTAGGTCTGATACAGTTCTGTATTGTGTCAGGCAGACAAAACATAAGTGATATTTTGGAGCCAGGGCAGAACTCAACTTCTGTTTTTTTTGGACAGAAGTAATGGCATGCAGACAGAAGCAGATGTGCATTAGCAAATAGGCATGTACAAAACTAAACATATTAGCACTGGAATGATACTGGCTTCTCCAAATGATATCTGACTGCCGTTGTTTAATGATATCATATTAAACTTGGGCACTGCAGAGGAGGTAAATACAGAAATCACACAAAGACATGTTTAGCAGAATCTGAAAACTCTATTTATACTGGTTTATTCTGATTAAAAGTTAAATCTAGTCTTATGTAAAAAAAAAAGTCATTAAAGTGGCCATAATGTTATCTTTTTTATATTTCACTTAAAAGTGTATAACAAAGAAATTTAAGTGTATATACTTAAATTCTGGTGCCTGTCCAGATCCTGCTGTTACCATTTTGGAATCTGCAGCTTCAGAGTAATATTTTTGTTCTTCATAAATAGGTCAAAGATATCCATCCTACATATGAGAAATCTTGATGCCTAATTCCAGTTTCAGATAATTCATAATGAAAAAATGTAAAGCTCTTAATATAAAGATTATTGTGGAAATACTGAAAAACTTTTATCTGATGCTGAAAAGAAGGATTCTGTAATCAGAATTAGGTTAACTATGCTTCATCCTTCCTTATTATGATTGGCTTCCTCAAGTTAAGACAATAAAGTGAAGCTACCGACATACATGCAATTGATCTTCACTGCTTTAATGTAATTAGCTCTTCATTCTCTCACTAGGTCATCTGTATTTGTTTAAATTTTTAAAGCTATTCAAAGAGATGCCTTTATTATTACTGTATACAGTTTAATGCATGCTCCATAGAATCTCAGCAGTGAACACCTAAAGTTCCCCCCCTCTGTCTCTTTTCTCTGCGGCTGTATTATATTTCCATCTTTCCAACAACCAAGCATGCAGTCTCAACAAACTTCCAAAGCAGGTCAGTCACTTCTCTGCTATAGCTTGCATACATCCTGCATTTGGCTGATTTATATGAAGCATAACTTTTTTGGTCTCTTTTTCAGTGTCTTGGTATATAAAGTTGACAATATCTGTCTGATAAATACTCTGTCTTATGTCTTTCTATGGATTTGATCCCATATGCCTTAGCAACACCCTTCTTCACACAAGCTTCTATTAGAAATGAAGACTCAAGAGACCAAGCGAGCACGTTACTAAACAAATTGGTTTTAACTCAAAAAACCTGTCCAATATTTGGTAACATTTTATACAGTGTGTGTAGCATAGTTCTGCATCACAGCAATCAACATTTAAAGAGCCTCTTAGTTTTTAACTGGGTTTTGTTTTCTGCTTATTGACCATGCAAATTAAAAAAACATCCATTGTACCAAATCAGCTGTGTTTTCTCTGGACTTAAGAGTTTTGAGTACTTGCAACTGTACCTCTTGTATGCAGATGTTGTCTATTAATAGAGAAAGAAAAGACATTGCTGTTATTTGGTACAGGACTAAGATATATTAGTGCACTCATATATGAGTGCATGCATTCGTTGAAAAACAGGAAGAGGATTAAAAAACCCAAAAAAAACAAAATAGAAGATTTCAGAGAAAAATGATCTCAAATATTTAATCAGAACAAAAGAGGGCTACAATAATACAATAATGATACACTTTTATTAAACCTCTTCCTGCTGTGAATATCAGGACAGGGCAACTAAAACATGTAAAGCAACAAAGCAGCTTATTTATGAATCTATTGTTGAAAGTAGGAGGCTTTTGAGGACCACAAGATGTGCTTCCCATGTGCAGCAGAGCTTTCTATAAGTCACCTACTCCACAACGTTGCTCTTCCAAAGTCCTACCTGATGAAATGTCATGCAATCATGCAGCTTCCCAAAGCCATATTTCAGAGAAGTTCATAAAATTGGCAGTAATTTTCATGAGAAAAAATTCTTTTTGACAGGGGTATTTTTTTCACACAAAAAACCCAAAACCAATTATATATTTTCCTGCAATTTCCTGATGAAAAATCTACCCACACGTAGAGTGAAAAAAAAATCTGTCTTCTATTAATATCAAAGCATTGAGTTTTAGTAGTCTTTTTATTTCTGCAGTGTAATTTCCAGATATAAATGATTCTCAGAATTTCCCAAGGACTTAAGAATTATCATGGGTCTATCTTGTTCCTTCCCATATATCCAGCAGGGACCAAGACCACATCCTTCAGCAGAAACCCACAAATGGTAGCTGTTAGTTATGATTACCTCTAGCCATAGTCTACAATGTTCATTAAGGTTAAGTCTGATAACTGAATACCATTAATATCTGTACAAGCATCCAATCCAATCTAATAACAGTCATGACTTCTGTTGTTTCCTGGGAAGATGTAACAAAGCAAACGCTCATTTTGAGTGAAAAATGTTTCTTTTACAGGCTTTGATTTTTACTCTTTTTAATTTTAGTGTGACGTGTTTTTCCTGTATCACAAGCTATTGACTTCAGCAGCACCTGAAACAGCTCCATAACTCTATGCCTACTTCTTTTTCTTCTAGTACATATAGTAAACTTGGGATTTACTTGAAATTATAGTAAGAGAACTATAGAAGTTTGCATGTCTTCTTTCAAAAAAATGTCTCTTCCGTTTTGAAAGTGATAATAATTATTCTCAAAAAGTCTATGTTGGCACATATCACCTCATATCACAAGGAAACATCATCTTTATATCGAACAGCTTGGTATAAAACCCCCAGGAAAATAAACCCATATAATACTACAGAGCTAGAAAACAATGGTTCAGAGAATGAAACCTAAATCACCTGGACTAATTCAAGTTTTATACTTTTAGCTGTGATGCTGAACTAGACCAAAATGCTATCAGTTCCCATAGAAATCACATTCTTATGTGTGAATTCTTAATAGCAACCGTTGTCATGCAAGTTCAGAACCACTTTGAAGAGATCTGGTTTAGTAGTGAGCCCTCTGGTAGTTACAGTAACAAATAAAGAGGTCACATACTGAACACTAGAATAACTACAGCAAATGAATCTATTAAAATAGATATATTTTATAGAATGTGTTATTAAGAGGTGAAATAAAGAAAAAAGTAAAATAGAAGTGTAAGGAAAAGACTAAAACTACATTGGGAGCATAAAAAACAGAGCCAATATTATACAAATGTTGTAAGGGGTGATTTTCATTCATTTCATGCATTTCCAATTAAAATTTTCCTGGAACTAAAATCCTTGGCATTAATTAGTTCCTCTAAAAGAAAGATAATCTCCAATAATTAAAGGGTTAGAATTAATCCTTTTTAAAGACAGAACATCCACCTTTTTCAAATTAAATTACTCTTCTGAACATTTTTTGAAAGGAAAGAAATTGTTCAATAGGTACATGTTCTGTTGAAAATCATCAAATGAAGAAATTTACAAATTCAATTTTCTTTGCAGTGACTTGAAATATGTTATATCAGATTGTCTTTATTATTACCTACCATAACATACGGTGTAAACAGCCTGTATTTATACTCATAGCTATACTCATAGCTGAAAAATTGCTGTGCTGTTGTGTTGGCACTTAGGAATATCAGTTTTCAAGCATTTCTATAATGTCAGTATATAGAATGTCATATAGGAGATGCAATGTGTGTTTTAGATAATACCACAGGAGGTTAAAAAACTTTTTCAGTAAGTTTTCAGATTTCACTTTGCTCTTCAGTTTTCCGATGCCACCCTTGCCACCCTGTGAACTTGCCTCAGTGTGAAATGCAGGAAATGAAAATGAAATTGTAGAAAACTCTGAGTTGCACAATTAAAATTATTTTATCTAGTATAGTTTCAGCGTTGCATTTATGTCTTCTAGTTCCCTGTCAGAAGCTATCATATACAGCAACTCCTACGTCAGATGCTAAGTTTAAAGATACGATATAAAAATTTGGAAATACAATTGTTACAAGCATGTGTGCTCTCTGGTGAAAAATAATTTAAATAAATTCACTTGAACAGTAAAATGCCAGGTCATGCCTTGAAATTAGCTAGAAAGATAAGAAGCTGCCTAATTGCTGGACAAAGGTTCTGTATTTTCTTTGCAGATTTTCACAAATCAGTGAAACACTAGCAGAGAGTAAGCAAACACATGCATTATCAAATTAGTCTTTGTGAAAAACCCGTAAGGATGAATATTGACATTGGGAAAGTTGCTAATGTAGAGGATGATTGGACACCCCTTCCAGACAAGAAACAGATGTTTCTTGTCAAAAAATAATTGTCATTATTAGATTCTAAAATGACTGTAACAATAGAAGAACCAGCCTTAAAAGCATGGCAAGGGTCAGATATTTGAAATTTAGAATGGAAGATATTATCCCACTGTTTTAAAGAAAAATAGTGATTTGTGCTAATAAGCTGGGATGGTTTTTTTACTATGTGTTATTTTTCTTTCTTTCTTTCTTTTCTATTTTTCCTTTTTCTCCACATTCTTTTAGATTTTGGAGTACCTAAATTAATCTGATTATCAAATTAATCTAATCGCTGTGTGATAGTGGCCACAGTTTCTTTTTCAAGCTGAAGAAATGTTTAACTAGATATTGGATTGGGTGCTGTTATGGTTCCTATTACATTAGATTTAGATGAGGTAATGAACAGGTCAACAAGTAAACTTAGCTCATCCCTGTATATGTGCATCTTCCTTCAGAATACAAACCACTGATTTCATTTGAATTCCTCGTGGGACTATAGTAGTCCAGTCTGGATGTGCATCAATTAGGAAGATAAAATTCTAGTTCCCAGAACCCTCCTTACATATGTTATATATTCATTACCTAATCTTTCTTGCTTCTTCTTTCAGTCACAGCATATTACCTGTGCTCAAAGGCAAACTCTAAACTCTAAATAGTCCCACTGGAATGAAGAAGTATCTTGGGTAAACTAGTCTCCTTTTCTTTGCCTTCTGAAAATTAAAACTGCAAAGCATGCATGAAAGCTCTTTAATTCAAGTGTCAAATAGCAGGTCCTGCATTTAAAACATGGCTTGTTTCTTCTTTCTTTCTGATTTCTGCATCTTTTCCTGGCAGACATTAATCTCCCCCCTCTTTAATACAGAATACTGAAGGAAGGAAGGAAGGAAGGGGCACCGATTAAGCCTCTGTTATCTCAGTAAAGACAGGCAATTTCTTCACTAATTGAATTAAAGATTGTGGAGGGCAGCCATTTGCCTTTAATCCAAATTTGTTTCTGTAATTAATAAAACATGTCTCTGATGATGAAAAGTTACAATCATAAACTTAACTAATATTTGACCTCAAGGAAAGATCATTTTTCTAACACATGGACAAATGTATTTTCAGCAAAGTATATTCAGAAATATCAGCAACCATGGGCTTGGGATTTGCTTATGTGTAAGACAGTATTTTATTAAAAAGAAAGAAGATTACACTAGATGGTAGTATAAACCCTCATAAATGGCTAACTTTCTCACAGAGAGAAACAGCAAATGTAATGCCTAAAGGACACCACTGGATAAATAATGTAGCGTATAAAAACTGAACCTATGGCTTGATACAAACTTTACACTGTGTTTGGATGCTGGCACATACGAGGAATTTGAGGGTATAGTTTGCTTTATGCTACAGCCATATAAAAATGCAAATAAAAATATTCCTTTTTCTTTTATTGTTCTACTTTTCCTTTGCATTTTGTTACAAAACTAGACTCAGAACTGAGCATGTTCTCTAGCATCCCAACCTCCTACACATTTTTAGTTGCCCATATGGAGGTGTCAGATATAATCTGAAAAATGAGATTAGTATCAGGGTTCGCAGTTATTGCTCTTGTGGCAACCATTTCACAGAAAAGACAGCACGCTTCACTGTGTACCAGTGTGTTATTATCACAGGAGGTGCAGAAAAGTGTATGTTTATGCAGCATCTAAAGTGATACTTTAACTGTGGGATAGAGTCACCAGCAGTGTTTAAAGAATAAAATAGTCTCCCACTCAGTTGGCTATCCTGTTTTCTTATCATTTTATCAATTTTTAAATCTGTTTCCAGAGATCTAAAACATATTCTAACAAACCTATAGAGAAACATGATGCAGTCTTTGTCAGAAACAGTCATTTACAAAGTATCTCTTTTCACTTTTCATTTCTGTTGACTACAAGTTAACAAGATTCTTAATTTTATGCCCAAGACTCTTAACTTTAATATGTCAACTTGATGATTTAGATTTAACCCAGAGCATGAAAGTTCATAACTTGTTTTTATGAAAACATTGGAATGTAGATTACATGATGCACATTTATTTCAGTGGGCACTGGATGGAACTTCGAGTGGTGGATTTTTACCCACATTATTTTAGAAATACCAATTCATTTTATATTTAATTAAATGAGGAATACATATTTAAAAATAAGTTGAAGACTTCAAATGAAAACTCTACAGATTAGCACTGAATGTTCATACTCTAAATTTTCTTCATGAATATTCTATTAAATGGCACAAACTCCACAAGCTCACAGTTTTCTTGCTTTACAAATGTCTCTAAAAACCTAATTTGCTAAAATAATAGTTAGAGGTTTATCCTGGAATAATATTAAAGATGCCAAGAGTATTACACTGGCATTTTATTGGGGTAGAGTCATGGTGATTTAGACCTGAAAAATTTTAAAGCCTATTGAATTTGTTTTACTGAGCAAAAGGTCTAAAAATCTGAAGAAATAACTTCAATATAATTCCACAAGAGATGCAGAGAAACATACCCAAGACCTGACAGCTTGCTTGGAAGCCTCTTGCTACATCATACACCACTCTTCCTTTTTATGAAGGAATATAGGATGAAACTAGCTCTGCAATTAATGAAAATACAATGTCCAGCTTTTTCAGTATAGAAAAGTTCATTCAAAGAAAGGAAAAAATTAATTCAGAAGCATAAACTAAAGGGGAAAAAAAAAGAATAAAATTTTTAAAAAATTACCCACAGAATACAGTTATTGGGAAAGAGGGGTTTAATTTCTTAGCCAGTATAAATCAGCACAGCTTCCCTGGCACAAATAGATCATTGCCAGTAAACCCAACAGTTGGGAAAAAAGACAAAAAGTTTATTATGGAGGAAATGAAAAGATTAGAACAATAGAAGATTCAGAAACATCCTTTGTTTTAATTAATACACATAGTGCTTCTTAAATATATGGGTGTACATTTGAAACCAGATGTAAAATTTAGATTTAGTATTTTTTTTTTCATTTTTAGTATTTGGATAACTTCAAAACACATGGTCGAAGTGGAGAACTATCACTGTTTTTGAAAACGTGGAAAATTCTTGAAGAACATACTTTCTTCTCGGAAAAAGGCAAAGTAAAATAAAAGTGCTGTAAAAAATATCTACCTCTCCACTGACAAAATAAATAAATCAAAACATGATCATATGTTGGCAGGAATAGCGCTGTCATGTCATTTCCAACTGTTGCAAACTTGATCGGAATTCTGGTCAGAAAGCCACAGTAGGTTGCTATTCTGGCAGAATATGCCCATTATGTGTCTCAGTGTTCAACAGGAAACTATGATAAGCATCAAAGATCAGAGAGCTGATGAGAGCATGAAGTAAAGGGTTTCCTACTGTGAAATGTTTACCATTCGCATTGCAGGGAATTCAGCTTGGATAAAATAGGCAAGCCAGTATTATGTGATTAATAAATATAACATCAGATTACATCCACTCATTCTGGAACCAATTTTTTTTTTCTTTCTCAGATGTGATAAATCACAGAATCACAGAATATCCTGAACTGGAAGGTACCCACAAAGACCACTGAAGTCCAGCTTCTGGCACAGGACAGCCCAAGGAACCACGCCATGTTCTGAGTTCATTGTCCGAGTGCTTCTTGAATTCAGACAGATTTGCTGTGACCACTTCCCTGGGGCGACTACTTCAGTGTCCAACCACTCTCTGGCTGAAGAACCTTTTCCTAATACCGGCCTAAACATCCACTGACACAACTTCAGGCCATTCCCTTGGATCACTGGAGAGAAGAGGTCAGTGCCTGCCCCTACTCTTCCCCCCATGGGGAAGTGTAACTGCAGTGAGGTCTATCCTCAGTCTCCTCCTGACTGAGTAGACCAAGTGACATCATCAGTCCTCATATGACTTCCTCTCTAGGTCCTTCACCACCTTCATCATCTTCCCAATCGCCTCCTTTGGATGCTTTCTATTAGGTTTACATCTTATATTGCATGCCCAGAGCTGCGCACAGGACTCGAGAGGAGGCCGCAGAGCAGAGAGGGACAAACCCCTCCCTTGCCCAGCTGGCCATGCTGTGTCTGGTGTCCTCCAGTACATGCTTGGCCCTCTTGGCTGCCAGGACACTGCAGACTCATGCTCAACTTGCCATTGACCAGGACCCCCAGGTCCCTTTTCACAGCACTGCTCTCCAGCCTCTCATTCTCAGTCTGTCCATACATCCAGGGTTGCCCCATTTGAGGTGCAGAATCTGTCACTTGTCTGTTAGGCTTCCTGCAGCTGGTGACTGCCCAGATCTCTGGTTTGTCCAGGTCTCTCTGCCTTCTAAACAGTCAACAGCTTTTTCAAATTCACTATGATATGTAAACTTAGTAACACTTCAAGTCTTTCATCCAGGTCATTAAATGAAGGCCTTGAAGAGAACTAGCCCTGAGAGGGACGTCTGCATAACCCCACTAGGGACAAGTGCCAGCCTGATATAACCCCATTTATTTTAACCCTTTGTGCCAGTTGTTCACCCATTATGTTATGTACTTATCCAAGAAATGCCTGTTTTCTCAAGTATGTGCATCCAATATAGGTAACAAATCAAAAAGATATAACAAGACTCTCAGTCTGACTGCAGTGCCCCTTACACTTCTAAGTGATCTGTTTCCAGTTATTGCACTTACACTTGAATCTCTCACTTAATTAGAAATCAATATTCTTCATTTTCATGCAAACATGTATGCAGAGATGTTGATCTTCAGTATTTTTTCTTCTCTGAAATTATTGGAGTACATTTGGCATGACAGCCTTGTAGTGTCTGTGTGTTGGTGGAACCAGCAATAACAACATTTATGAATATAGATACTTCTGTTCTCTGCATCTTCAGGATGTGCTTGTTAGGAAGTAATTGCAGACCTTGCACAGGTTTTATTGTGCTCTTATTTATTCTCACACAAACGATTGTTAGTGAAACATTTGCTGTTCTTTTTTCTGTTCAATTCTTGTCTGAAAATGCTTACAAGTTTTATCTGTCTTATCTCTGATAATCCCAGGAGGAATGCAGAAACTGTGAGCAGCTGCCACCCAGCTGGTCTTCAACATCCTCATGAGGGGAGGTGGAGGGGCAAGCATGATCTCTTTGCTCTCATGACCACTGACACAGCTCGAGGAAATGGCAGGAGTTGGATATCAGGAAAAAGTGTTTCACCCAGAGGCTGAGTGAGCACTAGAACGGCCTACCCAGGGAAGCGGCCACAGCACCAACTCTGACAGAGTTCAAGAAAAATTTGGACAGTTGTCTCAGTCCAATGCTGTAACTCTTGGGGTGTCCTGCACAGAGACAATATTTGCACTCAATGATCCTGATGGGTCCCTTCCAACTCAGCATATTCTATGATTCTGTGATTCTACATGCCATGCTCAGTGTTACATTATTCTTTCTGGCCCTTTGCTCCACCATTCTTGGATCCATGTTGACTCAGATACAAAAAAAGATGTAAAATATCCTCATTCATTCTGTGGACAAGCAGTTAAATTATTTTCACAGTAAGTGAGAGATGGCTGCTCAAAGACTTTCGGCCTATGGAAAAAAAAGTTAAAACAAGAATCCTGTTTGCAGAGACAATATTTTATCCAATATATTGAAATGCATAAATTGTGAGGCTACAGTTGTGATGCACTGTGCTGGATTCAGAATATAGATCTTCAGAACACTTATAAGGATATTAAGCAGGTTGAAGATAATCTCATGGTGACAATAAACAACACTGCTAAAGCAGATTTATTCCTAGATAGTATTTGCACTTGGTACTCAATCCCTAAGGCTAGTCTACCTTTTAAATATAGGTATTGTAGATTAATGTCTTGGTATTAAGCCATAAAATTCCACCAAAATCCCATTTTAGGAAAACAAAGTAGGAATTCTGCATATAATTTCTGTTGCCTGTTCATCCGGTGACCTGCTAAGTTGCTCTCTGCTATCTTTTCATATTGTTGTGCAGACAGTTTCAAAAAAAAATGATTCTGTGCTGCTTTCTGTGAAACATCCAGTTTAAATTATTTCCAACCTTGATGCTACTGTGATAAAATGCTTTGTTGGTTTTTTGTGGCTTTTGCTTAGAACATGATGCTCCCACATTTGGTGAGGCTTTGCCAAAGCCACGTGTGTCTGTTGGCATGTTGGACAGTAGAAAATAGAAAGATACATCAATCAAAAGAATTGAGAAAAGGGACTTATGTTGAAGATTTTCAGTTTGCTTCCATTTTCATTTTGATCTAAGTTAGACCACTTAGTATAGTGTTCTGGCCCACTAGATGCTGTTTGATCACTTGGACTACATTCAATACATTCTTGTGTGTGCTTGGAGTTTTGCTTGTTTGCCAAATGCATCACTACAGCCTATTAGACCTTGAAACCGTGCTGGGCACAGCAACGTGGCCTGACAGTGCCTGTTGATGAGTGCCATGTACGTGCTGCACATGTATATTAAAGCTAGGTACTTAGTATTTATTCACCCTTACTTTTCTTTCCCTAATGCATTTCTTACATCATGCAGTGCAATGGAAACATATGTCCAGCTTGCAGCAGCAGTTACAAGAAATCAAGTGATGCCAGACTGTATTTTTCAATAATGAAGGATAAAATAACAATATTATAAACACATTACACAAATCAGTTTCATCAGTATCTTGAATATATCATTCTCTATAGCTTTTATGTCTGAAGGCAGTTGTGAAGCTGCTTATATTTGTCACACTTTTATTACCTGTTATATCTTTTTACTGTCACAACCCCAATTAACTTAAGAAGTAGGAGCAATTTTTTTTCCCTAAATGAAGAAAAATCTGGAAGTAAAAGTATTTTCAGTCTTAAGACAAAGAAAGTGTTTGTCTACAGCTATAAAGAAAGGGAATGACTAAAAAATTCACTAGCAATGGCTGTGAAAACATATGTGAGCAAAGCTGAGATTCAGCTCTTTCTAAATTCATAGTTTCTACTTTTACACAGTGAGAAATACTAAAGATCTAATGCAATCTACTGAAAGAATAATACTCTCTCATGTCATACTAAAAGCAAAGCTGAGTTTTGCTTTCATGCAACCATAATCCAAGCTGCAAAGCATTCCAAACACAGGGAAAAAAGACAATTCCTGTCACGGTTAACTTGTTTTTTATGCATAAAACTAGTCATAAAAGGGAGATAAATAAAAAATCTCTGAGACAATATTTTCTAAATCAATATGCAGTAGGAATGAGTACGTCACCAAATGGATACCAACATTTTTCACAAGCATCATGATGCAGAATTTTAAGGGGAGAGATGAAATATGGTAACAGTTAGCTGCTCTGAAAATATTTCTGAGAAACTCCTCCCATGTCTGAGAGGTAGCATGAAGCTTATTTGAAACTATAACAAATAGTGGCGCATCCATCTGAGGTATGAGGTGACGTTTTATCATAAATAAGATATTATAGCTGGGTATTTCAAGGTTGTTAAGGTCTTTGAAAATGAAGGATAGTGGATTATGCTTGATTGTAAAGAGATGATGAAGTAGAAGTAGCTGATGGAAAAAATGTAAAGGGGAGGGCAAAAGCCAAGAAAAAGTAAATGGATAAGTGGGTCAGGACTTATCAGTGGATGCCAAACCAGGCAGAAAACATTGTTTTATCTGAAAAGCAGTATATAAGTATCTAGACAAGATCTTTAGCTATGTAATTTGCAAAAAAAATACACCTTAAACAAGTGCAAACAAAAAAAATTGAGCTCTGAAGAGCCAGAGTGATATCAAAGACAAAAAATGGCACTTAAAAGTGAGCTGCTGTCATGGCACTGTAATAGCAGCTCTTCAGAGCCCCTGCTGGGATTGTTACCAAGGGATGATGTAATGGGAGTGACTTTCATTTGTCAGGTAAGAAAGTCGTACTGAAACAATAAGCAGTGAAAGGCTAATTTGACTGTGAATTGTTCTTGTGCATCACATTTGCTGTAGAAAAATGCCCTGGAAGAACAAAAGTAAGGAATTGGAAATGGAGGATGGAAGGAAAAGGAGCACTTGCTGTTTTTTGAAAGACTAGCTCTTTTACATAGGTGAATAGTGACCAGTAAAGGAGAGAGTCAAGAAATGAAAATCATGCAAGTTTTCAGGAAGATCTTGGTTAATAGCACTGAAGGAAGTTGATCAGTCAAGGAGCATAAAAGGGGCATAATTGGGCTGAATTTGGCCAGGTTTCAAAACTGTAAGAAGAATATCCTTGTGTCAACTTAGTAACTGATTACATAGCTTTAGTTCCTCTTAAATTCTGTAGCTCTTACTGTTTTTAGTAATATACCTTGAATGCATAACTGAAAGGAAATACATTTGCCATACAGAGTTTTTAGAAGTTATTATTAATAATTTTATTTTGTTTAACTTTCCATTTCTAAGCTCATTTCTCTTTCAGGATGATTAATTATCACATGATACTTCACAATAAAGCCAGAAATTTCTCTTGCATCTTTTTTTTAAACATGTATTTGAAAATGGGGATTTGAATTTGGGTCTCTTGATTTCAGAAAAATACAGTTCAGTTGGACTCAATGAAGTTAAACGTCTTTTTTGCACTTTAATTGTTCTATGATTTTATGAAATTTGCATTTTAATATTTTAGACTAATATCCAAAAATGATACAGAGGAGATAGAAAATCCTTTCTGATGCCTGCTTTTGGAGTGGTGGGTTCGCAGCAGGCTCACTAATGATACTACCTCTTTCTTTTAAGTGAACAAAATCTCATCTTTAGTAAAAGCTCTGGAGGATTGACCTATAATTGACTATTACCTATAGCTAAGTGACTATTCAAGAAGACTATCTGAAACATAAAATAAATTTTTTTCAGCAAAATTTTCAGGAAAAGGCAGTCTTTTGGACAAGGAGATCCCACAGAAAAATATATTTCTCTGGCTATATCAGCTTTTATTTCATATGCAATGCCATAAGCATCCAGAAATAGGCAGAAATCTTTAGAAACAAAACAAAACAAAACAGAATAAAACAATAGAACTTTAATATACTGCTGAAATACTAGAAATGCAGAGCTACTTTTATAGCACCAGCTCCTAGGGTTTTCATATGGGTTTTTTTTGCATTACCAGCAAAACAAAAAGTCACAGTACAAATTTCTGCAGATTTTTATGTGTCTAGAGTATAACTTTAGTAGAATCTGCAGTAGGACTGATAAATCTGATTCAGTGGTAGTCTGGCATTTGAGCTACTGAAGCATCTCTATTAATTATCTTCAGAAATCTGGTCCATGGTATTTTCCTTGGTTACAGATTTCATATCTGCTGTGTTTGTTATCTCAAAAACCAAGATACTGTAATTTTTCATGCATCTTTCATTTCTGCATTTCAATGTTATTGAAGTACAGTGGTTAACCCAGAGTATATATGCTCATTTCTTGTTTTGATTTTTTTTCCCAGACAAAAAACAACACTGTGATTCTGCATCTGTTGCCTTTTCATTTCCAGGTAAAAATGATCATGAGGCATGTAAATGTTTGAGTACTACACGTGTTGACATCCGTCCCTCTCCGACATTGTGCAAGTAAAGACTGCTCTTTTAATTTTCCCTTCAGATCCTCTGGTCCTGGCCCACGGCAGGAGATTTGGAACTAGATGATCTTTAAGGTCCTTTCCAACCCACCCCATTTTATGATTTTATTAAAAGTCCACTGTAAAATGGCCAGTGTTGACCAATTCCATATTTCCTTTTCTATAGAAATATTCCCTGCCTCTCCCCCCCCCAAAAAAAACAGACTGGGATCAACAGTTTTCCATGCATCTATCACTTTATCTTTCAGCTGTCCCTCTAGCTGGCAATGACTTCTTTCCTGTGCCACTTTGAAGTGCAAATTTTTGATGTTAAAAAGCAACAATAAACGTGCTTCTGAAACAGCAGCTGTTATCTTCTGAGATAAAGTTTGATCCTGGGCAGGCTGTCATGTTAAGTTCCAAAACAGAAATCACACTTGAGAAAAAATGCTAAATCTACTAATTGCAGCTAAATACTTGCTGAATGCCAACTCTATTAAACAGTTTCTATAATTCAGGCACTATTTAGTTGGATCAAGTACAACAGCATAGCTATAACTTGTTAAGGTGGAAATTTCAGGTGAGTTTCCAGAGAAATGTCGCATTGCAAAATACTGCATTAAACTAGGAGAAAGGACCCTAGGTAAACTTCTAGAAGAAAATATAGAAAGAACCCTAAAAACAAAAAACTGAATTTTTAAGCTGTAATAACAGTTTTAAGAAGAGCAAACAAGCATGACAATTCCATCTGCATTTCCAGAGATTCTCTCATATCTCTTACTCTTATTGTGCCAAATGCTTTGTCAGGTTCATTTTTTAGGTTTTATCTAATAACATCTAGTCAATGTATAGTATTTTTCCTTTTTCCCATGTTGGTTGCTGTGGACTGGAATGATTGCACTGAAGTGTCTAAGGAACAGAAGAAATGGAAGATTTCCAGATTCCCTGTCGGTCAGGTTTTTTTTTTTTTAATTACCATTGTTTTAAAACATTGTTTCTTAATAGACTATGGCAGTTGAACTAGATGGAAATACAATATGGAGAAAGAGGCGAGCAACAAGCTTCATTCAAAGGGAAGTTTTAAATGTGATTTATCTGAACAGCAAATATCATGGCTCAATGCACTACCTGTAATGCTAGTACAACTCTATGGATCATTAAATATAGACTATATTTGTGGCTATTGTTTTAGTCTTCATTCTTTTTGAGAACCTCTGTAATAGTGCTCCCACATTGTGATTAACCCTTTCTCCTGCTTGTGCCCTTTCCTGCATTCTAAATAACCCATAGAGAGATAATCAGTGTCCTGATTAGAAGATAAGCAAATATATGTATAGGAGTGGGACCAATGTCAGTTGCAATTAAGAAAACCACAAATTGCCATCTCATTTAAATTTTTTCAATTGTACTTGTTATCTGGAAATTAGTCTCCTCAAATAGTCTTTAAATATCACAGAATCACATAATAGTTCGGGTTGCAAAGGATGTCTGACAATTATCTATTTCTACTCCCCTGCTAAAGCAGGCTCACCTAGACTAGGTGGCACAAGATCATGACCAAGCAGATTTTTAATATCTTCAGAGAAACGTTAGTTTCCATAGTTACTTCTAGAATTTGACTCAAGTGAATTCACTTCATCTATCTATCTATCTATCTATCTATCTATCTATCTATCTATCTATCTATCTATCTATCTATCTATCTATCTAATATATCTAATATTTGGAAATTTTACTCTAGCTTCTTTGGCATTTTGAAGTCTGAACAACTTTAGCCCTGCAAAGGAGCATTTTATTAATGTTGATTCAGAATCAGCCACAGATGAAGGCTCAGTTCAGAATTGTGTTACTGTAGCAAGAGGTTAGCCCAGTCCCAGTCTTTATCAATTTTCTCTCTTAAAGAAAGGATAGCTATGCACTTTCATAAACCTGGAAAACAGACAAAACTCTTGTTAAAGATGCATGCAACAGGGAATACCGTGCATTTTCCCTTTGGTTCACTGGTATTTACTTGTGATTTTTTCTTCTGCTAGAAAGAGAAAGAATTAAATAGAATTTATTGTAAGATTTTTCTAATGATTTTACCTTTATTTTGAGAGATTTACCCTGGGAAATACTAGAAATGTTGCACATTGTATTACAATCCTCTGTATATTTTTTCCATTTTTTTTTCCTTATGCACTTTAGATAGGACATTATAAAAAAACACAAATAAAAAGACAAAGAAAAATGAAAAGAAGAAGGAATCTATATCTCTCTATATAAAAGGTTACACAAGGTACTTGGGGGTACAAGGGTTATACTGGTACTTGGAAGAAGTGAGAATAACACTGGAACGTTATGAAAATGTGGAAATAAAGGAAGGTCAAAGGAACTGTTTTAGTCTTAGATGGAGTAAAAAAAATCATAGCAAAGGCCTTTTTTCTACAGTTATACTCTATTTTATTTTATTGCACTATGTATATTTTAATGTTAAAATGTTGTCTCAGATGGCTCAGGAGTATAGAACCTAAAATTAACCTTTCTGTGATAAAGAGTTGCCAATGATATTATGTATGTATATGTTGAAGGCTGGTCAAATGTTTCACCACCAGGGATGTCTTTTTCCCAGCAGGATTTAAGTAATATTAGTAGAGCAAGATAAATACTTCAATGTCCTATGACATGCTCTGGTGAAACTATTCAGGCTGCCAAACCAATGCTGAACATGTGGGAAATGTGTGTTTTTGAAAGCAATACACAAAAGTAATCAAGAACAAAGAATGTCTTTAGTTATAAGCAGTTGGAGATTGTGCTCAGAACAAGCATGAATGTTCTATTTGCCAAAAAATCTTTTCTTAGCTAGAATGAGAATGTGTCCTGCAAACAAGGAGAACCTTATAGAGACCAAGGAGAAGTCCTTGTTTTACTTCTCCCATATCATTGGCTGGGCAGGCTCTGCTCCAGATTATCAGATTGCATCAAACATTACAGCTTCAGTAAAGGCAAAGTTCATTGGAAGGATACTTCACCAGACTAATAAAGGAGCCCCTTCTTCAGCAGATTTTTTCTTTGCTGATCAGGAAAATGGATGCCTCCATAGAACAACTTTCAGGGATTAGTCTGATTGGTAAAGGGAAGAATTGTGGAAGAGTCAAGGTATGTCTGATTACTCATTAATAGCAGTAGACAGCAGGAATTCTTGTTTGCAGGACACATTCTCATTCTAGCTAAGAAAAGATTTTTTGGGAAATAGAATTTTCTCCTAAAATATATATTGACAATCTTTTTCTTATAAAATAAAGAAAGAAGCCAACATTGCTTTTCAAAACATTTGTCTGGAATATGTTTGAAGTTAAGATAATGGCTGATTTGCAGGGCTCAGCTAAAACAAATATTGCATTTTTTATTAAATTTATTCCCTGTGTATATTTATGCATTCATATAGAAACTAAAAATTTAGTACATCATAAATACCTGAGCTGGACATAGTACCGTTTGGAATTAAATCAATGCATGTTCATTTTGATCCCACAGGAAAATTAATTACTTAATTTCAGGAGAGTATTAAATAATTTTATTTCATACAAAAACAGAGAATATTTATATTTCATGTAGTAAAATCTACACATTATGAAAATTCTGTAAAAAATCTCTCCTATGTTATCAGGTATATGGATGTGGAAATTATACCTACTTGGTATTAGGAATAAAAGCGTGGCAATAAAGATCCAGTTCAGCTTTAAAATAGATGAACACTGTCAGAATAAAGCCTATTACCTTATGCTTGATGTTGATATAATATTCTTTGATGTTTACAAGAAAGAACTGAAAAGTGATTGAAAATAATGTCCCAAGCTTAAAGTCTAGTTATTGTATAGACCTTTTATACTTACAAGGGCATATATTGCTCCATGAACCAATTTTAAGAAATGTAGTTTATTAAGAAAGAGTAATCTTCTGTATTTATCTGAGGATTTTATACTCAATATAAAATGAAGCTCACAGCAAAAGAAGGTGCAAGTACTTTTGTAACAGGGAGGCATTTGAACATTTTACCTCTCTGCTGGAACTTCTTAAAATTTTGTAAATTTGGAATTTTGCCTGAAAATATAAGCGTCTTGAACAAAAGGGTAAACAAGACAGAGCTAAAAACTCTTAGGAGAAGGAGAGGAAGGAACAAGACTGTGAAAATGACAGCAGCCCTTTTGAGAAACATGATGTCTAGAAAACCCACCTTCATATCGTTCTCTTAAAGGTGGGAAGATGCTTGCCATTATATTAGAAGGTCAGATTATTCGATAGGTAGGTCAGATTTTCACTGATCTTCCTTAAATATTTAAGGACAATGCATGCAAGCATCTATCTGTGTATGTATAACACAGGTTTGTGTTATAGAAATAACTTCATGAGCATGAATTTTTTTGGGAGTATGCATGGTAAATCACTTCACATCAGTCCATGTCTAATAACCTGATTATATTTTTCTCGGGTATAAGTGCTCAGTCAGCTGCCAACTCCTTAAAACATCACACCTCTTTATTTTGCCATCTTTCCTGTCACAAGTGCATTTTTCTGAGGTAACTGTCACAAAGACATATATACATACATATATATGTATGTGTGTAACCATAGAATATTTTAGGAAGCTAAAAGTATTTCATATCAGTCTTTTAAAACATTGCTTTTATAACAGTAGGAAGAGCCCAAATAAAAAACATCTGACTAAATCTGTAAACAATTTAGTTGCCTGCAAATTTTTAATGGTTTAAATTTGTAGTATTCAATAAAAGCGTCTGTCTTGTGCAACAGACATAAAAAAAGTTTAGAAAAAGAAATTCAAAGTTAACAGTTACATTTACAAATTATAATAACTTGGAAGAATTTTTCAATATGAGGGAAAATGAAGCAATACATCAAATAAACTAGAATAAATAAGGATCATGGCCTAAAATATAAAATCAGACTGATCATAGAAAAAGCTCAGCTCATAAAAAATATGGCATGCAATGATCTGATAAATAGATAATATCTAATGATATAAGTATGTGGGAAAATGTCATACTGGAACAGACCATGATTTAAACATAAAGTCAAATGTACAGAAGCTTATAATGAGATAGAGTTTTGGTGAGGAAAACCAAAACAAAAAAACATAAGAATGTTATATTCAAAAGTGTGAGAGAACTGTTAAGTGAAAATGCTGCACAAGTCAAAAAGGGATAAATTCTTGTACTATTAAGACCTGATGAAAATCAAGCAACACCAAGGTAAATATAACTTTTGCCTTTTGAATATAGCATCAGGATTTGTGCCACCCAGGCTTACAAGTACAGTTGAAGAATATATCTTTCTGAGAAACTATAATAGAAGGTGTGCTGGTATATAAGAAAATGCATTTGTCAAATAAAACTTTCTGGATAGTCTTCATGCTAGAGAATTTAAAACGTACACAGTAAAAGTTATGCTTAAACATTAAAAATTGATAATAAAAAGAGGAAAGAAAAAAAAAAGGAGAAGATTCAAAAATCTATTCTTTGGTATTTGATGAAGATTGTAGCCTGCTAAAATGTTTCCTAAGTTTGTGTGGTCAGAATGTTTTCTTTGGAAATTAAAAAGGGCTCTCTGAATTTAAATGACACAACTGCACTGTTTCTGCAATAGACACAGAAGCTTCAGAGCTTACATTTTGGAGTCCATTAGAAATGTTGAAATATTTCACCTTGAAACGTCTGTATTAATTCTCTTCCTCCACTATCCCTTCTTCTCAAATGCATTAAAAATTCAAGAAGTTTGAAAGAAGTATTCTTGTGGCTATGCAAAAGCTTTTATTGGCAGCTTTTGTATTTTCTCTTTAGCAAATGGATTCTTAAAATCTTAATGAACTCTGGATTTGTGACCCACCACATTATTTCTGCTAAAGAAACAAACCATCTGGACAACACTTCTGTGGGTTTGTTTGTATTTATTTAAATTAACAGCAATGTATGTCATTTTTCAACCATAACAAACTCTTTCCATTCAGGTGAATTCCCTGAAGTCTTCAAATTTTATGGCTTGAAGCATTAAAGCTATAGTGAGCACGTTGAAACAATTGCACTGAAGTAAAGATGATCATAAAACCAAGACTGTGTGCCTCTCATGTGAAAAGCACTAATGGAAAGAGAAGAAGAAAGAAGGAGAAGAAAGAGGAGAAGAGCTGGAGAGGAGAAAGAAAGAGAAAGAGAAAGAGAAAGAGAGAAAGAGAAAGAGAAAGAGAAAGAGAAAGAGAAAGAGAAAGAGAAAGAGAAAGAGAAAGAGAAAGAGAAAGAGAAAGAGAAAGAGAAAGAGAAAGAGAAAGAGAAAGAGAAAGAGAAAGAGAAAGAGAAAGAGAAAGAGAAAGAGAAAGAGAAAGAGAAAGAGAAAGAGAAAGAGAAAGAGAAAGAGAAAGAGAAAGAGAAAGAGAAAGAGAAAGAGAAAGAGAAAGAGAAAGAGAAAGAGAAAGAGAAAGAGAAAGAGAAAGAGAAAGAGAAAGAGAAAGAGAAAGAGAAAGAGAAAGAGAAAGAGAAAGAGAAAGAGAAAGAGAAAGAGAAAGAGAAAGAGAAAGAGAAAGAGAAAGAGAAAGAGAAAGAGAAAGAGAAAGAGAAAGAGAAAGAGAAAGAGAAAGAGAAAGAGAAAGAGAAAGAGAAAGAGAAAGAGAAAGAGAAAGAGAAAGAGAAAGAGAAAGAGAAAGAGAAAGAGAAAGAGAAAGAGAAAGAGAAAGAGAAAGAGAAAGAGAAAGAGAAAGAGAAAGAGAAAGAGAAAGAGAAAGAGAAAGAGAAAGAGAAAGAGAAAGAGAAAGAGAAAGAGAAAGAGAAAGAGAAAGAGAAAGAGAAAGAGAAAGAGAAAGAGAAAGAGAAAGAGAAAGAGAAAGAGAAAGAGAAAGAGAAAGAGAAAGATGTTAGCCAAGGCAGATGGGGACCAAAATGTGCTATTATATGCAACTGAGAGGAATACAATTTGGGAATATTTTGATGACTTTTTACTTAGAATGAGGACATTGACACAGAATTAAGAACTGGCAAGGTAGTGCTGTGGGTACTTCTGCCTTTTATTTAATCTTCAGTTGTGGCACATTCTGAAAGATTTTCATATGTAAAGCACAGAGATTTAGTATCCCCTTTCATGTTGTCTTGGTTTAAAAGACAACAGCTTTCTCCAAATTACTGTAACTTCAAAAATTATGAGGCTTCCAGGCAAAAATATGGGAAAAGGAAAAGCAGTTCTTTACTAGAGTAAAGAGTATATATATGCCTATATAACCAGACAAAACAAACAGCAAAACAAAAAAACAACAATAACAACAAAAGCCCAACAACAATAAAAACAAACAAACAAAAAAAAAGGAAAAGAAAAAAAAAACAAAAAAAACCCACAAAAGAAAAAAAAAAAGCCCAAACCAAAAAACAATACTAGAAGTTTCCCACCAGTTAAGCAGTCCACAGCTGGCAGGAGGAGCTGTTGGCTCAGGCGAGGCAGAGGGGCTGCAGTGACTCCCTCGCTGTTTCAGGAGCACTTACTCTCAAAAGGGAGCAGGAAAGTACAACACCTACCAACTTAGCCACGTGGTAGGGTTGAGCTCCTCTCTGGTGCAGATGAGCAGCAGCCAAATGAACACAGTGGGATTAGTTTGAGTTTGGCTCCAAGAGACTAGTTTGTTTAGACAGGCTACACAAAATTCAAATTACTACAGCCAGAACATCACTCAATTCTTCTGTTTATCTAATCTAAGCCTCTGAACATTGAAAAATTCACCTATCACTCATCAAGTCACTTTTCCAAAATAGACAGGATTAAAATGTTGATCTGTTTTCACAGTTAAAATTATTTCCTTGGCTTTCTGATGCATTGCATGGCTCGATTTCACCATCAAAGGCTGTTATAAAAAACAAACTGCCTTAAATGGCAGACACAACAAGTTTCTTTAAAAAATTGGTATTTAGGTACTGAGATTGTTGAGTTTCAAAAGGCAAGGCTTCACTTAACAGATTGGCCTCTATTCTCAGTTCTGCATTTTGCTGGTTACTTTATAGGTTAACAACTGTTGCTGAAAATGCCCACAAGTCTGTGTTTTGAAAAAAAGATGAAAATACTACTTTCTTCTTCTAGTTCAACAAAAAAAAAATATTCAAAATCATCTTTTCTCTACAGAAGGTGAATTAATCACAGGAAAAGTATAATTAGATGCTTTGAACCATCTTCCTGACATCTTTCACCATCTTTCTCTGTAGTGTCCACGCAGTAATTAGAGGTAGTCCTTCTTTTGCTAGACAGGTGGTAGATTAGAAAGACCAATTCAAGGTTATACATTCCAGGTTTTGGAAAGCTGCTTTTTTTGAGCTTGCAGTGGGATATTACATCTTCTCACAGAATTTCTAAAATATGTTCATACCTTTTTATGTCGGTTTTTTAGACCCATCTGCTAGCCAGATCAGATGTAAGAAGACTATTTTGAATTTCTACCCTTGGTGCTCATATCTCCCTTGCAACATAGATTAAAACTATGAATTTTCTAGATACCTAGAAATTAGGCACTGACCATTGCCAGTGAATTTTTAGTTTTTCTCTTTTTTCCTCTGCAGCCCTATTTAATATTCAATAAATAAAAATAAAGATTTTTTGGCCGAAGTACTTTGTTACTTTGGTAATGAAAATGACAATTTCTTCAGGATTGCTAAATACACGTGATTCATTTATACAAATAAATGAAACTGCTATATGCATAAAGCTAATATTTCTTGCTGTGTTCCCTAGTGTAGTCACTACTTCATGCTTCAAATTAACAACCTTTCACATAGTTACTGCCAATATGCTCAAGGGTTTAAAATTAAAATATTTTATAAACATGGAAACCAGCAGAAATGCTAAGTCGTGACATAACAATAGGTCAAAAAAATTAATACACTCTATCATAATTTCATGTCCATGACTGCCATTTATTTGTGCTTTTAATTAGTTGATTTGACTTCAGTTGATCTTGTTTTTTCACTGAAAATAATATAATAAAATATAATATAAATAAAGTTTGGTGGCGGGACTGATTTTTTGCTAACTATAACCTACTCTGGTTTCCCACAGGCATCTCACTTAGGACTTTAGGTCTTGGCCATAAATCCACAGTCTCTTTGGCCTTCATAAAAATATGTATTCTAATGATGGGAAGATTTCCTATCCCACATGAGTTCACATTATAGGCCTTTCTCGAGGGAAGATGGGGTGCTGAGTGATCTGCAAGCTGAAATGGATGAACTGCAAATGTTGAGGAAGGCATGCCAACCTTTTAAGACTACAGCAAGGCTTGGAAGGAACAAAATGAGACTTACTCAAAAAAAAGCAATCTGAGGCTTTGGACATTTAGCATCTTCCTTTAGGGAGAAGCCATCATAGACTTACAAAATGCAAGCAAGTGTGTATGAGTAAGAAGTACAAATCCTGATATAGTCAAATTAAGTTGCTTATTCTTATAAATTCCTGAATCGTCTTTGCTATTGAAATTCAGACTCCTTTTGAGCTCAAAGCTCAAAACTTCTTCAAGTGTTTCTGATACTTGAAACAGTCTTGAATGTAAAAGAATTACTTTCTGTAATCAATGATTAATTTGCTGTGTGTTTTCTCTGACTTGAGAATGGATGAGGAAGTGCACTGAAGCTACTGCTTCATATACCTTGCTGCACTAAACATATTGTATGATTTCAGAAATAAACACCAGTGTATTTTTTGGATGTCATCAGATTTTGGTACAGGGTCAGAACATGGAGTTCTGCTTTCCTTGTTACTCCAGAACCGGGCATACCTCATCCCTGGAATCATCATCCCTTTGCCCCACTGGGTAATGTGGTCCAGTGAGAGGTGTCTCTGCCCGTGGCAGGGGGCTTTGGAAGTAGATGATCTTTAAGATCCCTTCCAATCCAAACCATTGTGTGATTCTATAATCCTATGACTCAAGGTAAGACTCTGAGGGTTGGTATGGTTCCTGGCACTACCTATGGTTCTGAACTAATGAGCTTACAGAAGAGAGTATACTTTTTCTTCTATTAATTCAAAGTAGCTATGGGTAGAAGTGGCTATAAAACAGCATCACAGCAGACTAACAATGATGAGCTGTCTTACTATCTGTATGACCTTTAGCTATAGTTCTAAATTGAAATAGGAATCAGAGAGGCAAAACAGGAGCTGTGACACAATCAAACATTTTATTCATGGTTTATACAAATGTGTATGCATGTTATATAGTCTTGCATAATAAAAAAAACCTATTTTTAGTGAGAAAAAAATCTGCAGTTCAAATGAAGAAACCGTCATTGCTTCCTGGCTGAGATATTGGGCTACAACTGCAGTGGATCAATAAGGAACTTTCAAAAAACGAAGACTCTTGGTTTCTATCTCTTACCATTCTTTTCAGATAAAAACTGCCAATTAAGAGTTTGACCTAACCTTTCTTACCCATGTGTAAGAAATGAATACTTAAAGACAAAGACACCTCAGGTAAAAGATGTTACAAATTGTCTGGGTCACGAGCACCTTGCATCAAATGCACTTATATACAGACATGAAGATAGACCTTAAAAGACTGCATGTCCTGAGCATTCCAGCCTTTTGTTATGATGGTGAGGTTGTCAGCAAGCTATGACCCAGCACACTCACTCAAGGGTCTGTTGACTTGCTCTTTCTTCATTGCTGACTTCCATCAGCTGAAACATCAAACGCTTGCCCACAATACTGCTACAGTTATGTAAAGCCTTTCAGGAAACATCACTTCACACAGATGTTTAACCTCCAAGCCCTGAAGGGATAGCTCTGCCAGTTGCCAGGCTTGTCAATTAATTTTACATTGACAGTCATGCTAATATAGTTTGACACAGACAAGTTCTGCAGCCAGCCAGCTACATTAGATAAACAAGATAGATGACTGCACTTCACTGCAAGATACACCCGAACACATAGCACACCACAGCATATGTCTCATAGAGATCACTGCTCAGTTTCATATCAACTACCATCCCAGATGATCATAACTGCTAGTAAAATAATTTTTTTGCTCACCTGAGCACTCTTCCCTTTTCTTCTGTGGTCGTGTTACTACAAATGTGTTCAGGAAATATGAAATATGAAATATATCTGAATACTTGGCTTACAGTAGGACCTGCCAAGCAAGATGGGTACTGCTGAGATGTCCCTGAAATAAGTTTATTGAACCTGGGCCACCTTATTCAAATTCTGTCAGGAAACTGGAAGTAACTTAGAGAAAAAGAACAAATATTTAGGGTTCGGAAGGAATTATTTACAATAATACTTTAAATAGGGTGGATATGTGCAATGGGGCACACTAATGAGGAAGATGTGATAAGGATATGATAATTGGCTAGAATTACCTAAAAAAAAAGCAAATACAACAGTACCTGCAACATGAGAGAACGAAAGTAGATATTAGGTTAAAGCAAGTAAGCTACACCAGATTAAAAAAAATATTTTACACTGAAGAGAAACTGTGGAGAGTTGACCCAAGATAAGTAAATTGATATCAACTGGAATATTTAGACAAAGACTGAATACAGCTTCAATCTGGAATCAAATGTATATTGACCAATGAGTACCTTTAAAGAGGCATGTCCTTGTCTCTATCTTCAAATTCTGTGAGTCTCATTACTGAGAATTATTGGTTTTGGGTTTGAATGAGAATGAAAACTGTAGTGTAAAAAGAACTGTTGGAGGTTTCTGTTTTTCCGTTTCCTCCTTTCTCTTGCCTTATGAAACTGAATTGATTCTAACCAAAATTATCACTTTCAGAAAATATTTGAGCATATATAAAGGTTTGATTTCCCTTAAGATGTTAAATAAGTATGAGTGTAGGGAAATGAGAAATATTTTCCTTTTGTGAGACTGCAGAAAAAAAATCTGAAATTTTAAAACTGAATATTATGATGAATATAAATGAGCCTAGTGTAAAACCTATGAATTCAAACATTGGTCCTTGATGCTTCCCATCATTAGTATACCTTTATGAATTTGACTGACAGCCTGATTTTGTCCTAGTTTCTCATGGTCATGTAGCGCAGCTGAGGGTCTAAACTACAGTATCTTTATATCTATATACTGATCATTATGAAAAAAAAGAAATATGACAGGATAGCACAAAGCCTGGGGTAGTACTGTATGTTCTGCATGCAAGAAAAGCTTTATTTTTGCCCTAACCAGGGGGCCAATCACTCCATAAGTATCTTGAAACATCTGTATTTCATGCTGTAAAACAGAAACATGATTTTTTTTTTTAATCATTTTACAGCAAGTAGGAAAATCAGAATTATAATGTAAGCAAGTGGCCCTTTGGCCAGTGGTTAAACAATTGAGGATTGCATCAGTACCAGATGCACATCGATGATGATAACAACTAGGAACGGGCAGTTACTTACAAAAAGAAGATACTATAAACAAAACCATAGATGTTTCTAAATAAATCATGTTTATATGTGCAAGTATATTGTTTCTGCCCCATCTTATCTTTGAGCATAGACTCTCAAGACAGAGACTGTAGTTCTGTTCAAATCTTATGCATTGTTTAATCGAGGGGACAAGGTCTTGTGTAGCCTGTCAACAATGTTGAGTAACTGAAAAACACTTACTGTCTCCATAGCTCTCAGTTGTGATAATGACAGCCCCAACTTTAATTTTTCATTAACCCAAGATAACGAATGATGTCAAAGCCCTCATCTACAAAATATTCCTGAGCTGCAGGTTGGGGCCATTTATTTATAACAATGCAGCTCTGGTCTTTATGTCATTCATGATGATAATAACAACAAAAACAACAACAACAAATTAAAAATAAACATTCTTTCTTATTCTATTTTAGAAGAGTATTTATCTTACTAAAACTGTTCTGCAGAATTGGCTGATTAAAAAATTGTGCTATATCTCAGCTGTCAGAAAATTTATCCAGAGAGCTTAAATTATCCACAAGCTTTCTTAGAAATTTTAATTCATTAATTAGAAACTATTTTAAACTTATTTAAATAAACAACTCTTTGTCTGAGAATTGATTGCAAACCATTCTGTATGAATATTATTGGTTTTCATTATGTTTGTGTCAGGCAATACTAAAGATAAGGGAGAAAAATTAGACAAATTCACAAACAAAAATTAAAATTTTTGTCTTAGGAAATGATGGCATGAACTTTTTTGAAAAAGTGGCAGTGATGCTTGGAGAAAATCTATAGTTTAGTCACTATTTTAATGTAGATGGCAGAGGGACAAGTGTGATTGTAGACGTTAGGAGGCATCGATATCCCAGCTACACAAGGGCAAGAGCAGACGTTTGCTGATCAGCAGTGATTAATGGGTTTGGAGAAGAAATAATGTAATTCTTTGTGACAGATCATTCAGAAGAAGTAGAATAATGGAGAAATCAAAATTTTCTGGAACATAACAGATGGTCAGAGGTGAGACTGGAGTTAAGATGAAATAGGTCAGACATTACAACCCATGCACCTGAAAAAGAAAGCAGAATAGCAGTCACTATGAGATATAATAATTTTTTAAATTAATCAATGATACAGTAATTGATTATATAACTAGATACTTTTTCTACTCACTGAATTGTTTGCTTCTATTCATATACAGTTGGGGATAATGGGCTTTCATTTACTTTGATATTCAAAGAGCAAAATAAACTATAAAGGTATTTAAGAATCTGCATTTTTGTTGATCAGTTGTGCAACTTCCAAGCGTTTGTGGTCAAATGCATTATTTGAGAGTATTCTTTCTGGTAAAACACATTTGACAGTATAGTTTTGTAATGTGAACACATAAAAATTTATATGCAATAAATATATAGTCAATTAAATAAATACATTTGGAATATAAATGCACCATCGGATGTTACTCCTCATCAAGGCTCTCCCAGCTGTCCATTTGTGAGTCCATTATAATATTCAGTCATCTCTCGTGGCTAAGAAAAAAAAGCTAAATATTTATAGTTCAGACCCTCAGACAGCTCATAGGACTTCCATGCACTAACCACTAGTGAGCTGAGGAGCTTTAAAGAATTCTCTGTCCCTTGTAAATAAAGGCAGAATTTGTTGCAAACTTGTGGATTTCTGCAATCTTTGTCAGGGAAGAGAGAAGCTAGGAATGAATTGATGAGAAGGAAGTAATAAAAGTGAAATATTTGTTAAGGAAGCTTGGTTTTCCTTTTGTGCTTCTGTTTTTAGGAGCAAGCTTCCTACCACGTCTTAGAAACTAAACGTTAGAATTCAAAACTTTCACTCCTGGGGTCACTTTTCTTCTCTCTTTTATTCTTGTCCTCGTACTGGCAATGAATTTGAAAACCTCTGCCAGACAGATCTTTAAAACTCTCATCATTCTTAAAAAGAAATCCGTGTTGGCAAGTTCTGACACTGGACAAACATGTCAGCAAACATCGAGGAAGTGCTGCCTCCAAGCAGCAGAACACACTAGGGCTGTGTTTACTCAAGCTTGTCACTACCAGGCTTCATTAAGAGTGATGACATTTTTAAACACCATCTCTGTGGTACTGTGTGATACAAATCAAATCTAGCAGGCACACAAAGGCCTTTGTCTCTGCTCAAAACTTGTACCAACTTCTGTTGTTAAGGATATGACAACATTTTCTGGCTGAAGGAAAAATACTGCAAGGAACTAATCCTAAACGGAACAAAGTGAATGGAAAAGTTCTCTTTTCATAGATTTAAGTGTTGTACACCTCTTCTCCCTGCTTGCACACAGAAAAGTCTGGAGTTGATATACAGAAGGCATAGAGAGACATTATTTAATTCTAGAGTATGGATGTGACCACTAAAATTATAACATTGCTCCTACTGTTAACCAGAAGGGTACTTACTGAATCTGAGCTTTCCTTTTCAAAACAAAGAAACACATCCTTGTCCGGCAGCACCATTTTCTGTAGATAGTCTCACTCTCTGGTAACAGAGAGAAACATAGCTTCTCCCAGCCTCAGCCTGGGAAAGTTCAGAGAAAGAATTAAAACAATTATTATCTTATCCCCTGCACCTGGTGTTGTGAGGGCTATTTACAAGAAGGAGTTGCTCCCTGCTTGACCAATAGTGCAAGAGAAGTTTCCTAAAGACCAATCAGGTCTTAGGTTCACTATGCACTCTATAAGAAGTGTGGATTTCTATTAATAAATGCCCTTTATGCCTTCTGAATCATGGAGTCTATGTCACCTTCTTCTCTGTCCCCTATACCACTTGTGTAACAATCTTCCATATTCTTGTTCAGCACAAGCACTGCTTTACATGTTTTCCCTGTCATCTTATTAAAAGAAATTCTTATATGTGAAGATAGAACTGAAGATCATGATTATTTGCATTCAACTTTAAGCACATATATGCTTCAGTATTATGATATTGAAAAGTTTAAAATGTGCATATATGTTGAGAAGCAAGTTGATAGATTCATCCACTAAATGCACACTCAGAGAAACACTTTCAAAGAAGGAACTATACTGTAAAAGGAAGGAGACGATTCACTTTTTTACTGGAGAAGGGGACTAGACTTTAAGCTATGGTTGGGACAAAGGTGAAATGAATACAATTCCACAGAGGATGAATAGAATAGAATAGAATAGAATAGAATAGAATAGAATAGAATAGAATAGAATAGAATAGAATAGAATAGAATAGAATAGAATAGAATAGAATAGAATAGAATAGAATAGAATAGAATAGAATAGAATAGAATAGAATAGAATAGAATAGAATAGAATAGAATAGAATAGAATAGAATAGAATAGAATAGAATAGAATAGAATAGAATAGAATAGAATAGAATAGAATAGAATAGAATAGAATAGAATAGAATAGAATAGAATAGAATAGAATAGAATAGAATAGAATAGAATAGAATAGAATAGAATAGAATAGAATAGAATAGAATAGAATAGAATAGAATAGAATAGAATAGAATAGAATAGAATAGAATAGAATAGAATAGAATAGAATAGAATAGAATAGAATAGAATAGAATAGAATAGAATAGAATAGAATAGAATAGAATAGAATAGAATAGAATAGAATAGAATAGAATAGAATAGAATAGAATAGAATAGAATAGAATAGAATAGAATAGAATAGAATAGAATAGAATAGAATAGAATAGAATAGAATAGAATAGAATAGAATAGAATAGAATAGAATAGAATAGAATATTTCAGTTGGCAGGGACCTATAAGAATCGTCTAGTTCATCTTCCTGACCAATTCAGAGTTGATCAAAAGTTAAAGCATTGTTGTTAAGGACCTTGGCCAAATACCTCTTGAGCACTGACAGTGCTTGCCTTGCTCACCTTTCTAGGAAGTGTTTGACCCCCTGTTGCAGTGTTTGATTTCTAAATGTCCAGTCTAAACATCCTGTGATAGTGCTTGGAACCATTCACACAAGTCCTATCACTGGATCCTGGAGAGAAGAGGTCAGCACCTCCCTCTTCACTTCCCTCCTCACAAAGATGTAGAGATCAATGAGGTCACCCCTCAGCTTATTTTTTCCCAAACTAGACAAGTCCAAAGTTATTAACTGCTCCTTACAGGATATTCCTTGTTGCTATGAACATATTATAAGTTTCTCTGTGTGTAAGCCTTCTGATCATTTTCCCATGAGAGAACATACTTTTGCTGTCTTTTACTCTATATAAGCTTTCTGTAAACAAAATATCTGTGTCTGTTCTTCAAGGACATGGAATTGGTTGGTCTCCTCCTACCTATGAGGAGACTGAAGCTGAAATTACTTTATCTTTCTGATATTGTAAACTATTCGGACACATTCCCTGGACGAAGCAGCAGCAGGAGCATGGAGAATGCTCTCTGCTGAGCAGATATAGAAAAATATTAGAATTATGGAGTCATTTTAATAAATCATATTAGCCTTCTGAATTTATTGTCAAGAGTCCTTTCTTCTATGTATGGACCACAACGATAATTCCTTCCAGCCCTGTCATCACCAGATATTTTTTGTTCTCCTCTGGACACATACAAAGAGTTTCACATCCTTAAACTGTGAGGCCCAGAGTGGCACACAGGACCCAAGGTGAGGCCACACCACCACTGAGACAGTGGGATAACCATGTCTATTGAGCAGCTGTTTGTGCTGGGTTCGACGTACCCCAGGATGGAGTTCATCCTCCTGGCTGCCTGGGACACAGCTGACTCACACTGAGCTGCTGCCAGCCAGCACCCCCAGATCCCTCTCTTCAGGGCTGATCTCCAGCCATTCTTTTCCCAATTCATACTTATGTCCAGCTTAATATAATAGATAATATAATAATTATTATGGTATAATATATGAAATTATTAACATTATACGTTATTAATGATGTATAAAATGCATAAAATATGTGTATCTACACTGTGTGTGCACTTCTACCTGTTACTACATTATCTGCAAGGAACCAATATGCAGGCTTCCATTTACTGGGCTTTGGGAATAGAATTCTTAAAAAACATAGAGGTCTTTTTTCTGAGAAGTTTTATTACTAGCAGTTCAAAAAGTGTTTTCAAGTGAGAGTTTTAAAATAGCTGGAAAAGTTGGAAAAACACTTTCTAAAAGTGAATTACAGAATTTATTACAAGCCCAGAGAAAACAAGTACATTTACAATGTGGAAATTACATAGGCTGGTGTTTTCGCACATATGTGCCTCTGGATAAGAGCTTTAATTCCTATTTAGGCACTAAACCAGAACAAGCATGTTTTCAATAGAAACAAATTATAGCAAGGCAATTATATTGGAAAACACATCAAGATAAAACTCTCCAGCAAGCATACATTACATAAAAATAAAAATAGCAACCAATGGCATCTGGATTGATATGTACTGATTCTCTTTGAAAATTTGAAGATACTTCTAAATCCCTAACTTCAGAATTCAGGTACGACTCTGAGAAATGCCTTTAACTTGACATGTATATTTGACTGGATCTTTATTCAGAAAAAAAAACTTACATGCTTCTTATTTTCAAATGTATATAATTTATATGGTTTGTTACTGGCTGATGACCAAAATGCTTAAGCTAAGATACTTGTGATAGAAAATCTATTACCAGTGCATGGTTACATGAAATAATTTTCCTATTGAAATATTTCTTCCAAAAGCATGCGGATTGCTTGCTAACAGTTAGGAAAGAACTTAAAAAACACCACCTTATGTAATTTTTGCAAAGATTTTGGCTTTGTCGAGATTTTAGTAGGACCAGTGTTTGAATTTTTATGTTACATGAAACGTCATCTATCAATGTTGGTGATTTTTGCCAAACTGATACAGTAAAACTTTATCCACTATTTGGCAATTATGTCCTTACCTTGTAAAGGCCTTTTGGTGTTTTGGCTTTTGGGTTTTTTGTTGTTGTTTGTGGGAGGGGATGTGTTTGGTCTTGTTTTTTTTCCTAAGTACACAGGATTTAGTTTTGTAGTCTTGTCATTCACTGGTGGGATTTAATCCAGTTCTATGTTTGCTGTTGCTTTCATTGTTTCGTTGTTTTTTTCTTTCTATACAAAATCAACAGTAGTCAAATGTACCTATTTCTAAAAATGCATTGGAAAAAACACCAGGGGGAGGAAAGAAAATCTCCAGATATTTAGAGACAGAAAAACAGAGTAACTACCAGCAACAATGAAAACTTTATAGGGCTGCATTTTATTAACTCTGTCCATTTCAAGCTACTAATAATTAGCTGAGCTCAAAATGATTGCTTAGCATTCAGCAGGGAAGGTAGCATTTCTCCAGAAGGGACTTTGTTATTGGAGACTGTTTTTATAAATGCATAGTTTCCTTAATTCCAGTATAATGATCTTTCCTGACTTAGTTATTGTTGTTTTAAGTGGCTAAAATAAGCACTCTTGTTCATGTACTTTCAAATGAAAACATGAGTGTTCATGGCTTTATATTACTGAAGCTTTCTCTTATTGCCTCTACACACCCCCTTTTCCTTCAGACTGCAGTCTCTAGGTACTTTGATAGTTTATACTTTCTTCTCAGAGTGAGGTGTTGTAGTAAAAAAGTTCCTTTGGCAGCTACCAAAATATGTCACACTGACTGTAACCTTTAAAAAAGGAAATGCTCCATGGAGCTTTGATTGTGTAAACAGCATATTCTGTACTGAAAATGGGGACATTGTCAAAGAAGAAATTATATGAAAGAATGTATATATTTTTACTACTTTTTACTTTATTTTGATACTTAGAAGTGCCTCTTTAAGACTTCTGTGCTGCGCACTCATACTGCTAAGATAAATTACTACTTTTTCCATGTGTAATATTATTGTGAACAGAAGTGTAAGAGACATGGGTTATTGTTTTGAACTCGATTGTTTCCTATGTTGGCCGAAGTCAGAGCAGAACAGCTATTCTACAGGGGCTGCAGGGAAGTGGGGGTCTGTGCAAACACACCATTGTCATTGGATGAGGACAGGGAATCTGAACAGAATGGAGTAAGACACACAAATAGGTTTTAGTTATATTCAGTGTTTGCTGAAATTTGGTTTACATCTATGAGAAACCCTGGAAACATAACAGAGATTACCAAACTGTGAAAATCCTTCAGAGCAGAGATATGTCTCAAGTCTTCCTGCTAATGCTGCAGCTTAAATCTTGCAATACAGGATCAAATGGATCAAATTTTGGATGGGTAAGAATTTTGTCAAATTACATAGCGGTTTAATTTAAAAAGAGAAAAATGGACACACTGGCCTGAACTGCTTTCAGCCTTGCAAGATGAACAAGGTTACATCATTTGTGAATTTAGAGAAAAGTTCAGATTTCACTGTGTGCAAATGATTTCATTTAGAGTCAGCTAGGCTGAATCATGATGAGATACATGTAATATCAATGGACCTCCATCACCTTTGAAGAAACAGTTTATTTACCAGAAAAAATCCAAATTAAATGTAACAATCTCATACAGTCTTCTTGCTTCTGACTGAATATTACTTCTGAATATTATAATGGGCGTTATTAGCCACAGGCTTCACAGCAGCTGGATTATTATCTACACTCAGAGATAGAAAAGAGCGACTATAGATTTTATCACATCTGGTGCCAGGCACACAAAATCTGTGTGTTCAATACTGCCTTCAGGGTATTATCAAGTTGTGTTAAAATAATCAAGTCACTCTCATTAGTGACTGGCTTCCCAGACCAACCATTTTTAAGTTAATGGTCTTATAGGAACCGACTGGTGCAACAAATAAGCATGTTGGCAAATGAATTCAAGTGCAAAAAAATTATAAAATAATTTAGATTGGAAGTGACCCCTGAGGATCATCTATTCCAAGCCTCCACACAAAGCAGAACCAACTTCAATGTTACCTTAGGCTGGTCAGGTCTTTATCCAGCTGGGTATCCACATGGATATTCTGTGACTCCTCTTAGAAACCTTTCCCAGTGATCACTCTCATTAGAAAGATTTTGTTCCCTTATATTCATAAGACCTATATGTTCATACTGGGATTGAGAAAATTTTGATTAAAGTGGTATAAAAAGCTGAACAAGGGGCAAAATGAAAGAGAAAGAAGACTAAACCTGCTGAAGCAAAAGTCCATTAGCATTACATTTAAATATATATATTTAAAAATGAATTCTAAATTAAATAAATAATTAGACATACACATCTACAGTTTTCTTTCAATTAAACTAGAAAATATATACAGCAGATTGATGACCAGAACTATTACCACTTAGCAAGAAAACAAAAGAAACACAGAGAAATTCCATAATTTGTGTTAAGGAAACGTTCCTGTCTCACGATCTAGGAGACTCTCTGACAGTCACAACTGCACGACCTGAGCAAGGACCAAAGCCCCTTTGCAGAGCCCAGCTCCAGCCCCCTAATGGGTTTTATCTGACTCCCTACACACCCCACACTCACCCACTCAGACCAGGTTTCCTTACCAACCCAACCCCAGCTTTCCCATGGCAGAATCACACACATCTCAGTCCTTCAAATAATTTAATCTTGGTGCAAAAACTAACAAAATAAGAGCATGAGTTGGGTGCCTCTGAGGAAGGACCCTGAACAAAGGAAACCCTGAGCTTTTATACTGTCACTGTTTTAAGTGCATGCTGGGATCCTCGGCTTCTCTGGTATCTCTGAGTGTCCAGACACCTGGCTGGGCCACAGCTCCCCATTATCCAAGGGGTATCCCCTTTGTTATCCAAAGGGGCAGCAGCTCATGGGCTCTTGCCTTGGGTTCCCCTCACTCAGAACTCGACCTGCAGCTCATACTGCAGCTGTACCCTGAGCTACCTTCACCAAATGGATTCTTCAATATTTTGTCAATGTCATATACAGGCTGTGGCACAACCTACATTTTTAAAATAACCATTCTGACATTGTGAACTAAGTCTGTTTTGCAGTTTTGAGAACAGCAACTAAGATTATACCATTCAATATTGAATCTGTTCAAAGTGGGGATACGTCTTAATCGTGCCATTTGCAGAATCGTAATTTGGTGGCAAATAATTGAAAATTAGTGGAAGTGAGAAAGAAAAATATCCATCTTGGAAGAGATTTTTAAAATGTTTTAATTTCAATAGAGTAGTGGCATGGGGAAAGGGAAAAATCAATAGATATTTTTCAACCTTATGTGATATCATTTTTTTCTACAGCACTGTACCCTGCCGCTGTGGCAGTAGCAGGTTACTGACTTCCTATTTTTTTGTTTTTGTTTTTGTTTTTTAATTACTGATAACACAAAGAAGCAAAATCAGAGTACTTTCTAGAAAAACGAAGGTCAGGTTTGACCAGGTGCTTCAGAAATTTTAATCCAATATATTGTCAGGCATAACTTTTCCACTTTGAATATGACATTGGGTTTAAAATGGATCATCTCAGAATCTGAATTTGAATTGGATTTAATTTTGAAATTAGGAGCTCTATCCACAGCTTACAATCCTATAAACCTTTAGACTAGATTCTACTTCTTACTAACACATTCCAAGCTTGCAGCCTTATCTTCTTTTTCTGTAATATATTCAATAAGTCAGCTACCATTTAACCCACTTCCAGTATGTTAGCTTTCCCATCACCTCCTTCGTTGTCTTCAGAACTGACACCTATTCACTATTTACCAAACATGATTTACAGTTTCCAGCAGTTCTCTACCTTTATCATCAATTTTTTATCACTGGATCACAGCTGAACCCAGGGGAGGAAGTTGTTATATGCAACTGAAATAGATACTAGCTCTGCATTTTCAAAGAACAATGTTGCACAAATCAAAGTTCTGCCCTGCAAATAATGACTAAAAAAACACAAACAACCCAAACCAACCAAAAAACAAACCAAAAACTAACACTCATACAGGAAAAGTCTTTACAGTTCAGAAGGGATCTGAACTGTTGTGCACAGTTAACCTGTGTGAAGCATATCATTAGCAGCACATTTTCTTAAACACAGTGTGGTTGCTTTCAGAATGTAGGAATTGTTATTATTTCCAACGTAGAAATTCACTCCTTTAGGGTTTTTCTGGATAGTGTCAGTGACCTTAAGATGTATTCATCTGAATAAAATATGCACATGCATAATATATTATTTAATTTTCTTTATATTGCTTAAAAGATTTCCCAAAAGCCAGGTAAATGAGTATATATATTTTGAAAAGCATATACCAACAATAATAGTTGGTTCCCTCACTTCTATTAACTGAGTTCTCGAAACAGTTTTTATGTATTAATTAATGAATACTCATACATAGTCTGTGACATTAGGCAGTGCTATTAGTTCTGGTTTATATCAAGGATCTGACACTCAAAGTAAAGGAAGGATAGGAAAAGTAATTTTTTTAGTAACAAATACTACATTAAAACAAGAAATTACCTGAAATTATTATACCATTTCTTTTCCACTTTGACTTTATAATAAGCAATCAATCCATTGTAAATAATTTGCTAAGTTCTATATTCATGGTTTCTTAGAGAAAGAAAAGAATGCAATTGCCTGGGTGAAAGGGTTGACCTGCTGGAATCAGGGGAAGGGGAGAAGAGTCACAGAATGGCTGTGACTGTGATCTGTGGCTACAGTCTGTGACCCAAAAATAGGAAACATTTACTCTTAGCAAACTAGGGAAGGAAAAGAAGCCAGTCCCCATCTTCCTCATACTTTGTAAATCCATCCTGGATGGAACAGACTGTGAGACTGAAAGGAGCTATTTGCAGAAATTCATTGCTATTTCATGCCCTTCACTTTTCAAAGCAGGAAGAACATGGAACTTACAAAGAATTTGAAAAGCTGTTGAATTTTAGGAACTTAATATGCTTTTTTGATATTTCTGGCTCAAATGTAATGACAATTTTCAGAATATTTTTTTCCTACTTTTCTCAAAATTATTCATGGATTCCAGAAAGGTTGCACCCCTTTCTCAAAAACTTTTAATGTTTAATTAAACTTTTGAGAAAAGTAAGGAGGGTGGTTAGCAGAACTGCTGCCTTGGGCTTATTTAGGGACCTTGAGAAACTCCCTTGGCAGGCAGTCCTTAAGGGCAAAGAAGCCCAGGAATGCTTTAAGAAGGAAATCTTAAAGGTTCAGAAGTAGGCTGTACTCTTATGTCAAAAGACGAGCCGATGTGAAAGACTACCGGCCTGACTGAACAAGGAGCTTTCTCTGGAACTCAGGAGAGGAAAAGAGTTTATGGCATTTGGAAGAAGGGACAGGCAACTCAGAGGGCTACAAGGATGTTATGAGGTTATTCAGGGAAAAAATTAGAAGGGCCAAAGCCTAGCTAGAACTTAATCTGGCTACTGCCACAAAAGACAATAAACATGTTTTTATACATACATTAACAACAAAAGGAAGGCTAAGGAGGCTCTCCATACTTTATTTGATGCATGGGAAAAAACATAATTACAAAAGATGAAGAAAAGGCTGCGTTATTTAAAGCTTTTTTGTCTCAGGTTTTTAATGAACAAGAACAGTTTTCTGGGCACCTTTCCCCATGTTCTAGAAGATAGAGATGAGGAGCAGAATGAAGCAGTCCAAGGGAATATCATACATGACCTGCAACACTTATACGACTTGCACAAGCCCATGGAGCCTTATGAATCCACCCAAGACTACTTGGAAACCAGCAGAAGTGCTCACTGAGCCCCTCCATTTATCAGGAGTCCTGACCAGGGAGCTTCCAGCTGACCGGATATCAGCAAATGTGGCACCTATCTATAAGAAGGGTGGAAGGAAGATCTGGGGAACTACATGCCTGCCAGTCTGACCTGGTGCCACGGTCATGGAGCAAGTCATCTCGAGTGCATCACAGGAGAAACAGGTGATTAGACCCAGCTAGCATGGGTTTATGAAAGGCAGATCCTGCTTGACCAACCTGATCTCCTTCTGTGACAAGATGACCTGCTTAGCAGATGAGGGAAAGGCTGTGGATGCTGTTTACCCAGACTTCAGTAAAGCCTTTGACACTGCTCCCCACAGCATTCTCCTGGATAAACTGACTGCTCCTAGCCTGGACTGGTGCACTTACTGCAGGTAGAAAACTGGCAGGAGGGCTGAGCCCGGAGAGTGGTGGTGAATGGAGTTACATCCAGCTGGCAGACAGTCAGGGCTGAACATGAGCCAGGGTGTGCCCAGGTGGCCAAGAAGGCCAATGGCATCCTGGCCTGTATCAGAAATAGTGTGGCCAGCAGGACCAGGGCAGTAATCATCCCCCTGTACTTGGCCACACCTGTGTTCAGTTCTGGTCCCCTCATGACAGGACAGACCTTGAGGCGTTGGAATGTATCCAGAGAAGGACAACAGAGATGAGGAAGGGTCTGGAGCACAAGTCTTATGAGGTGCAGCTGAGGGAGCTGGGAGTGTTTAGCCTGGAAAAAGGGAGGCTCAGAGGGGACCTTACTACTCTCTACAACTGCCTGATAGGAGGCTGTAGCCAGGTGGGTCTCTTCTTCCATGTAACAAGCAACAGGACAAAAGAAAATGGCCTCAACCTGCACCCAGGGAGGTTTAGATTGGATATGAGGAAAAATTTCTTCACTGGTAGAATGGTCAGACATTGGAGGAGGCTGCCAAGAGAAGTGGTTGAATCACTGTCCCTGGAAATAGTTAAAAGACAGGTAGATGCAATAGTTAGGACATAGTTTAGTGGTAGTTTAAATCATTAATAAGATTAATGTTTGGACTTGGTGACCTTACAGATCTTTTCCAGTCTATGATTCTGTGATTATCAGATCAAGGAGTTCACCATGAAATTATCACCAAAACTGCAGAATCTAAGTTATTTTTGAAAATCCATTCAAAACTGTTAAACATCCGTTGGAGGTTTTGATTGGAAAAAATGAATCTAAAATTTTTCCACTGCAGTAGGATTTTAGTAACATATATACTAGCCTGGAAATTCCATCTAGTGCCTCCAATATATCTGGAGAGAGTATTTTTTCCTTGTTGCTTTTCAGATGTAACAGCAAGCAGTTTTAAAAATATATTTCTTTGTTCTAAGTCCCCTAGAACATTTTTTTAGACTTCAGCAATTCCAGTTCAGGAAATATGGGATTAAGACTTTCTGGGGTGCTCCTGTCCCCTAATTTCTGTGCTTCCTTCCCCCTCCAACCCTGTCTACAGCTAATCTATAATAAAGGTTAATTTTGAAAAGCGAGCTCCATAGTATTTACACAATGAAGTCAAACTCTGAATGAAACACACTTGTAAAAACAACAGCAGCCTTTTCCTTGTGCAATATAGGATGTGGTCAATCATTTGGCAATTCAGTTTTGGCACATCATGAACTATTTATTTGTTAAGGCAAGTTCTTGAGATTACAGAAACTCTGGGAGGTTTTTTCCTTTCTTTTCTTCTTTTTTGGTCCTTTTTATTTCCTCCACTGGAAACTATTAAATTTTCAGAGCCTGATGTTTATTTCACACTGAAATGTGCACTATTGTATCGATAAATATTTAATGGTGCTGGAGTTCAGTGGATATAGCCTCATATGTTTCTTTTAAAAGGTGTTTTATAACCTGGTGAATGCACTGTGGTCAACTGAGCAAGAAAAAACCAAACTCAAACCAAAAACTTTCCACTAAAAGATGACACAGGGTTCAGTTTTAGTTCGAAGAGGGTGTGGAGGAAACAAGAAACCATATATTTTTCTGAGTCTCTCAGTCCTGGCAGTGCTCAGACAATTCCATTTGAGATAAACATCTGGGGCATTACATAGATCATAAAAGCATTTGAGCTGAGAAAGACAACTGCTAGAAAAGATAAAGTTCTAAAAATGAGCTTTCTCCAACAGACCTCCAAAAAAAAGACAGGTAAATGCATTTTGCCCTGAACTGCTGCACCTTCTATGATAGATTTGCTGTGGCATGTTCATGCTCAATCTGTAAGACTTGTTTAAATGCTCATGCAAACTGTTTTCAAATATTTCTGGACAAACATTTGTTGACATTAAATTTTAAATATGATATTAAATTATTTAAACATATCTGCCAAATTGTTAGCATGCACTTTACCTAATGTTGCACTTGAAACTACCTGAAATCACTTTGGCAGGCTAGGACCAAGCTATAGCAGAGCAAAAAACCCTCAGTGATAGGTAATAACAAAAATTACATTATTGATATCCTCTCCCTTATGTTTGATTCCTATTCTAAACATCTACCACTGCACTAACTACCTGAACAGACTTTGAAACTAGATTTTACCTTATCCAGTTTTAAGTGGTAACTTAAAATGTCCAAGTAGAATATAATTTCCACTAAAAACATTGAAGATTTCTTAACTGTTTGTCTATTTCTAAACTAATCTGCAAATCATACTCAGGTGTAATTTGATAAATCTGAAAAGCTGTTCATATTTTTTAAGAAATCTCATGGATTTGTAAGGAAACACCACCTACAGTGAATTAGGGCAAAACACACAAAAAGCTTGTAATTTTTAAATGACATCAGAAACTCTATCAAATACAAAGAATAAATCAATAAATCAGTATCTTGTGAGCAGTGTTGCTCTCTCATTTATGGCTAAGACTCAGCAGCTGTCAAACTTACTCAATAACTTAGTTATAAACTAAATATTTTAAAGCTAATTCAGGAATCTTTGAGGATGTTACCTCAGCTTCAGTGGAATTGTTCAGCAAAGAATCACATACGGTTGTTGCCTGAAAGATGCTTTGTTTGACTTACGTAGAAAGAATAAAAATAGCAAGAGGTCAAACAACCTGTTATCCTGATGGGAAATGATAGAGCTGAAAAATGAAGGCTAGGTAAGAATAATAAAAAAAGTTGTTCAAAACCATGGTACCACTATAAAAGGAAAACCAATCTGCTTGATCTGTTTGTGATGAGTTTTCTGAGCTCTTATCTTCTTTGAGCTCTTTCTTCTTCTCCACATGGAGTTTTAAATGTAGGACAACAAAAATTGCCTAAACTCAAGTTTCTACGACCCAATCAGAGACCACATTTGTGTATCAATAAGTATGAATCACAAATATAAAGAAGAAGCACACATTTACAGTTAGGACCAGTGTTCTCTCAATAACAAATATGTATCAAGAATGTTGTCATGCATCAGGAAAATCTCAATCACAAGCATGTATTGAGTCTGGCATATCTTGAGTTCCCATGTTTTTGGAGATTTTTAGCTAAGCACTTTACATAATTTGGGTGTTGAAAGTTGTAGATTGTTTTGAAATGTTTTGAGCTGAATGAGTTACAGGGCTTAGGGCATTAAACTCTTTCTGGACACTAGAAATATGGTTCAGAAAATGACCTCTTAATAAAAGAAGTGGTTTCCCTACATCTATGTTCGTACTTTCCTCAAATCCTCCATTCATCATCACAGACAAAGATCTGTCTTTTTCTCCCAGCATTACTGAAGTGAAAACTTAAACTTGGAAGCCAAGTGATGTGGAGTAATTTGCAGTGATGAATAGTGTCTTGTGGGGAAAAAAAAGAAGGTACCAAAAGTCACACATACCTGCACTTCTTATTTTACCTATAATTTCAGGGTTTTCCTTGACATATTTTTTAGTGATTCTGCTATTTATTCAGTTTTATTGTAGAAATATGCTTTATCTTGGTATCATCAGGAAACAGTAACTGCTTCCTGAATCTTTAACTCATAACACAAATGATCTTCCTAAAAAAATACTTGAGTATTGCTTTGTCTCCCTTCTACTTTATTTCCAATAATGGAATCAGGATCCACTGTGATTCTACAAAACTATATGGAAGAAGGCCAAACATGGTTGTTAAACACCAGCCAACATCTGTGTGTGTTGTATTGACACGAAGCTAAAGAAATGAGTTCCCATTACTATTTGTAGACTGAAATTATTTAATTAAACATTGATGTGCATTTCACTGATATGAGAAGTTATTTGCAATATTCATATATGAAAAGAACACTTTCAAGAAGGCTGAGAACTGGGGCCCATGAAAAAAGACCATTTCATTCCCAGAATGAGTTGTTTTATCACTAAAATTACAGCATTTCAGTTTCCATTCAAAGCAATGTCTTTAAGTAATTTGACACAAAGAAGACTTTGCCTGGATGTAATGGAGTTTTACCTTCTTTAATTTGCAATGTTTGCAATTGAAAATCAGACAAATGACTTTGAGTTATTTGGTTCCCACTGACTACACTGAGGGAATGTTATATCTCACAGGAAGCCATCAGAGCCAGTACCTCACACGACTAAACTCTACGACTTTTATGGCTTTCAGGCTTTCACAGAGAGATTTATCCAGTTTTTCTGGCTTTGGTTTTAGCTGAAAGCAAATGCTGCTATCTTCAGTGTATTTCTGAACAGAAGGAAACGGAGAAATACTGTAAATCATTCAAAGCAACTTTTACCCACAGGATTGCTAGAAACTTTAAACCAGAAGCTTGGGTTTGTTTTTGTAAGCATCTGCACTGAATCTCTGGACATTTGAAGATCAACCTGTTGCAATGAAGGTTGTGTGTGGGTTTTTACATGATAGTAAAATGTCTGCCTCACTGAGCACATTAGGTACCTGTGACTTTCTTTTGAGAAAGATATCCAGTAGGGCAAATGTTAAAAGAATAAAACTTTCAAGCTCTGCAAGCAGAAGACTAGTTCCAGTTACCTATGCATTCAAAGTTATGTCTGATGTCTATATTAATTTTCTTGTTTGGATGTACCAAACTTTTGTTATTGTCATTAAATTCAACCATGATTTTTTGCATATTTTTCATTAGTAGGTCCTTTAGAATGTAGCTGGTAAGCAACGATGTAGGAAGAACATCTACAGTGGTGCTGGCAGGATATCTCTGCATGGACTGGAAGCCTTGAAAACATGTTAATTCAGTTTTTCAGGTGAAGACTTTTACTTGGACTTTTCCAATGCAATAGAAGCATGGAATGAGAAAAAAAAAATGTAGTTGAGAAGAGAATGTGGATCTGGAAATGATATGAAGGAAACAACAGTGCTGAGACTTCAACACGTTGTGTCTGCAGTATATACTGACACAAAGAAGAGCTAAGCAAAATGTATGAGCATACTACTTCACTCATATCTGATAGAACAATGTGAGTATAGCAATCCCACAGTGCTGAGAGGTTGTTTTTTTCATTCTGATGACAAGGCCACATCAGTGTCTTCATTCTCTAATTACGTGACACTTAGGTTCATACGGTTGTATTTTTACTCAACTGGATTTCTACAAACCATTTTCTCAAGCTTGCTCTCTTCTCCAGCTCTCTCACAATCATTGAAAGTGCAACATACAGCTGCTGCATTTTTCTGTCTCACTCTTGGCCTGGCAAATAAATCTTGATGTTGAATTCTTCTCCCATGTCATATTTGCTTTGCAAAACTTGAGTTTGACCTTGAAGCCTTTTCCACGGATTTTGACCTCGGATGCATCTTGATCTAATTATCCTTATTTTCTTTTGTTCCTATTTTTTAGCTGTCATTTCCATAAAATAAAAGTTTAGGTTGTGAGATACCTAAATATTATAGAAAATGACCATAATATAAATTATTATTTTTATTAGATTATATTATTACTAGAACTGTTTCTGAGATATCCAGAATTTTAGTGGATGGGGTAAGGTTCTGCCAAACAATTTTGTCTTTAGCCAAAATCGATTTGTAATCAAATGAGACACAAAAGGCTGAGAAGACCTCATTTAAATCATATCATGATACGATAAGAGCAGGATTTCTTCAGTGTTTGCTGTTTCAACCTAATCAGATACTGTGTAGGAAAAAGGANTGTAAGGAATAAACATTTTCGAAGCCATATGAGTAATTTGGGCAAGGTCCTGTTTTAGTTACAATGAAAAGAAATCTCTCACTTTTAATAGACACCACCAGTTAGTCCTGGACTTTAGTGATGGAGGAGATTTCTTCAGTTTTTTGTAACAGTATATTTAAAGGAAGAGAAAATATTCAAAAAGATCAGACATAAAGCAAAAGTTATTTTGCAAACTCTTACACAGAAAGACACATTAAATTAGAAACTTTTATGTCTCAATCTGAAACTGCTCTCAATCTCTTGTCTTTAATTTAGAATCAGGGTTATCTTTTTTTTTTTTTTTTTTTTTTTTTTTTTTTTTTGTTTTTTTTGGTNAATTCCTGCTTTTCTCCCAACAAATGAAAAGTTTTTGAAGGGTTTTTTTTTTTTTTTTTTTTTTTGGTTTGGTTTAGTTTGGTTGGTTTGGTATTGAGGAATTTGGCTTAAGTCAGTTGTACCAATATGGTCCTAGACTTTTATCCACCAGCTGACATAAAGCAAATTAGCAGCTATATTTGCTGGCTATCAATACAGTGATGAATAATTTCCAGTCAAATGAGGTTTTAAAAAGTACTTTGTGTCAAAAAAGCTTGGTAAAATACATTGCATAAGCTGCTTAATCTGCACAGAAATGAACCATCTTAGATAGCCTGATTATTTCCAAAGAATTTGTCTTTTATATTACCTAGTTCTATTGATTCTTTGGTATAAGAATATAAATGTTTGGGGGAAAGTACTTAGAGGTGAACAGCAGTTGGGTTCTTCTCAGTGTTAGATATAATTGGTCACTGCATGTCTGTGAAATTGTCTAGAATTTCTACCATCCGGCAGATCTTACATTACCTTGATGATGCCAATGATGATCCCCAGCATCTGGAATCCCAAGCCTCTCCCTGTGTCTGGAGATATGCACCTGGAAAGCAAAGGTTTTCAGAGCTCATGCTGCATAACTGCATGACAGATGCTGCCATTAGTTTATTTCTTGGGTGTATTTGAGTGGAATGGGGAGAGGGCAGGGGAAGGGTTAAAATGAATGAAAAATGGGCCTGCTCCTTCAGATAGCTGCATAAATCTCAAACAGGCCACGGAGCTGCCTGTGTCTTCTTGATCTTATTAGAAAGAATGTGTGTGGGCAGGAAGAGATGAGACTGGGATTCCTTGCAACAGTGCTCTCTGGAGGATCACAAATCTGGTCATTTAAAACTGATTTATTTGGGTTTATTGCACTAGTATTCTACAGTTCCAATTTGTCTTTGCTCCTTTCATATTATTCTTGACCCCTTGATGAAACACCCACATAAGTCCAGATAGTTCTCTTTAAGAATTCAAGTAAATCCTCTTTATTCATTTAACAATTCTGTTACTCTTTCTTTTTTTTTTTTACCTTTTTTTTTAATGTTTATTTTCCAAGAACTTTTTCTCATACTCTTTCCCTTTCAGCTATTGATTTATAATATCTCCAGAGACATCAATAATGATGAAGAAATTACACTGTCACTTTGAAAGGAATATTTTACATTTTGTTTGGGGTCTCAAAGTACTTTTTTAACAAATGCTCTAAGCATTATAGTTTCCCTATGCATCAAGGAAATATTACTATCTTCATTGTACAGATAAAGCAGAGACAGAAAGTGACCTATCTAGGGTAACACTACAAGCCAGAGAAAACATTTTGAATATTAGCAAAAAATCCAGACAGTTGGTCTCAGAAGCTAGCCAGGAGACCATATTCTTTTAATTTAAATTTCCACATCATTGTGGCAAAACATTGCAGAAGAAGCAGTCATTTATTGTTTTACTTATGAGAGAAAAGAAAGGGGAAGGGAAGGGAAGGGAAGGGAAGGGAAGGGAAGGGAAACAGTGATAGAATAAAGAAGTAAAATCTTATGGAGGCCCTTCAGCAGGACCACAATTTTGCTAAAGGTGACAAGGAGAGATGGAAAAAATTGTGGTGTTGAGAAACATGCCTAAGAACTAGAAAGAAAAAAATGACACAACTCTGTGAAGGAAGGGGACAATCCAGGAATAAACAGATATGAAGTACTATGAATATGTTCAGCCCACCACTTTCCTGGTTAGAAGAAGACATTGTCTTGTCCTTTGATGTTAAAAGCTAATGTATGCATTTGATTTACAGCCAAACCTCTCTGTTCCTTTTAGGTTGGCATCAGTTGCCAAAGGATTCCCACTTTATATATTTTACTTCTGTCTCTGAAATGCATTTTAGTAGTCCATAAATTAGGCTTATGAAAGGTCTTCAAGCTTCAAATTCAGTGGGGGTGGTGGGAAGGGTAGAAACTTTGAGCTGGATCACAAAATTTATTGCCATTATGATTCAGAATGCTGCTGCCACTTATAAGGGGTAAGAAATGGGAAAAGCCTTATTTTTCCCTTCAATTTTAGTAGCACAGCTGGATTTTGTAAAAAATCAACAGTCTTTAGAAATATAAACAGTTTGAAAGAATTACCAGATTCTGAGGGGGAGCTTGGGAGTCTTGCTATACTTTCTACTCTTTCCTTAAGATAACAAAATTATTTGTTAAGTATTTGAAACCTGATCTTTCATTAAAAAATCAGAATGTTCTTGGTTTTTTCTCTCTCTGTCTTTTTTTCTTCTCTTGCGTGTTTGGGTTTTGGTGGGGTTTTTTTGTTTTGGTTTGGTTTTTATATCAGCTTTTAATTGTATTTACCTTTTTGCAAGCTTTAGTTCACAACAATGTTGGCTTGGAAACAGGCCATTTTCAAAAAAAAGGGTTTGACTACCATTAAATCAAGCTGAGAATTTTACAAAAAAGCATGTGTCCACACGTCAATAAAGTGACAAACATTACACAGGAAATCTGAGATAGTTTGGGCATAATCCCTCAACCTATTATCTAAGAAAAAAACATTGGTGCAACTCGGCTCACTTTGAGCTTTAGTTGCACAGGCTTTATGCACGTCTAGGCTACAAATATCAAGCACATAATAGTGTTAGCTCAACACAGTATGTGATGTTGTAGTTTCCAATGCTTAGATTACAAGCTTTTGCGAATCATTTTCCATTTTTCCTTTGTACACCAGAGGATCCCACTGCAGTTTAGGTGCAGGACCACTTGTACCACTGCTGTATGACAATTCCCCCAGCAGGAGCTGGACTGCTGAGCCAGACCCACGGGAACAGGCAGCATTTAATCTCATTGCCATCTAGTGGCAGCCACACTGAGTTCTCTGACTCCAACTTCCAAGGTCTATTTTTGTAGTTGCCATCTGACTCCTGTGAAACCTATCATTGCTCTTTGCTAACAGAGGAAAACAACCCAGGTAATTAGGCTGAGTTAGAGCTGTGGTCTGACTCATTCCAGCTGACTTCCTTTGCTAAATTACATTTTGACTACATTTCTGTAGAGTGTGTAATGTTGGTTCCGGTGGTTCCTGAAACCATTTCAAATATAGTTTATGGAACAGATAAAAAATAATACAGGGCACAGGCAACAGTCGTAAAAACAAAGCTTGGGGATTCAGTGACTTTGGTTCTCTTCCTGCCATGATAAATAGTATGATCTTGGTAAATCATACAAATATTTTTATGACAACTATTCCTTTCTAAAATTGAGCTCAGTTTACTTAGTAGTTTAGGAGGCATTTCAGAGGTTTAATTAACAAATGCCATACTAAGCACTTCTAAAAACTGAAAATTAAAGAAGCTAAAGAAATATGGAGTATTGCTATCTACAGCATTATTTGTTTGCTGCTGTGAAGCATTTCCCAATTTATTGATGGACAGTAATTGCACACCTCCCTCAAATACTACCCAGAATAAATCTTTCCAACATAGCAGAAAGCTACAGGGAGAATTTGTGTTTTCTGGTCATGAAACTTCTTCCATTGCAACAAAGCCAGGACATTCATCTCTTAGTGCTCTCAGTTCCTGAGGGCAGTTTATCCTGTTAGCTCATTTTGCTTCTCTGTCAGAGACCTGTCTTCTCATGACTGTCAAACATTTGGAGAAGACTTTTCTTATTTTTTATTTTTCTCAGGCCAAAGAAGTTCCAAAGGACATAGATTTATCCCTTCTTATAAACAATTCTTTATTTACTTGCTTTTAGAATAGTGAGATCACCTGCAGCAGTGGCATTGCTGGCTGTCATTAGTCTAAACCTCACATTTGTGACAGGATGTCAGGTTTGATCATGCGATCAGAACTGGGATACTTTTGTTGACTCATGGATTCTTGCTGGAATACATTCCAGCTCACGACTCAAATTGATGGCAGAGAGAGGAGACTGCCTCACAAGCAAAAGAGTAAAGGAATAACATCTCTCTCCAAGAAGCAGGAATATAATCATCACAGCATTACTAAGCAGAAGAAGGACTTAGAGAGACACTCAGTTCCTAAAAAAAATTACATTAAAAGCAAGAGATTTTGGCATTTTGTTACACATCAGGAAGAGCTGGGAATGAGAAGACTCCTCTCACCATAAGTAACCTTACATTAACCACGCCCCTCTAACACATCTGAAGTTTGAAAAAACTGCTAGGTAAAGTTTAAGGGGTAAAGCAGGCTCAGGAAAATTTGAAACAAGACTTATGTCAACCATAAAGAAAACCCCAAAGAAACAACTGTGAATTCTGACAGTTTGTGATTATTGTTACACTATTTCATCACATTTAGCCAGTCATTTGAGCATTTAAGAGACATTGATTTTGTAACATGGTGTGGACTATTCTTCCAACCTGCCGCCTTGTATATCACGAAGTGAAATAGATGGATTTTTTTAAAGTGGACCCAACGATGATGACAGTGTAGCTTTATGTCATGCTAAGATTTTCTAAAGCTATGATCCTTCTTTACTTGCTACATAATTAAATTGTATCTAGGTAATAAGAAGAATCCCTATAAGTGGATGACACTTGGACTTGGGATTATGGTGTAGAATCCAAAAGTCCAAATCAGATATCCATAATTTTCATTTTGTGTTTCAGTGGGTAGAATTTAGATGCCTCAAAATGGAAGTGCAGAAAGACTACAAAGATCATACAATCTAATAACAAGCAATATGAATACAGATGGGTGTTGGTAACAGCATTTGCCAGAGCCTGAGTAGAGTTTCATGATAAAAGAGCTTTATAAAGACCTGAGAATCTACAAGCATGTTCTGGAGAACAGATATTTGCACACGCACAACTCCAGGTGACAAAATCAGGTTGCCTTTTTTCCTTTCCCCTTATCATTCCATATTTCTAAACTAACACAGTCTTAAAGGAGATTGCAGAGCAGCTTTCCTACAAGCTACCATTATGTGTATTTTCCTGAAAGGTAAGTCACATTTCCTCAAGTTAACAAGACCAGTGGATATTCCATGCAAGAGCAATGCAAGATACAGGCTTGAGAACTACCACCAGATTTAAGTAGGTGGATTCATATCCGTGTATAATGTTATCTTGCTCAATCAACAGTTTAGAAGATTATTCTGCCCCAAAGAACTTGGTAGAGTTTTCTATAGTTTAGCTGTCTTGACATCAGTAATCTCTAAAGTAACAGCTCCAAAGCAGTTTCCTCTAAAGGGAAAGCATTTCCTGTGTAAGCTCTTTCAGTTCTTGAAAGACAGGGTAAATTACTGAGTTCTGTGTTTCAGTAAGCTGTTACATTAATTTGTGGCTTTTCCATTCTCTAAGGTATCTCCCTAAACCACTACCCACCAAAGCTTTGTGATTACAAAGTACAAATGAGTTGCAGGTGCTTAGATATTGTGATTACTCTGACTTACTCAGGATCAACCAGGGACCCGTAAGTTTAAGCCCAGCTACTATCTCCTCCCGTGCTCCTGATTTATTTTTCAAAGCTATTTTTACACTCCCACACACATGCAAAAAAATAAATAATTTTCTCATGGTCTAAATCAGAGTAGTGCTGTTAAATGAGGGCAAGTAGGATAGGAATCAACATTTCCTCTGAATAGGAAATTTAGAAGCTGTTCAGAATTAATCTCAGAAAATTACTAAATGCTTAGAGCTTTGGGCTATGTGAAGTAGAAGAGCTTTTAGGATTCTCTTGGTTTTGCTAGAAAGGCATTTGTGTAAAAAATATACATAATCTTCCCAAGGTAAAAGGACTCATTCAGTCCTCAAGGGCAAGATTTAAAGCCAGCATTTGTCTCTGTGATTGCCCACTGGCTTTGTTCCTACTGGCAGCGTAGCCTCACTTGAGCAGCGCTGCCAATGTGACTATTCAGTATTGTTTGATTTGAGTCACATTGATTTCTGGCTGGAGTTTTTAGGTGCAAATCCAGAATTCCTGGAAGGCTTGGAGGCCAGCAGTAATAGCAAGCATCACCTGATATGTGATGCCAGCTCCAAATTTCCACCACAAGCAGTTAGTTTCCAAGGATGCTAATGAGTATAATGAGCAATTGGTGGAAAGTACTTCTTTTTCAGCACAATAGCAAATCAAATTTCTTTTTAAATGAACTGACATTATCTCAAAACACAATCAGAAATTAGACAGTTTAAATGTCTAGAGATTCTATTTTGTTTATCCTTTCTGTGGGCTGGCTGAGAGTAAAACAATCCTGAGCATCCCACTTCATTGTAGAATCTTTTGCTTGGATTTTCTGATCATAGCTTCCCATAGCTCTCAGATATGTCACAACCTTGAGGAATTATGGAATTTTAATCAGCATTGAGTATTTTCATGTTCAGCCTTCAAGTAGTGGTGCCTAAACTCCTACTTACATGTGACAACCAAATTCACTTACTCTATTGCTTTCTGTAAAGTGGTACTTTACAAATGAGCTGAAGCTCACCTTTCTCAACAAAGAGAGTTTATCAGTCCAATGACCCTCTAGAGGCATTTTTTGGTTTTGTTTGTTTTTTTTTGTATGTCAGTTTATAACAAATGATTTGATATCTGTATAAACCTGAAGATACCAAGGGCATAACAAAGGAGTCAGCTGGGAGCTGAGATACAGTTTGCAGAAAATAGTTGCCTCTAAAATGCTTGAAGGAGACAATCTGTGATCAGCCTGCAGATATTCTGTATTCTGCACAACTTCAGAAAATACTTAGCTATCTGGCCAGCAGCAGAATAAGACATTTCCAAAGAAAGCTAAAATGCAAATTTCAATTCCTCTGTGCTATGTTCCCTCGTGACTTTTCTCCAAACTTCTTCATGGCTTATTTTAATTCATTTCCAAAATAGACTGGAAAAGTGCTCCTAATATGAAATAGTTGGGTACACCTACACTTCCGTGCAAAACCAGTGTTTCAGAAAGGGCTGAGCTCTAAGCACCTCACACATAGGGAAACATGACTGGTCACTGCACTGAGAACTATGTGTGAGATCTACAAGGAGTTTATTTCAGATGCTATTGTGCTTGCAGAATATTCCAGAGCAGCCTTCACACCATGTTATATATAACATGACCATCTCCACCTAATTCTTCCCTTTGGAAATATTTTATGATCAACAGAAGTTGTGGCATTACTAGACCCGGAGACAACGGACCCTTAAATTCCACATGGGTTTGGTCTACCCACACAGCTGGATATTTATAAATCTGAATCTCATGAGTATCCCTTTTTTTATAGACATTGCATAATCCCAAAGTTCTTATAAAGATATATCTATGAAATGTTTAAGTATGTGGGGCCAGAGGAAAAGAAGGGTATTCATTTCCAGGAGCTATGCTTCAAAATCTGTGCTCTGGTGTTGTCTCATATAGACAAATCATGAAATTATTTGTTAAATGAAGGCCCAAAATAGGGTGAAAATAAATGAGATGGTAACTGAGTTTGCAGACCATAGAATTTTAATCAATGAGTTTTAGGAGTAATGTCGTATTTAACAAATGGAAGTTAAAAAGAAATCTAGTGGAGCATAGCATGAACTTCACCTTGAAGGGTTCAGAGGAAACAGTTCATACAAAGAAATGTTTCATTATAAACTCTACAAATATAAAAGAAATGTAAAGCTGTACTTCAACAGGGATTTTGAATGGGGTAAGGCATGTCTTGTTTTTTTTTCTTTATTCTTTTTACCTCTTTGGGTAAAACAAAAAACTAATTCTGAGAATAGATTAAAAGCAAAACAGACTAGTAGCTTTCTGGAAAAGGTAGGTTTTTCATTTTGTTTTGATTTATTCCAGTCCAAGAGATTTATTTTATGTTACGTCTGAAACAGAATCATTGAGGGGAAAAAAAAATAGAGAGCACTTTTGCATCAGTTCTGCCATCAGTACTTGGCAAAGGGAAAATTTACATGTATATCTCCTTATTGACATTAATGGTAGATTTGTATGTAAATATTAACATCAAAAAGGAAGAATAGAACTCTTTGTGCATCATAAAACTTTCCATGGAAATTATATAAGGAATACGCATGCATGCACTGACAATAATTTGGCAAAAATTTAAATTAATTTACCAATGCACAGCTAGATTGTTTTACAAAGGTACGGGTAATACTGAAAAAAAAAAGAAAAAGAGTGTGATTATAATTAAGATTAATTGCCTGGACTTCAGGCAAGTTGAGATCAGTCCCCTCTGTCATTAAAGCGACCAGTCTCATTTCATACAATCTCTTGGTGCCTCGGTCATGTACCAATAGATATAATAACCTTTCCTTTCACTCTCACTTTATCTTTCTTGACATTTGATATTTTCATCTCTTTGGGATTTGGATATGTTTTAACACATGCAAAAGCCAGTACGTTTGCAGTGAAATGTAAAGTAATCTAAATTAGGTATAATGCATCTGTGAGATTTAGGAATTTCACGTTGTCCAAAGAACATTTTCTGTGAAAGGCTATTTCTGTGTAGCAAGACTTTTTCTTTAATGTCTGTGTTTTGGAATTCAGTTTTCCTAGAGTTTCTACCAGAATTATTAATTTACATTTGCAGCGTTTGTCTCACCTAACTGTATCAGTGGATAATTATGTCTTTCATATGGTATTCAGAAATTATTTTCAAAATAGTATACTGAGCAAAATATTTTGCCAGTTTTTACCAGCTGACCCACTTATCTCAAACACAAGGATTTGTGTTTATATCTGATGTCTGATCCAGGAAGAAGAGCAAACGTGAGTTGTATATTCTGTACTTCAGTGAGAGTCCTTGTCCAACATAATTCTGTACAACATACTTACAGTAAAAACCAGAGAAGAGAATGTTGTTATAACCAATGTTTGTTTCATATCATTCAATTCAACAGGAAACGACCAGAGAATACAAGTATAAAATTATGCAGAGACATTGACACAGCATGTGAAAAAACAATAAGGAAACCAAAATGCTTGTCATGTCACTCTTGGAAACTTTCAAAGCATCTGTACTTATGTTTTGTAGGAGAGGTGATAATTTTAAATCTTTGTTTGTTTTTTTTTAAGAACTACAACAGAAAAAATATTCTACCACATTCTCTGTTTACAGAATTAGGTACCAGCCTGATGGAACTCAGCAGGGAATGGTGGCCAGCAGAAAAATTGTCTTAATGATTCAAATGCAGCAGCAACATTAAATGAGAGAAAAAATAATTGTCTATTAATAAGTCTAGAGAAGATTTTTTTTCTTGAAAGTACTTAATAATAAAAAAGCGATATTGACTTTTTTAAAGTTCTATATTTATGACAATTTCCATTATGATGTGATTTATAAACATTAGGTGAAATCAACAGGTATGTTATAATGAGATTATATTGACTGTATATGAACAAATTACATTATTACCTTACATAACATACCTTGAAATGTGTTAAATCCATGTGAACAGGCTGATATCAACAATGCTAGTAACAAAAATCTCAAGTGTTAAGGATTTTCTTGAAATCCTGAATTCCAAGAGACTTTATGAGTATTTCGTCAGGGAACGTATCTGCAAAGCTAGCGTCAGCTTTAGCTAGAAAAGACCTTAAAGTGACCACTGTAACAATTATGTAACTATAGCTATGTTTCTATATTGCTCTGACAGACAGAGAATGACATGAAAACCTTATGCATTCACAAGGTCACCAGAGGTTTTGCCCAGATTGCCACTTCTATGTTCGGTTTTAGTCCCAATTCTGCCTGTCCTAGGGTCAGGATCAGTGGTGCTTGTTTGAAGTAATATAAATTTTGCATAGGCTGTTGTTTGCACCAGTGCTCGTGACACAGATCAACGTGTGGTGACCCAGAGGATTTGAGGGCTTCTATAAATATCATATATTGTAAGAGTAAAAATACAGAACTCCTGACTCCAAAAGACTCTAAAAAAAACCACTCATGCTTTTCTTCCAAATAATACCTTGTAGGTTCTTCTCAGTACAGTAGACATGGAGCAATCAAATTGCTTTAAGCTTTTTTTCTGCATTTGGATATGTTTATATAAAGAAGCATTTTATATACATTTGAGTAACTCCAGAATTTAGTTTAAAAAATCCACCATGATACTCAAAATGAAACTATGAGTTACTCCACCAAACATTACCTGCCTTGTTAGCATTCTCATCCACTAGTACTAATTCTAAGAATTGCTTTTTTGGGGGAAAAAACAAGGTCATACCAGGGAAGAAACAAAGCCAAACCAAACAAGAGATAAAACAGATCACAACAGTTACTAGGTTATATAATTTTTTTCTTAATTTTGCAAGGTTTTATCTTTGTCATCCATGTAGGCTTCCCTAAACTTTCCCACTATCGTAAGCAATAACTTGCACTATTATTTATAATCTCTTCAGGCTTTCATTAACTTTCCATAGCCCTGAAATCATTAGTTTGTTGATTTCAGTTTTATTTTTAAAAGAAACTTTTGCCTAAGTGCTGACTATTCTTTTGAAAAGAAATATCTTACAAGACAGTTCACTGAGGGAGCTGACAGTGTGAACAGTTTAGTGAGGTTATATTGTTCCTTTTGGAAGTCTGATTACCTTCTCATCTTTGTAATATTTAATAGTTTAAAGAGCTGGGATATGCAGTGCCTTTTTAGTTCTTTTAGTGGCCTTTTTCACACAAATCTTTTCCTTTAGTGTTTTTAGCTCCAATTACAAAATTCTGGAATACAATTCTGATTTCATCTAGTAACTGTCCCTTTCTGGAAGCAGTTAGAATTGTCATTAGGCAAAACTTAAGCTAATAGCACATTTTAAATGTGCATTTTCAGTTTTAACAGATTAATTTTTGTATGGTTTTCAAGAAAGCAGGACGCACTTAATGATTTGTTCCATATTGATTAATCCCTTAAATTAATCCTGGTTTTAATCCATATAGTGCTAAGAATTGTCAGGTTGTTCCAAGACATCTCTTCAAATACCTTTGTCATTCTGAAACATTTATTGAAAATTTCTGGAGATTCAAATCTACATGAACTTGATAGTCAGTTTCAAAAAAATAGTACAGGAAAATGTTTGTAAACCTAAACAGATAAAATTTTAGTATCCTTCAACAAAACCCTGAATATCTTTCTAATATTTTGCAAAATTAATTTTTGACAGCATGTAAGTACTGGTATTCAGCTGACTCTGTGTCCTAAACAGACATGAATGTCTTTTGAATAAGAAGTATATTTTGGAAGTTTCATTTCTATGTTCTGAGTTACTCCTTCATGCACACTAATGAGAAAAGCCAAAATAGTGTGTTTTTTCTGCCTGTGGAAATATATTTCCAGGCACAAGCTTGCAGACATGCTTGTAGCATGCTGTCCATTAGCAGAGAGAGTAATGAGAGTGACTTGAATGATGGCTTGATAGGCAGATTCACTTAACCTGCTAAGGGGACATAAGTCAATTATGTTAAAAAAATAGCCATTAATTTATTAATTACCAGATTGTTATCTAAAGCTTGAGGATCAAATAACTTTTCATGGGTGCTAATCTTCTGATGGCACAAATGAAATCTATGGAAGGGTAACCACAGACTTTTTTTTGCATTCCTTATGTACAAGGCATAGATGGTGGAGCCTCCCACAGATATAAAACAGCAAAGAGTTTCTGACATTTATTTAGTTGTTGGAAACCTATTCAAGGTTTTTTATGACATTATTTTTGCTATCACATATGCTGTTTTACCACAGAAATTAAAGTTTGAGGTGATGAAAAGCTGCTCCCTTGGTGTAATATTTGGTGAGGAATTTCTGTTGACATATCAAACACATTGTAGAGAAAAAAAGTTGTTCTGACTCCACTAGAATACCTTGCATGCTTCCTGAAAGAGAAGTTTGTAAATTATTCATAATAAATCTAGCAGTTATATGAAGTTACACTACTGTGAAACAAAGTAAGGAGTACAGATGAGTCAATCTTCTTATATATTACAGTCCATATCCATCTACTCACCATTTTTTCTTTCAGACCTTTAAATTAGTAATATTAAATACTGCAAAGAGTTGGTTAAGTTATAAGATAGTCAAAACAATTTCATTGCTCCTCCACAAGACTGTTGTCACACTTTATCCCCTTTGTATGCCCCCTAAAAAGCCATAGCTTTTTAGGATACAATAAAAGCTTTTTCTTAAGACCATTTGACCATGTGAAATGCTTTTGAATGACAACACAATTAACTCTTTCTACGGAAGCAAATGTGTTATATAGAACTCCAATGAAATAACACTGACCAATGACTGACGCATCTGAGTTTTCTTATTTTCTACTAACTGGTTTTAAAAATAACAATTCTATAATAACATCTTATGTAGAATACACAGTTCAAGACAAGCTTTCAGAATGCTTTGCAAAAAGGTTAGCTCACTTACATAAAAGGAAAAAGGAGAGGTTTAAAAAAACTTTCAAAGCCTCAGGTTAGGACACTTGGATTATAGACTAAGGTCTGAAACCAATTAATATTTTATATAACCCTTCCTTCTATTTTAGACACATTCCTTACCAAACTTCTGGTTGGTAAGAAAACTTTTATGTCCAGTCTGTAATAGAATTACAGATGCTATACATAAAATATTGAAAACCTCCTGGCCCTCTGTTGGACAGGCCCCATTTCCCCTATCTGTACTTGTTTTGAATTTATCAGAAGTCTGCTGCCCCTTCATCTTAAAGATGGATGTCTTCCATCATGTCCTTTTATTTTATTTATGACTTACTCTTGTTGATGTAGCACTAGGTAACCTTTCATATCATGTTGGAAGGTCTGATGCTTTCTGTTTACCACTGGGGCATAAGACATTAATGAGCAGGTACTATATGTGTTAAACTCTTGTAAAAGGACACTGCTGAGGGCTAGGTTAGTACCAACTAGCCATTTTGTTTAACAGAGTGCACAGGAGCCTATACTCTTAATTTTAGAGGGTTTAGCTATGTCAAACACATCAGAACAGCTGAATCTGTGTATCTGAACTGAGCTCATATGTATAATGAATATGGACATCAGAGATTCTAGTACTGACTGCAGCACTCAGTCATGCAGAAAATGACTACTGTAGATTAGAGAATATTATTGATCTTTGTTTCCATCATCCTTTGTCTTTCCTTTTTTTCTTCCTTTTTTTTTTATTCAGCATGAAAATGCTATTCAGAGGTGAATTTTCAATTTCTTTTCTTTGAAATGGCTTTTCAAATTTAGCAATATTAAAATAATCTGTTTCAGAGAAAGAACATGTTGACAAGAAAAACAGTAAACCAAGAATTCCTTCATATGGCTATATTGATAGAGTTCATAGCAAAATTGACAAAATAACACTTTCTCAATTGTCTGTTAGTCCTCAGGGTCTTAGTTGTACAATGACCAAAATTTAACATCAGGGAGCAGAACTATATTGTACACATACATAATGCACTAAAAGTGAAACGGCAGAATGGCAGCTCTAATAAATGCTGCAGGGCAACATCCTACAGTCTGAGTGGAATTGCTCTCCATCTGGAAATTCAGGGAAATCAAAAAAACTTGCTGTTACATAGCTGTGAAAATCTTATAATTTCTATTGTTTTCCACTCTATCCCTTGCACGTTTTTTATTAAATATTATTTAAGTTCATCCTTGAGTAGCCACAAACCATTTAGGCTCTAGATCCGTACAGCAAGCTATTGACAGTTCAGCACAGTAGTCTTACAAGATAAAGAAGGCTATTATGGTGCTACTGCATTGCTGTGCCTCCTGAGTGGTTTCCCTTCCTTTTTCTTGCTTTCCTATATATTCTATAACTGCATCTAAATGTTAATCTTGCTCCGGCAAGTGGGCTACATAGGAGAAAAATATTCTAAATAAAAGACAATTAAATATCATGCAAGACTAATACTTGGACAATATTAATTACAATCTTCAGTTAACTGGCACATGGAAGGGATGTTCCAAATATAATTTATGGTTTCCTCCTGGAGCAATTATTTTGAAATTCCATGACTACAGGCACAGCACTGCGAAACACATCAAATAAAAATTTTCCTTTCAAAGCAAACATTTAAGGTAGCAGCTATATACTTTTTTTCATTCTGACAGGTTTTTTTCATACTTATATATGATGTGTTCTGCTCTAAAAGGATAACAGCCTATATATAAAATGAAAGAAAATAGGGAAATTTTGAAGAGAGAATTATAGAACAAGTGGTGGTGGAAGGCCCTTATAAAAACCATCTAGTTCAAACCCTCTGCATTGAGCAGCAACATCTTCAACAAGATCAGGTTTTTCAAAGCTCCATCCAATCTGATCTTGAATGTTTCCAGGGATGGAGCATCTACCACCTCTCTGGGCAACCTGTGCAAGAGCTTCACCTTGTAAAAAATTTCTCCTTGTAAAAAATTTCTCATTGTAAAAAATTTCTTCCTTATACCTAGTCTCTTTTAGTTTAAAAATGCTACCCCTTGTCCAAAGGGTGAGAGAAAGGGTGCAGAACAACACATTTAATTTCAAGTGCTATTTTCTTAGGCCAGTGTCATAAAGTGCGAGTGGAGAGTGAGTCCTGCCTGTCAACTTTACTGTAGGAGAAATCAGAACCAAAATGTAACTTGCTCTAAAACTTTCAGTTACAAGGTGTTGGATTCTTCTGTTTTTCCTTTACTTACCTTCAAATAAAATATCAAACATGATTGTGGAAACAACCCCAAAGAAAGAAAGAAACAAACAAATTGCTTCACTGTGTTAACACATGGAGTGCCGCAGGGGAGGATTGTTCTGGGATTCTGACTTTCTAGAAAACAGAAATCCAAGGTTCCAAATTTATTTTCAGTGACCCTCCATTATTAATAGACTTCTAATGTGTTTCTGAGTACTTTAATATTCAGAAATAAAAATTCACTCTTTGATGCTCATTTGGAACCTGATTACTTGATTCTACGTCAACCTATATGCCTGTTAATCTCTGTGGACTAAATTCAACATAGCATATATAGGTCATCAGACAAAACCTCCACTGAAATCAATAGCAAAAATAAATTACTCTCCTATAGCATGTCAGTCTGCATTTGATTTGCTGATACATGATTACTCTGAACTGTTAGCTTCATTTACTTTTATTGATTGTTACTGTGAAATGCTTACTAATTGCACATCAGATTTTTAAAGGTGCTTAATTGCATACTTTAGGCTAGTGTTAAATTCCATACATTGATTATCTGTGAATTATGTTCTAGGGAGGTCCATCTCTATGCCATGCCTGTTTTCTGTAATGTTATGGGCCATATCATTAGCTCAATCAAAGTAGATTCTAGAATTACAGTAACAGAGATGGAGGAGAAGATAAACTATCTCCATTTTCAGGGTTTTAATACTAAAGGCAAGATTTTTTTTTTTTTAATGAGTTATCCAGATCCAGTCTTTGAACAATACACAGTCCAAGCAGTTTGTGTCTCAGGCCTGAGCTAAGAAAAGATTTGGCACTATGTCTAACACCACCCATATGTGGGTGCTCAAGCCTTAGAGCAGAAGCAAAAACTCGGTCAGAACCCTTAGATACCAACCTAAGTTAGAATTCATTTTCCATACCAGCATTTTTCTGGAGATAGCCACTCTTAGGTGACTCAGGGAGGAAAACTCCACTGTCAGGGCTCTGGCTATAAAAGTCAGATCACAGTCAGATGCTGCCATCAACATTCAGTGGCAATAAATGGGAGATTCCAAATTCAGTGACAAAAATATGAGTTGGATTTGCTCATACAATTAAAAAATATATGTGTGACCCCACCTACCATCCACAGCCCAGTCAGGTCTAGGGGAAGGAGTTAGGGTGAAGCTGTCAAGACCTGTAGTTATCAGTCAAAGTTTGGAAGTGGGTATTGTACAGGTATTCTGTATACTTAATGGCAATCTATGTGCATTACAATTTTATTCCCTTTTTAGGTTATCCAAATTTCTCTCTTGGTATCCCTATTTGTGTTTGAACTTAGACAATCTGTCATTTACAAATAGGAAAAAATGTATAGGAAGGTTTAATTTCTATGCCCAGCATATTTATGGATGTTCTCTTTGAAAAATATTTTAACTTCAAGTCACTCTGTACCCAATTTTTTTCAAACAATATTCCACTGAAGTGGAAGTAGACCTGTGAGAGTTGCAAGTATGAATAAAATGACAATGAGAAAGAGCCAACAAAATTACTGGAAATTTAACTAACCAATTTCAAACCTGAAAACAAAATTTGAACTGAAAGCTTGTTCTTTTTTTTTTCCAATTCACTTTGTTAATGCCTATAAAAGTATAAATCATGTTTTGCTAATGTGCTCTATCTGGAGACTGTTAAATCATTCTGCAATAATATTGTCTTGGGTAAATTTGTGAGCAATGTGAGGGTTGGATGGTGAAGAACTATCTGAAATGTGTCCAGTAAGCACAGAAATAAGATATAATTGAGGCAAACACTGGATTAATGTGTTAAAGCTGCCAGACTTCCCATTATAACAGGTAAAAATTCTCCCTTAGTGTAAACTGGCATAAGAGTTCTCAGGTCTGAGAGAAAATAAAGCATCCAAATGCTCAATGTTTTTTGAGACACAAGAAGATACAGAAAAAAAAATCACTGTTTTTTCTGCTTCTGCTAATTTGAAATAAAAGTTTAATTTATTAAAAATAACATTTTGGTAGTGAAAAGTCCTAGCCAACTGAATTTCTGGTCTTGTTGAGTCTTTGAGGTATGAAGTTAGATCAGCTATCTGTTTATAATTGCGTAATAAAGCTTACTGACAGCTTTTTGTTTGCTGTCTGGGTTTCTTAATACTGGAAGCAGAAACATTTTAGGAAGAAGAGAAATCTTACAGCCATGAGGTCATTTAGGTACTGCTAACCAGTGCCGTGACCTCTCCGTGCTCTCCAAGCTGGAAACTGTGGGTTGCTCTGGTCCTCTGCCCAGGTCTTTAGGTGGAAAGTGGCCATGTCCTCTCATGCCTCTCAAGTGTGCCAAACACTGTAACAGGGTGCAAAACAATCCTTCTGGTCTGAGCAATACTGCTTTTAAACCCTCTAACTGCTCCTTGTGCTGCATTGCTACTGAGATGAGTAATGACACAATTGACTCCTGGGAAAGCACAGAGGCTGTGGTATATTGCACCTAGTGTTAAAAGACTAAGTATAAACCACAAACCACAAATCATGCTCATGACTTGGAAACAGGTAAATATTTTTCTGCCAGATTCCCAGACAATCGTAAAAGAGGTTGGAGTACCCAGGTGACAAACTCCTCTATGCTCAGTCAAAATTCATCCAGATTAAAAGCAGAAATATAAAGTAAACTCTTCCCCCACTTGAAGCAGGAGACATACTCGGCACCTTGTTTTGCCACAAATATGGAACTGTGAACATTTGGCTCCAGGCCAGTTCTGGGAAGAAAATTGCTGAAAGAACATTTTCTCATATGGTATTTCTCTGACATGGGAAGAAGTAGAAAATTATGTACATTTTATGAGGAAAAATATTTTGTGGCTGTTCATACCCCAAACACGAAGGCCTGTGTATTGAAGACAGCCTTTAGGTATTTATTGACTGTACAAGAAGCTGGGGCTTGGTTCCCAGCCACCTTGATTTTGCATCTGTCCTCTCGGATAAAGGTGAGAGACAATTGCCAGGGTGGGAAGAGCACCAACAATCTTCACCACCTGCCACAACAAGATGTTGTGACTCTGAGCATATCTAAGACTTCTCCAATTTTATTCACAGACAAATCAGTGCTTTGCAGTGTGGGGGATGGAGGAACCTACTTTTACCTAAGCAGAAGGAAAAGGATCGGTTCCCCAGTCTCTGAATTTCTCACAGTTCATTTGTTTTTGTACAAATTTTATGCACCAGCTGATCAACTTCAGTTAATTAAAGTGAAGTATTACTAATACTAAATACATTGTTTTTATTTTCTTTGAAGTACTTCTGATTCCTTGTGCTCAAAAAACCTCATTTTGGAATTATCAGGGTAAAGTACAGCAAAATTTATAGGAGCAGAACAAAAGCAGACAGCAAAAGCTAAAGGATGGGAGATTTATATTTATAACTACGTGGAGGGAATGAGAGAACACCAGTGATTTACAAAACCTATTGAAGTACAAGAAGAAAAGGTTATAAAATATCCATGAAAACATTTATGGGAGATATCAGAAAAACACTGTCAGAGAGATTTGGCTATGAGAGTCACCACACAGGAGAAGTAGTAGGAGGAATGCTAATTGTTTTTAAGCAAAAAACCCTCTAATATTTTTGACTATTTTTTAAAATAAAAACATACTCGAGTATAAAAAAATTAAAGAACCCTCATTACTTAACTAAGATAGTAGAAAGTAGAAATTGCTCTCCTCTTCAAATGATAATGACCAGTAGGATCTTCTAGAAGTGAAATGACAAAAAAACCACTTTGAGTTCCTAAGCAAGGCTGCCCTTCAGTGAAGGTTAGGATGACATAGCTGCAGGAAGTTTTGGAATGCAGAAGTTGGCAGCTTTGGGCCACTGGAGGAATGGAGGAAGGGGGCTGCCAAACCAGGCCAGCGCAGGAGGAGCAGCCCTTGTCTCTTCACGTCAGCACTGCGCTGCTTTCCAGGGCTCTGCTGGTTCCCACTGCTGCCACGCAAAGGCACAACTCCGAAATCCAGGAGGGTCCCTCACTATCCAATGTGCTGGCAGTCAGCACAGATTGCATGTACTGCAAAAACACATTCTGCACTATTTTTACTTCCCAAAAGAGATCCAAGGCAGTGGTCTGAGCAGCGTTCAATGCAGCTACCTAATCTTCAGCACTTATTGGGGATGTTAGAAGTAAACAGTTGCAAACAGAGCTGGTTGAAAACTTTCAAATACATTTTTACGTAGATTTTTACACAACACTGATTATATTCACAACAATCTACTGGTTGTCCTCCTTTTCTTCTTTTGTTTCCTTTTTCTATTCGCCAATTCCTGCCCAAAAAAAGGAAAAGCAGAGAATAGAAAGGGTGATTAACAAAAATAAAGGTTAAATAAACAAAAATTATCAAATAAAAAAAGGAAATGTTTTCAAAATAGGAGCAGATTAAGACAAATATTTACCAAAAAAATAATGAAAGAACATTGATAACATAAAAAAAAAAAAATTGTTAGAATCTGTGTGTCTTTATAGAATTTTAGGAAAGTCTAAACAAAAAATCCCCCAAAACCAAAATCAAAAACACCCTCTCCCAAAACTAGCAAAACAAAAAATTAAACCCCCCAAAAAAATCCCAAAAGAAAAGCCTGAAAAAATCCAACCCCCAAAAAACCTCAAGCAGAAAAAATGTTAATCTTTTTACTAAAACATAATGCCTATATAAACACCTAAAATACTTTAGGTGCTGGGCAAATCAAGTATCAATTTCCCAAGTTAGGTTATTATGGTCTTTAAGAAATGCATTTAATTCTGTCACAGAACAAATATTCAGATTGCTTTGAAATCCAACCTAACAAGGAAACTCAGTGATGAAATAAATGCAGGTGACTTGGCTGCAAATAAAAATGTCCTAAGCCATGGGGCTATCTCATTTCCCAGTTCGAGTAGTAGTACTTTTTTCCTTGGTTTTTTTTTTTTTTGAATACTAACCTTTATGTATAGACCTATTGTTTTGTTTTCCATTAATGCCTTTTTAATCAATTAGGGGACCAAACTATACTACATTTCTCTCTGTCCTTTCCCTCCCCCTATTTCTTCATTCTTTTTCCATCAAAGGACAGAACTGCTTGCTGACAAAGACAGAAATTGGAGCTTTGTACTTCTAAACATGCCTCATCTCCTTGAGAGCATATTTAATGTATTCCCTTGTTGAATTTAGGATAGAACCATGGAAAGTGAGCAATTTACTTAAGTGTTAAAGAGTTGCCATTTTACAGTTTCAAGACTCAGCCCCTATAAACCCACAGTGCTCTGGAGCAAATAGTAGATCTTACAGCAACTTGGTAAAAAAAGTTATGAAAAATATTTTAAAATTTTCTTTAATATGTGTTAAATAAATATAATTCAATATAGTATTGTTAATTTAATATAAATCACAGCATATTCTGTGATTTTGCAAACTAAAATAATAAATGACAATCATATTTCACCATTCATTTATTCATTCATGTACTTTCAGGTGAATCTCCATAACCTTGGAAGTCTAGAAAGCTGGAAATTTATAAGAAAGCTCCTTTAAATTATAAAAAGGATCTCTTGCCCTACACATCTGTAAAATCTAAAGTGAATACAATTTGTATACTTAAAAAAAGTTAAAATTGAGTGAAATGTACCATGATTTTCAATTGCTTTCAATTACCATTAAACCTTTTTGAGAGCAATTTGCATAATGTTTCATAAACATGTAGGCAGATTAACCTTTTTAGTTAATTTATTCATTAGCAGTAAAAATTCAAAGCATCTCTTATGAGAAAATAATGTCTTGCTGTTAAATTACATGGAAACAAAGCAATTGGGACCTGGTTGCCTCAGTACTCCCTGTGTCAAAGCACAAAACAGAGGAGAGAATAAAGCTTCGCCTGTTAGTGGAGTGTTGATTAAATTGCCTGTTTGTGAACAATTAGCAGTATTACAAGAAGATTAGGTGAAGTATTAATTAGAGGTGGGTTTAGAAGAGTCCTGCCTGGAGCAGGTACCTGCAAATATGGGGGATGGAAGAATGAAAAAGTATGAGAAAAAACCAGAGAGTTTGACTTTTTCCTGTCTTAAATTCCACAATCTCATACATTCTGTCAATGGAAAGTGTGGTAATTCAGCACTGTTTTTCTGTCACTATGATTCCTTTACATGTCTGTAGCTGGCTGCTTGAGATAGAAAGGAGTGGTCACATTCCTTTCTTCCCCACTGTGGTCTCCAGCCTTTATTTTGCCTCTGAATGAATGAGGTTACATCATTACCCATATGTGGGAATGTAAGAAGTGGTTGAAGTTTGGACACTTATGTGATATTTTATTAGCCAGGTTCTTAAGGTATTTTCAACAACAGAAGATTAAACTCTTTTCATGAGCTGGAATTTAAAAATTTCCAGATTGATTTTAGGGCATTGGCAGGTCTATCACTTTGGGTAAGGTTATACAATGTTGGGTGATACAGGCCACAATAGCATGTACAGAGCAGCTGCTTAGCTGATGGAGATAGAGCCTGAATGAACAGTTTGATAGTTCACACTAATTTTAGACCTATCCTACATGTCTTCATTGAGAAATAAAAGCTCTGTCATTTGTCATAATGCTATCCATTGTCTTTAGAGTGTATCTAAGACAAATATACTATTACAAGGAGTGGTCCCATCTTTAACCTATTTACTCAGGCATATGGGTGAATACTTAGATTGGGACATCTGCTATATAATATAACTCTATTAAATTTATAATTACTTCCAAATTTAAATATCAGGACAATCAACTTGATATTTTTACACTTTCCCATATCTTTTTATGCGTTTACATCTGGAAGAGATATACTGATCAAGATTTCAAAGTTAAGTATTAACTTTGAATTAAGTATTTCCACACTCTCTTCTGCTTGAGATAGAAAGGAGTGGTCACATTCCTTTCTTCCCCACTGTGGTCTCCAGCTTCTGGTTTTTCCAAATAGCCAGATTATACAGGTGACATGAGAAGGCTGAAATCACTAAGTGCACAATTATGCAAAAGCATTAAATTATCCAATATTAAGCATTATTCATGGTCCTCTTGCATTACTGTCATGTGCTGCTTAGTGGAATGATGTTGATTTAACTGATGTAAGTCAGTCACAAAATCTGTAACAATCTCAAAAAAGTCAATGGAAAGAGTTAAAAAAATAAATAGATTCTCTACAGAAATTTAAAAGAGATTAAATGTTTAAGGGTGGTTCCTTACCTTTTAAGATGCTTACCAATTTTCTAGTAGAATTATATATTAAAAAGCTCTACTGTCTTTCAACTAAAAAACAAACCAAAAAATAATAAAAAACCCACAACGTGTTCACAAATAGAGGGGTCCATATGTCCAGAGGAAAGCACAGTGGTTTTTTTCTTAGGAAGGTCTCATGTGATCTTAACATTATACATGCTGTGGTGTTTTTTTTAACATGCCTTACTAACCACTAGAGAAGCATGCAAATTCTGTGATTAGCACACTTAAATAGAAATCCACCAGAAAAACAGATGTTTTTGAAAGGTAATATCTTCTAGGAACAACTATCAGAGTCTTGCTCCCTTATTAAGAATTAGCAACCAGTGAGGCTAAAAAATAGGAATGATCCACCATGTACAAAAATCACTAAGTTACCATTCTATGAGAATGACAGTGTGGGGTTTGCTTATGATGAAAATGCCAAGTGCTTCACATAAGCACATACAAAGACTGTCAAACACCCTCTCTATGCCAAATTGATGTTTCACTGGAAGTTTCCACCACATAATAGATCTGTGTTCTTTCTATATCTCTATTAGACACATCATTCCCTACAAAGTGCCTGAAGCAGCTGAAGCAATCACCTCAAACATGATAAAAAATTTCAGTAATATGAACCCTGAACATTTAAAGTTGGAATGCTTTTGTATAAAGTCTGCTTCAGGAACACTTTGCTTTGACTTTCATCAAGAAATCAGATTGTAAGATCATGAAGTGTTGAAGACAACTTCAGATAGTGTTGTAGTCTTCCTGACAGAATCTTAAATACAATTGTATTGTCAAAACCCACTAAGGAGCAAAACCCCCCAAGGAGCAAAACCCCCCAAGGAGCAATTAATACTATGACTCTGGCACTTTGGGTTATTTTTGGGAAAGGAGCTGGAGTTAAATGGAAAGCAAAGCTCGCTCTTGTTAATGAAAAGGTTAAATATTAAGTCAAATGGCAGAAAATTGGCTAAAAACACTGCGAATAAAAACAGGAATCTATTTTAATTTTGAACTGCCTGCCCTGAACAATTGCATATCCACCTTGACAGGAAAAGCTTCTCTTAATGTCTCCTCTTGGAGTAGTTTCCATTATTCTTCATAAATCATAGGAAATTAGATATATTTTAAGGACTGTAAGATCATTTCCCTGTTACAACAAGTATCGTTTAAAGTGTTTAGATGTAATATAAATTAGTATCTATTTAAGTAAATTGTGATTTCTAATCATTGTACGCATCTCTTTATTTCAATGCCCAATTCCATATGGAGGCTCCTACTGTTTCAGAAGAAAACAGAAGCTCAAATTAATGTTTGGGAAGGAAAAAACAGTGTTCAAACAAAGAGCTCTTAAAAGAAAATCCTGAAAAAACATGATGAAAACACAGGGAAAGATATGATTCTGTTATCATAGATGAAATGAGATGGCCTGCTATGTTCTAAGTCAACTTAATTTTTTCAGACATAATAATTTGATAAGTTTCAGTAAATATGGCATATTTGGACTAAACAAGAGGATTGTGTTTTATGTGACACAGTTCAGTGGTATCTTAAATTGCAGGGAATATGAAAGATTAGGATTGAGTCACTTCACTGCCTAAATTAACCCAGATCCTGGGTAGGATTCTCTTCCTGACCTCCAAAGTGCTCTAACTCCTTAGTTATTCTGGATTGGCATCATACCCATTGGAGTCACTCCAGGAAATATAAATAGATATTCATGATTAAATATTCAGAAGGGAAAATAATTAAAATTGTCCTTCATATCTTTGATGAGCTTTCCTGTCACTGAATCAGAAAGTAATTTTTAATCATGCTGTCCTACAAGTCATCTTCCAGAAAAAGTGTGCAGAAAGCCTGGGTTTGCTTGCAGTCTGGTGGTACAGAATGCTCTTAGTTCACACCAGTGAAAACTCAAATAAGCACAAACAGGACTTCAGCCCAGACCTTCACTGAACTTGGTAACTATTACTTGAACAGACATTCCAGTTTTTATGTATCCAAGGGAAGGGCTGATACGGGCACCTGTCTCACAGCAGTGAGTGCAAAGCTGGGGAAGGCACTCACCTCTGCTTCAGTAAAGTGCCAGAAACCCTTGTTTGTTCACCACTTTCATTAAGTTAGGCAATAGCAGGACTTTCTAGGTGCCTAATCCTCCTCATGGCCAGGACAGACACATTGCTACGTTAAAATCACAAAGACTACTGTATTAAATAGCATCTTGCCTTGACATACTAAATCACTGACTAGCAATTAGTTTAGATTTTGCAGTTGTTTCTGTTTTATTCTGTTGATTATGTAGCTTTTGAATATCAACAAAAATATGAAAGCTTAAAATTTCCTAAATGTTTAGCAGACACAATTATTCCTTATGAAAATATATTCATTAATGTGCTGTTTTTCTCCATCAATCTTTCTTATTTTATACATATCATACTTAGAAATATAAGCATGCCATTCAGATGCTCACAGAGATGATTTAATAGTTGTTTGTTTATGGCACACAGAGATATAAATTGACAGGACAACCTAATGGTCTACATCATCTTGTAACAGATTATTTACGAGTAATCTTCATTTTGATCTGCAAAGACTGGAAAAAGGAAGCAGAAGCAAAAATGAATTTGTAAATAACCTCCTTCTCAGAAACATAAGGTGCTGAGCTTAGCATTCAGCAGCACATGGAACATTCAGGGAGTCCACATATTTTAACCACAGTATTACAGCTGTAATCCTGTTCTTGTCTTTCCTCTCCTTCCTATTTTCCTTCTTCTTATTCTTTCCCCATTTCTTGCTTCCTTTCTGTCTCTTCCCCACTCACATTCACCAGTCCTTCCATCCCCTTGTACCTCTTAATTGGCCAGATATCTAACCCTGAGCTTTTCAGTGTAAGATCTGGAAAAAAATGGAAACCATTTCCCTTAAAGGTTTCAAAAGGAGTGGAGGACAGTGTATACCTAGAAATAGACAGCTTGGAAGGTTAAGACTTCAAGCATTTTCAGGTTTTGGTCTTGACGGAATTTAGATAGGTATGTATTTATTTGAATTAAAAAAAATCTATTTAGAGGGTGCATTTTGGTCATGGTCATCTATGTTCTTATTATAACATAATCACTATTTCTTGGTGATAGAGTTTTATTTTACCATCTTCTCTGTAGGTAATTATTGAGTTATTAACAAACAGTGTAAAATTGTGTGAGAGAGAGAGTGTGTGTGTGTGTGTATGTGCATGTATGTGTATATGTGCATGTGTGTATTTTACGCCACCTGTAATGGCTCTGAGTGAATTCACCTCTGGGGATTTCTAAAGTGATTTAACATTCCACTTTCAACAATAACAGCATATTTCAACACAAACACTTAATTATTTTAAAGGTCTATTTGATTTTATACTCTCTTTGTCTGTCATGAAGTATTTTATTCTTCTTCCACTTATATGAGTTTAGATTGTGTTAGTTTTAAATTTATGTAAACATAGAATACAGAAAAACAGAATATAGCCATTAGCTTAGAGTACTACATCAATTTAAAACCTGATTCCAATGTTTCCATAAATGAAATAAATGGAATTCAGCACTAGGTGAAGGAGAAAAGACCAAATAGAACAAAGTCACTGGATGCTAAAATTCAAAACAGCTCAAGATTTCAAGGTACAAATACAAAATTACGACTGCTGAACTCTCTGAGGGAAATGAAAAGGGGCTAATGTTTTATTCTTCCATTATTGGGTGAACATTTCCATTATTATTACTAGGCCAACTCAAGCAATTTATTGTAAAATTTAATCCCTCAGGAAGGAAAAAAATCACACTTTCTGTAATGGGAGTAAAAAGGAATAAAGGGGAAAATGTAAGAACATAAGGATTTAATCCTAAATCATAAAAGTGTAATGCTGAGGATAATAAAAAAAAATCTCAGCTATGTATGAATATTCTACAACAGAGTTTGAGACTGGAGCCATTTGTAACTATGAGCTCATCATTATTAAGTACTACAAGACCCAGATTTTGCTTGAAAGAGTAAAAACCAGTGCAAAACATATAATAAGTAATATCTGTACTAAACATCTATATTCTGGTGTTGAACTTGTGGCCTAGAAGACAGATGAACAGGAGTTAAGCTCCGTATTTTCCTTATACCATGCATATATAATTTATCATATTCAGCCCTCAACAAATGAGCTTATACAAACTGCTTATATTGACCTGCATTCATTATTATGCTGAGTTTTGGTTTTGTTTTTAAACTTGAAAAATTCCTCCAAAATATCTGTTTTATATCTATGTAGGGATGGGTATTAACTGTAGTTTCTTGTGGCGGGACAAGTAGTACGGATACTTGAACTAAACAGAGATACTCTGAATTCAAGGCATGATTCTGGTCTGCAAGTATCTGATATTTATTTTATGAATTTAAAGTAGTCGGCTGAGGTCCTCCTAAGAGTTGTGAACACAGTAGACTAGGGCCCCAAAGTCCTGGATTAATCAGTATATCAGTATGTAACAAGAGACAAAATGCTCACAAGTTGCTTTCCACCACAAAAATCCCAAACTGGCCACAACAAAGGCAAGCTTGGGAACATCTGTAACACACTGTGCAATATTAGCTATGGTTTGTAAGACACACTGAGGCATGTTTTGTGACTCACTCTAATAAAAGTAAGAGGAATACTTGTAAAGCAAATACTGTATTTAAGGGGTTGAACTGCTTCCCAGCTCTGTATCATCTGAACACCTTTCTCTTAACTGGGTCACAAAGAGTGAGGCAATTCATATACCCTTTGGCACTTGTCTTTTGAGTTACAGAAACACTTCTTTGCATGAAGACTTCCGATACTTCAGGCAGGAGCAAGGTTAGTTAATACAATGGATATGCCTGTGTTTCAGGTAGGAGTCTTTTATCAAGGACAAAGTTTTGGCAGTACTCCCTTAATGTAATGAAACACCAGCATTGTTCTGCTACTTTGGAAATTTATTCCACAATCAGTTCCTCCGAGATGTACATTATTAGCATGACTCAGTACTACATACTGTCTATAAGTAAATTACGTCTGTCTTACACATCCACAGTACTATAACGTAAAACCATGGTGCTGTCTAAAGAGGCAGGCTTCTCTTCCCTCTTATCCTTGCATATTTCTTAGTTCTTTGATTCTGTCATCAAGGGCTTCTTTGCAGGTTCCTTTTCCCAGAATAGGATTCAGGAACTGCCACGACTAAAAAATAATCTCCAAATCTTTACTTTCCCCCCTTCCCCACCTATCTCCCCACTTTGACCAGTTTGCCTTCTAGCCAGCTCAGATGTGGACTTCTGAAATATGTGTGGGAAGGCGCACAGGCTGTCTGTCCATATTCATGGAGATTTATGCAGAGTTCAAGTGACCATATAACCACAGCTTAAATTAGGTTAGTTTTCTCCAAGCTCCTGCTGTAGTCAAAGGAGAAAACCTAACTCCTCTTGTGATTCACCATCTCTAACTGAAGTTGGGGTAACATCTCAATCTTTATGAAAGAAAGACATGAAAAGTTAGATTTTACCTCCTGGGAGGTAAAGGAAAATTTGGCTAAAAGTCTAAATTTCAGCACCTTTGATTGTCCTGCTAGCTGATAGAAAACAATACAAACCTCTTTTGGAGAGGGATGAGAAAAAAGCAGGGGGGAAAAAATATAATTATGTGAAAAGGAAAAATGCTCTGACAGCCAGGAGGGTCAACCATGTCCTGGGGTGAATCAGGCACAGCCTCACCAGCCAGTGGAAGGAGTGGATTTTCCCTCTGTGCTCTGCACTGGTGTGGCTTCACCTTGATTCCTGTGTGCAGTTTTGGGCACCACAATATGAAAAAGACATTATGTTATTAGAGACTGTCTAAAGGAGGACAACGAGGATGGTGAAAGTTTTGGAGAAGAAGCCGTATGAGGAGCAACTGAGATCATTTGTTCTGTTCAATCTGGAGGAGACTGAAATGAGTCTTTATTGCAGTTACATCTTCCTTGTGAGGGGAAGGGGAGGGTCAGGCACTGATCTCTTCAATCTCATGACCAGTGACAGGACTCAAGGAGAGGGCCTGAAGCTGAGTCAGGAGATGTTTAAGTTGGATATCAAGAAAAGGTTCTTCACCCAGAGGGATGCTGGGCCCTGGAACAGACTTCCAGGGAAGCTGTCACATCACCAAACCTGACAGAGCTCAAGAAGCATTTGGATAATGTTTTCAGGCACATGTCAATTCTTGGGGTGTCCTGTGCAGGGCTGGGGGCTGGACTTGATGATCCTGATGTCTCCCTTCCAACTCAGCATATTCTGTTCCATGATTCTATTTGATTCTGTGGTTCTGAGAGCACGTGTACCTAACAAACTTTAATTTGGATGACATTGTAGAAATATGTCTCTTTTAAAAAGAAAGAAGCAAATTAATCTGGTCAACATAACAGCCTTCTTTTTGACTAAATAAAGAAAAATCATTATCAATTTTTATATGACTTATACAACAGAAACTATTACTCAAATGAGAGAACATTGTGACCAAACCAGAGAAAGACTTGAAGTATGTGGACTTATGAGTTGTCCAGGGCTTAAAATGCAAAAACAAGATGCATATTTATTTTATTGTGTGGCTATGTGTTTCCATTAATGAAAAAGATGAAGCAGAGAAGGCTGCTGAAAGCCAAAGAGATAACAGGAGAAATGTTGCTAAGGTATCCTTGAGGGAAAATTAAAATAATATTTTTGGAGCAGATGGAGACTTAGAAAACCCAATATGTCTCCTAATATATATCCTCAAACATTTTCACTGGAATATTACCAACCTCTTCTATTAGATTCTAGAGTTGTAAAGATTTTGAAGTTGTTTCTGCTGGATTTCAGACTCTCCCTGATACTAAAACACTTTATTGAGAATGGAAAGTTTAGTGGGAAACAGAAGTAGAAAGTTCAGACGTATTTCATGAAAAGAAAATAAGAAACCATTTTCATGGGAATGTTCTTTTGTACAAAAAAAGTGGAAGAGAAAAAAAATTAGTGTCAAGATATATGAGTGTAATTTCCACTAAATGGTATATCAGTCAATGTTTCTGTCAATAAACATTCCAAAATCAATGTGAGAATCTTAAAACTCTTTTCTATATGATCTAATAGACAAGAAAAAACTTGTAACAAGTCAGCTTCTGTCAAGAGACACACTAATAATTCTGCCTATTCTTTTCATTAACTCAGCAATAGCCAAAAAACCACTAGGTAACTGCAAATGTGTAATTGGCACAAATATGTATCTAATTAAGTAAAGACTATCATGTGATGGCAGATTCAACAGAGGACAGTTAAATTCACGTTTGATGCCTGGTAGGTCCTATGAGTTTCCCATCGTTTAATCTGTGGCGTGGTGTGCTGTGGTGTTGATTTCCCAGACTTGGAGGGAAAGGTGACAGCACCAAATGAGGCTGTGGCTTGTCCTGTCCTCTGAGCTTCAGGCTGCTCAACAGAAACCTCCTGTGAGGAGGAAATATTGGACTTTTCTGGGCAATAAGACTATGGAGGTGGGACCATCATTTAAATTTGGGTAAGCATGAGGAAAGCAGTAAGCTTGCAGCAGAAGTTCAGGCTGATATACATATATATATACACACATATACATATATATATATATATGTATATATTTTTATATATATTCCTTATGTCTTGTTTTAGGCATCTGGGATGTGTATAGAGCCTTATGAGCTCTGTACCCTCATCTCCTTTTAAAATAACCTGAGTAAAACAGTCTTTAGAGATGGTGTATTATTCTAACCACATATAGATGAATCACATCTTTAAGGACATGAATCACACTGTGAAAACACTTAGGTGCCTCTACTGTAAAAAAGACAGCTGAAGGGGAGGTGGGTATTTAGATCTGGATGGATCAGCTCCAACCTGACAAGGTCTTTCTTACTTGTAGCAACAAATAAATCTAACACCAATTCTCAAAAGTGATGAAAAGCAAAATGCTTTTCTAGTGACCTAGATAGTGCAGTGAGGCTTGTGTAAGACAGAACTAAACACAACCAACTGCAAAGTGGATGAAAAAAAGAGAACCCATCTTGTGGGGACAACGAAGGGAAGACTTATGTTCAGAACTTTATTTACTCTGGCTCATTGAACAGCTGTGGGTTTATGCTGCTTAAAGTGCTGCTTTCCTGTTCTCATACATATGCTTGTGACTTCCAAAATATACACCCTTACAAAATGCAGACTTTTGAAGCCTACTGGTGTTTATACTTAAAAAAAAAAACAAAAAACCAACAAAATAAAATATGCAGAGTAGATTCACATAACGTTTTTGATTACCTAGGATCTGGTCACACCAAATTTACTTCTACACAGATGTGGCTCTAGGAAAGGTTCTTTCTGTGTATGGAGAGCTTAGTGAGTCTAAGCCACTGTAAAGATATATTTCCTGTATCAGACTTGACTCAAATAAGCTTTTATAAAGATAGAATAAGATCCAGAAAACATTTGTTCTTACTCTTTTTATCTGTTGTGGATGATGCTTGTAAGAATTTTGGCAGTGAATGCTAAGTGAGAATCTCACAAAAGACTTTCATACCTTATGGATAATATAGACACTTAGAGATTCACAGCTGGCTCCTCATGATTCCAACATTCAGCCCTTCAAACTCTTAGCTATGACTATAATATTTCTACTTTCTGTCTTTTCTACACAGATCAAAATTTTGGGGCATGGAAATATGCCCTATGAATTTCTAAATATTTCAGCAACAAAAGTAAACAAAGAGTAATTACCTATATACAGAACATGGAGTTGTAAAGAAAAACTAACTTGTCTTTGTTAGTGAGCTTTTAGTTTCATTGGGTTTATGTAATGAGATCTTGGTACTAGAGGAGCTGGAAGGATGTTCTCCTGGCTTCTGTGGAAACTAAATGTGCACATATAATTTTATAATTATTTTCTTAAATACGCTTGGCTAGAAGAGAAATTGTAATTTTTTGCAGAGTTTATGGAATCTGAGAACATTTGAGGAAGATAGGTAGCTCTGGAGCGTGCCCTGTCCCACTCTTATGCTCAAAACAGGTTACTGAGGACCAGATGCAGCTAGGTTTTGAGTATCTCTGAGGGACACTATACAATTTATCTGGGCAAGCCTTAAAAGAGTTTATTTTCTTATGTTTAAATTTAATATCCTGTATTTCAATTAATGCCCATTGCCTCTTTTCCTACCACTGAACATCAATGAGAAAACTTGGCTCAGTCCTACACACTCCCATCAGATATTTACACACATTGATAAGATCCTGCCTAAGATTTCTCTTTGTTTACTTAAAATGTGATAGAAATTATTATAATTAAAATTTCCTTTCAGCACAAGCTATTCTGTTAAAGGATAACTTTATTTGCAGAGAATTTAAATAATTTTAATAATTAGTAATTCTTAATATCTTCTTTATAAATTTAAAATGAAATTATATAAAGAAATTTGTATTTCAAACTTTTTTCCAACATTCAAAATACCTTTAAACTTTTTTTTTATTAATTACTTCTGGCTTTTATAAATTGTTTCTGCCAATAAAATCAGCTTGTCTTGGATTATTAAGGTAGTTATCAAAACATTTCTAGTATAACTCATGAAATGATGCTTTGATTGATTTAAATATCCATTAATTATTTGTCCAATTTGTAGATCAGAATCTGTACCAGAAATTTATTTTTACCTATACGTGACTTTGGATGTGAACTAAGGAGCAGATCTGCACTTCTCATGTTACATGCAATTTGTTGATAGACATTTTCAAGAGATTGGACTCATTAGATGTCTTGTCAGTTCCTTCTTCTTTTCAAGAGTTTTTTTTTAATATTTTTAATATGGTACAAAATAAGGAAACATCAGATTTGGCTTCAGTATTTAAAATACTTCATTTTTAGCTGCTTTTTAGGGTGCAGCTGTACCAACTGTAGAGGAATACAAATTTTGGCTTTAGTATTGTTTCAGTTTCTGAACCAATTATTAGGCACAATGAAAGTAAAATCATAGAAAACTGTAAGTTCAGTTTTCTAACATATTACACCATGTTTGCAAAGAGCAGAATAAATCCATTAAAATGCATACAATGTATTTTCAATCAAATAGTATTAAACTTTTAAATGCATTACTTAGCTTATAGGATGCTTATAAAATATTTCATTTTTAAGTTTGGTCGTTATAATTTAAAATAAAAAATACGTCTAGAATTCAGACTCTGCACTCTGACATTAATTTATTAAGTATCTTACAGGTACAATTTGAACTGCAGTGCATAGTTCTGATTGCTTACCTAAATCACTTTATTAATTCTAGCTCAAGTATAAGTTGATAAGCAGGTTAATACTATGCATTCTTTCAGAGCAAAATTTGAAAGTTTATCTTAGGAAAACTAAGATAGTTAATCCTGTATTTTCAATTGATTTCTTGGGATTTTTTAGGATTTTAAAATTTGAATTAATGACTTTTCAGAGAGAAAAGCTTCCCTTCATAATAAAGGAATAAGTTATCCTTTTTGTTACTATTTGTTCAGGATTAATTTATACAATGCTTTGGAACGTGGATATATCTCAGGTGGAAATTAATTACTATTGGACAATGTCCAGAAGTAATATAAAAATGTACAGACTACAACAAAGCAATTCTGATTTATTGCCCAGAACTTACTTCCATTCCACCAAACAGTAGGGGAGTGGATTTTTTAATGCTTTAAGTGCTGAAGAATATATTTAAGAAGACTCAAGATGACAAAAATCTTAGTCTATAAAATTTAAGCTTAGCAACCATCTTGATGGACATATGCAGGTTTGCACATGCATATATTGAGATGTCCTGACAAGATTATTTTCAAGGCGCAATGTCAACATTTGCTTTCAGTCAGTTTCAGAAGCAGTCAACCAGTTCCATATCAGCTATTTCGATTTTCTTCATTATTTTTTTACCCTATAGCAATGAGGGGAGCAATGAGACCATATATTTCTTCTGGATGTGAAAACAAAATACTAAATAATGACAATGAGGTAAAATCCATAAGTGTATACATGTACAAGACATTGTCAGTATCATTACTTCTGTACAAATACCTCCAAAACACTCTAAGAAATAGTGAAAGGGATAGATCTAGTATTGATTAATCAACAGTCAAATTAAATTAGTAACTTAAACCAGCAAAAAGAAGGGAAAGCCAGTGGATGCATCCATCTTAAAATGAGACATTTTAACTCAAACATCAACTGAAATAGTTTAAACTGAATATTTAGGGGGATTAATGCCATTTCTTCCATGTTTTCTCACGAGGCAAGAGAGAAAAAAGGCATTTTTATTTTTTTTTGCAATGGTCAAGCATTCAGCACGTTCCAATATAATTAAAATGATCGGAGGTATTTTCGCTTTGTTCTTTAATCATGGAGCTATTCTCATTCTGTTTCATAACAGGAAAGGAAAAGGCAGAAAGGAAGAGGCAGAATATAAAACAAAACTATTCTGACTTCTGCACCCCAGCCATTATCATTGTTGCTCTGTTTCTCATTTTAGGCTAGAAATTCCCTTCTCTCCTTCACCCCCCAATAAAAGAACAACAACAACAACACATCTAACCAAGAAAAGCCTGAGATATATTCCTGTGAATTATAGAAGGAATAAAAATGTGTTACTAGGAAAAGCATACACACTTCAGAGTAGCAATATTTTTCAATGGAAAAATAGTTTAGCATCAAAAACTGACTTCATCTTGTAACTTTGCTGTGTTCTCAAAGGATGACTGTGCTCTTCAATAATTTCTGTATTCCAGTTGTAGATGGTGTATATGTATTTAAATTTATGTTAAATTAGTGTTAAATTTGTGTTAAATTAGCTAAAGTTTTCATTTAAAAAGTAAAATCCCAACTGCAGAGCTGCAACAGGATTGTCTGCTTTCCAAGATACATGGTCTGGAGCTTTGGTCTGGAGCCAGGCCAGTGACCAAGGTCATGGAGTGAGCTACAATAAAATTTTAAACACTCTCAAAATTCAACAGCTTGGCTCGGCAAGGCTACCAGCTTAATATTAAAATATTTCTGTGTTGCATGATGTTTGGACCAAATACTAAGATCATTGTTTTCATTGGGATTTTGATATGGGGTTTTCTTTCAGGATGTGGAAGACTTCTGTGGAGTAGTGAGGTAGGGCTACCTTTTTGAAGAGGCATCTTTGGAGGTTGCCTCCTATTTTGGGTCATGCATTCTCTTTAGGAAAGGGAGCAGCTTGGAAACATCACAGAGAAAGGCTCAGTAGCCATATAAAGTTCTAGAGCACTTCCATTTGTTCCTCTCCAATGCCTGAAAATTGCATGCCAATCATCTACACATATGACCTCAGATTTTGAAAGGGCTATCCTTCATGTACTCGTGCCATGAATATCTCGAAGCTGCATGCCAATATGCACATTCAAGCAAACAAATCACAAATGTTATCCCATTATGTCACAAGCTGTACTTGTTAGGTGTTCCAAAGTGCTTGACTCTGTTGCAAATGGTCAGGCTGCCAATGCCCATACATATGCTGTAGTCTCATAAATTAGGAATAATTTTTGTCCAAAGTTTCTCTGTGTTAATTCCACTGTGAAGGATCTGAACCAATATTTTTGTTGAATGTGGTTCCTTTTCATGTCACTTTTCAGGTCTATGACGTTTTTTGGCTAACTCAAATTAACCAACAATATTCCTGGTTTGAAGAAAAACACGTATCGTTTTTTAATGAAAGAGAATTTCTAGCTGTAGTTTTTGCTTTCTTCACTGCCAAAATCCAATCCAAAATCAACTGTGTGATTTATGAAGACAGCCTTGCCCTGGTTCTTTTTCAGGCCCACCCCTTACTGTCTGAATAATAATGTCTAAAGCAGTGAAATATCAGAAATAATTTATTTATTCTATCTTTTTTTATAAAAACACTTTTATTCTAAAATCTTAACAAACAAACATTTCTAAACTGAATTCTTGCAAATAATAGATCTGTTTAGTTTATGCTAAAGTTGGCTGACTGTTAAAGCAGAAATACTATCCAGTTAAGGCCAGCCTGGAATGACTATTCTTTTAATTGGAGCAATAAAGACCATGCACTAAATACTAGCTGCATTTTTTTTACGAAGAGAACACATTCGCTATGATTTATTAATTTATAATCCTCTTTTGCATGGCCAGACGTGAATCCATTAACATAATAGATCACTCTTTAAGTTAATAAATGCTTTCTTTAACGTATTTCACTCTGGTGTGTAACTAGGCATATGATTAAATACAGACATGGGACAATATCTTTCTGACCAAATGACCTCATGATCAATTGACAGGGAAGTCACAGTGAAGCCCTTTTTTAAAGGGGTACTGTAAAAGCTGTAAGACAAAAGCATTAACCTGTAACAAGTATACAAGAACACTTTTGAGAATCTAGGTTTGCATTTTTTGCCATCTTATCATTACAAATTGTTAGTTCTATTTTAATACAGCATCACTCATTGTAAAATTTCCAGACACTGTTCTTAGGTTTTGTTGTTTGATTTTTTTTCCTAATGTTTTGTTGTCTGCATCTGCTATTTTAGATTTTATCACCTATGAATAAGAACTGATTAAATTCCCACAAATACCACAGGAAACATATTGTTAGGAGTCCAAAATTCTTGAAGAAGATAGAACCAGTCAAACAGGCCTTATTGTCAAAGCACGGCTTTCCCAGTGTATTGTTCACTGCAGTAGTCACATTTCAGCCTACTCTTAACTTGGAAATACCAAGACACATCTGTTCAATCATGACAGTGGTATGGATATATATTACCCTAAAATTTGGCCCAGAACTGTCTTACTGAAGTCATACTTCATAACAATATCTTCCTTCTTCCAGCCTCCTGGAATATAATTATTGTTTGCACTTAGAACCATTTGAGCATGCTGCTTTGTAGCACCATGACACAGAGTAAAACATTTTCAGATTACAATGAGAAGAAATACCTTCACAGAAAAAAAAACCATATACAAAGTATTTTCCAAATGTATCTGTTCTTGACTCTGCTACAGAATTCCTCCTGGGTAAGAAATTTAATGTTTCTTTGCCTCAGCTTCCTACCTGAAAAATGGCAATAGCAGTATTTTCCAAATGCTTCCTATCAAGCTTGTCTGACTAAAATATGGGTTCTACTGTGCAGCAACAGGAAGTGCATTTTATTGCATAACTGTTTCCCAAACATGGTGAAAATTTTCATAGAAATTAACCAAATAGAAGACTTTGGGCCAAATTAATAGCTTTGTCTTATTTTTGAAGTATTGATGGAAATACTGTAGTGGGGTTCAGCTCAGTTTTTGAATTCTTTTTCTGAAGATAATCAATGAACAATTGCAATCAGAAACCAGGATACATTTATGAGATTCATAGAAAAGAATAGACAGAAAAAAATTTCTAATGGCCCTTTGACTCATCTGTGCAAAACAGTAAGGCACAGGTTTCTGTCCATTCACTCTGCTGATTAGCTAAATTCACTTCTTCCAACAAAGAGAACAGTGGAGCAATAAATCTATGTCTGTTCTTTATGCATAGACAGAAACAGGGGAGAATATGTTGGAATGAGATGTTAACTTGAACATTAAGTTGTCATGTTAATGGATCTACTGCTTTCTCTACCAGAGAAGGCCATGTTTCAATATTCTACCTTGACCAGATTTTATTTCATTAACTCTTCGTGGTGCAGTATTTAAGGGGACTGTTGCAATTGCTTCACATATCCAAGTAAAATAGCTGTTTGTTCTTTACACTGTTTCTCTCTCCATCTGATGTGTTGTGGTATATCAATCAATCAATCAATAAGATTAAATAATGTTGCTTTCACAAAATTCTGGATACTTTAATAAGAATCTTCTGAGATTAACTTTTCAACTAGCTGTGTTTCACTGCATTTTTCTTCCTCTACAGATTGTTTAGATTTCAGACCAATAGAGTTTTAGTGTGAGAAGTTATTTAATTGAGGAACTTCTCATCCCACCAGATGTCTATTCATAACTGAATTTATTCACTTTTCATTAATTATCCCTCAACTGCAAGAAAGAATACTGGAGACAAAATGTTAAATAAAAAAACAGACACGCACTAATGTCCCTAGGTGGATAACCAAGACACATGCAAATTGTCAACTAATGTTCACAGGAGTCAATGGCAGTCTGTTGAATTTGGACACAATTTCTCTTTCCTGACCACTAGTCCTATCCTGGAGTTTCATTCTGCAATTCACTGTAAAGCTATACAAGCAAGCAAGGTCTTGGACATTGCATAGTTGGCTTTAGGGTAGTGGCTTCAGAATTCTATTTGAATTTTTAAAGCCATAGAACTGAAGGGCAATTCATCCGTCAGGCAGATGTTCAAAAATCACCTCAGTTCACTCTGCAGTCAAGATTACTCTCCGTAACATATTGACCATTGCATTTTTCTACATTTAAGATAAAACTTCCACTTTCAGTTAATATGATCTAACCATGGTAGCAGGTGGTGTTTTTGATCTCTCTTTCTGAAATAAATTTCAAAACTAGAGATTTCATTCTACTCCTTATAAATATTCCACAGAACAGATGACTCTTGGGATTATCTCTTCCAATTACATGCTTAAACTGCAAGAATCTATAAATTCCAAGAATACATAATTAATAAATTATTAAATAGAAAGACCAAAATATGTCAAATATATTCACTATGTTTGACTAAAATAAATGTTATATTAACAAAGAATAATACAAGTGAGAATAGCTGCCTACAATGAGCCCTTTCTGGTGAAAATGCAAGCTACATGTGGCAGACCTATACCCAAGTAACTACTGATTTACACATTGGCTAGACCAATAAGTAGGTTTGTTTTTTAAATCCTCCCAAAGAGTTCTGTTATATCATTACAAACTTGTCTTATTTTATCTTTTTTTTTCCTGCTTTTTGCATGAACTTGTAAAGCTGTAGGAAAGATTTTGATTTGCATTCAAATTCTTGAGCCAAGTTTATAGTGGAATACAACATAATCCAGTTCATGGGAACGTTCCCTCGTGTATCACAGAAGTGCATTCTGGACTCAAATTTGTCAGCTATTCTAATAGCAGACAGCAAAGATACACAGCAATTTAGAATAAGAAGTCAAGAGAAATGTCATGTGAGTGATCTGAGGATTTACTTTGGAGAGGACTTTGTAACACTTAAAAGAGAGTAGGAAAGGCTAGTAAGTAAAATTTGTAAGAAGTAATCTAGCTAGAAAGTGAAAAAAAACCTCATGGCTTAGACCCTTTGCTAAAAATAAAACCAGAAAACATATTTTAATGTAATTATTAAGTAATTTTAAACTACAGTGTTAAAATACTATCAGTACATGAAAATTACTCCTTCCTGTATCTTGGATTTTCAGGCTGATAGTAACAGCTGCAGGAAACCTTGTAACTCAAGCCCTTCCTTATTTTTAATTTTTTTTTTTGGCCAGAAGTTGAAAAAAATAATAAAAAATCTTGACATGACACAGATGCAGATTAGAGGAGTGGTTTCTTTCAAGTGAGAAGGATTAATGCTTCTCAATATACTGTGACATGGAAACCTACACTCTGCAAAAGCTAACCTTATCTTTCCATAGGATACGGCTGTCGCACTGTAACGCAAAGCAGCTCCGGCATCGTGCTGAAAGTTGGCACACAGAGGAGAGTACATGAGCACAACATCGGGATCCAGATATATTTAAATTTATTCAAGGTTGACAAAGCATTGCTGCTATTTTCCAAGCCAATACAACATATCACCTAACAATGCCTTGTTAGGTTAGAAGTGAAAAATTAGATCTCTGAAATGTTTACTTCAAATAATAGATTAGTTATTATATTAAGTATCCCAAGAGTAGATTCTTAGGGTCTACCCATTGATAGTGAAGTCCATGGAGATTTGACTGAAGATAAAAAAACCAGTGTAGTATTCTCTTTTTACATGAGAAGATAAGCCAACACATCAAATTGGGGACTATGTGGAAACAAAACATATATGAAGAAGGCCAATAAAAATATAATTACAATTGGTCTAGAAAAAACAACACAATTTATGAAGAACAGAATGAGCAGTGTTGGCCAGGAAGAACTCAAACTCCCATTTCACGTTCTGCTTGAGTGTGGGAATTAGAGAGAAAGTCTCCTCACATGAAGTCTCATTTCAAGCAGACAGAAGGATGGAGTGGAATCAATGTACATCCCAAGAGTAATGTACCACAGGGTGTTTGAAATTGCACAGATTTACTGGTATCAAGAAAAAAAAAACAGAGTAAGAAAAACAAATTCTATTCAGGAAAGTGTCCAGGTGCCTTCCTAGAGTTCAAGTGTTTACTGCAAGAATTTAAATTGAAATAGTTAAACATAAAAGGAAAATAATGTGGTGGCACTTATGTTGAAAGTGAAGAAATATAAAATAATTTTTAAAATAGAACAGTCTATTTAGGTTTTTTCTTCTTCTCTACCATATGCAGTGAGATACCATAGCAAAGAGAAACAAAAATTCCTGGGAAAGTAGATTTTGTATTACAGCAAAGTTTATCTATTGAAAATACAGCATGCTGTATTTCAAATTGCATGTACTAACAAACTAGTGCCATTTCTTCTGAGCAGTACTATGAAAAAGGATTATAATAAAGTATGTTACAAAAGTATAAGTATTTGGAATTAAATGTCTGAAAGTCTCTGAGGATTGCTTAAGGATATTCATCCCTGGCACTCTGTAGCACAGAAAATCTTCAAGCCTTAAGTCCTCTGCATTGAAATTAATCCTCAGCCTTTCAAACCTTGGTATAAGAAAAATGAAAATATAAATCTATAAGACTTTTTGAGATGCCTGTAGACCAAGAAGCTGTCTTTTTCTGCTTATTGTGGAAACTAAATAGGCTAAAGGCTGGAGCTGAAATTCACAGTGACGTTTTTGTCAAAGAGGCTGGGCCCTGCTTAACAAGAGGAGAGCATGGTGTGACATAAGAAGCCAAAGGGTGGGAGGGCTGATGTGAAACCCAGAGGTTTCTTTGAAAGATCTCATGGAACTCATAGTTTCCCATAAATTTTTCAGTTTTAATGAGTGTAAAAGTTTCCATGAAAAGAAAATATTTATAAAGAAACTAGGAAAAAAAATTGAGCTTTAGCTTTTAAGGGGTCTTCACTAACATTCTGCCTCTAGGATGCCTACAGATAAACATGAAAAACATAATTATAAAACTGTCAGGTCAGGTACTGGAGACTCTCTCACTCTCTGCACTAGTACCAAACTTCCTCTATAATTTTTTGCTGCAAAGTGAGACTGTTACCTGATTTTTTTTTTAGTTTGGTTATCTACATTATATGGATGTTCTTCTATATCTTTGAAAAATGTTTATAGACATTTCAGGATCTTTTTTTCATACTTAATAGATTATGACTTCTTTTCTTTATCTGAGGAATTCTTAAATTTAATTTGATCACAATATGAAAGTGAAGAAAGTTTGAGATAAGGGTTGTGAAATAGACTAATAAAAATGTGCTTTATTATTCTGATATTTATGTATTCTAGTAAGAATATTTTAAAAATTATCAGAAAGTGTTGCAAATGGAATAGGAGGGAATAGTATATGATAAAAAATAGGCTGAGTTCAACTCGTATGAAATTCCTTCTACTTTAGTGTCATTACATCAAAAATTTCTTTGACCCACTGTACTCAGAGCACAAAGAAGTTTCAGCTACGTGATGTTTTTGACAATATGCAAGTGCAAAGCAGACAGAAATGGGCTTTACCATCACCAGAGTAAAGTTTTGTTGATTCACAGTAAATCAAACATACCCATAGCTGGAGTGATCTATGAGAATGCACCAATTTTTTTCTTCCAAATGCTGCCACATTAAAAATTTTTATGGAAATTTTCTCCATTTTTCACTTTACTGTTGTTCCTACTTGTTTGCTTGCATTTTCCAAGCAATGTGAGGACTGCTCTTTGCTCACGCACAGACTCTCAGCCAAAGAGAGTGTCTGCCCAAGTGCATTTATAAATGGAAAGTCATACAAATGTTAGAAGGGGGAACAGGACACAAGGGAAGAAGAGACTTGCAACTAGTCAAATTCAACCTTCCACTATTTCAGGTCAGTGTTACCTCTTATCTCAAGATATTTCATTTCAAATGGATCAAGATCTCTTCAATAAATTCAGTTGTGAGAAATGTTTAATGAAACATTATAGCAACATCATAAGCAATAGATGAAAGCTGAGAGAAATCCAACTGCTGTTTGACAATCAGAAAGTTGAAATTCATGTATGATTCACCTTATTGTGGGATCTAGAGTAAAATGATTTGTTAGCAGTCGCTTTTCTGTGTGGGGAACATAAAGTTTAATTCTTATAGCTTACTCTGAGAAACTAAATAAAAAATTTAATTCATCTAATAATACAATGGCAATAGATAAGAATGCAGGAAGTTAATTTTTATCTCTTAAAAAAAATGATGTTTTGGGTAACAGAAATAGTTAAAGTATCTCTTGAAGCATTTGAAACCCCTTTAACCCCTAAAAGGCAAGATGAGCATTACTTCTAGTTCATGGTCAGGGTCATCACGTGCAGAAATCTTTTCATAATGTGTTGATGACTTGGTCCATTATCAGAGCTTTGGTTGGCCAAATTCACACCACGTTTATGTTATTTCATAGCTATGCTGAAGCGTTGCATTGGCTTAAGAGGAAGAATTTTGAACCTCATCAGGTCTTTTGAGTTGTGGACTTCAGCCATACATATCCTTCTCATAAGCACCAGCAAAAAGGAAAACATTGGAATTATTCCAAAATGCATACTGTGGTGGGCACACAAGTGAAAATGTCTGTCAAACCATGGAAGGAAAGTTTGGAAAATGGCCTACCCTCCTGCTCCAAATTTTGACAGGGACAAATTTTCTTCTTGCAGCTTCCCTGCTCCCAACACATTTTTGTGTGTCCTCCTCTTCCTCTTTAAACTCCCAAAACATTTTTATAAAGTCCTATAATTACAGAAATCAGGGAGAATTAGTCCATATTATACCCGCCAAAGTCTCAGTTTTCAGTGAAGCACTCACATGACAATTAAATTGTGATTATCCATTGGAAAAAAAGCCTCCACTTCATTTTGGAGAGGCACACATGCCATGAGAACTTGTATACTGTAAGGAAATGTCAGGCTTTCAAGCAAGAGATAAAGAACTGGAAAAATCTATTATATTGCTACCCTGGTCTGAAAGTCACAAGTGGAAGACAAGGAAGGGCTTAGGTCTGGGCAGAAATGAAATAACCAATAAACATGAAGATAAATGCATATACATTGGTGTGATTCTCTGACTACCATAAAAATGTTATGGTTTTAAAATAAATAATTTATCACATAAAAATATTTATGTCATTTTCTTCAAGGATGTGTTTTGCTTATATCATCTTTTCAGGATGCAGTAACAGATTCTGGGAATTTAAGTGACCCATGGCAATAGAGAGACAACAAAAACTAGCCAGTTAGAAAAAGCAAACAGTTAAAACATGCTTCTGTAATATTCTTACTATAACTTTTTGAGCAATAGATGGCAATTTTTAGTAATTTTTTTGATGACCATTAGTGATCTTACTTACCTGCTTTCTTCAGGCACAGGAACAAATAGAAAGAACAATCCTTAAATGAATTTAAGGAATGTTAAAGGAATGTTAAAGGAATGGATTAATGCCTGACCTTCCTAGAGAGGAAAAAAATTGGTAAGATGACCTACTATCTCAGAAAGGCACAGACAAAAAAATTCAAATAAAATTAATAATAATAAAAAATAAGTTAGAAATTTTATTTAAAAATATCACAATTTTAATGATATTTAATGGATCCTGGGTTTCTGATTTCATAACCCTTTATGTAGGATATGTTACTTTTTGAGAAAATAGTAACAACATGGCTAATCATTAATTAAGTTACAAAACATGTGGACTTATAAAGAATGTGACAATATATACATGGGATCTTCAAAGTCAATAGCATTTCTTCAGTATAAAACATGTTTAGATGAAAATACAAAAGCATTGTACGAAAGCATACTGTGATAATCCCCATAATGTGACTTCCAAGATTCTAATAAATGAGAAAAAAAACTTAAGACATATTTCAGAGAAAACCTTTGAAACAAAGAACTGAGAAAATATAATTTGAGGAAGCACCTCAGTTAACAAAACAGTGATTCAAAATCAGAAGATATCATTGTGTATATGAGGACAGGTAATTTTATCTCCTAAAATATAATGTAGTGCTGGATGGACTATGTGGTAAACTTCAACATATTGTTTATATAAATGATCTAATCCTTGACAAAAGCCAATAGATGAGACTTTCCCTGAAGCACTCAAAGTATCCTTTGTCAGCACTGTTTCTTTTGAAAGGAATTCAGTTTTCACGCTGTACTTAGTGCTTGACCTGCCATCTACGCCTGCCAAGGAAACTGACACTTAATGTCAATTAGAGTGATCTCTGTTGTGGCTTGGACACAGCTCCACTGGGACCTGGGCTGCAATCAGCAACAAATTATATGAAGGACTTTGAGCAGGTCAGATCATATAGTCATGAAATTGAAGCCATCAGACATGACTTAGCCAATTTGGACTAGCAATTGATAAGCTGGTGGCTCTATATTACCACTTCTGTTATTCTATTGACAATTTGCTGATCCATCCAAAATATGTCCAGGGTCATATGTCTCCAAAGACATGCACCAGGGTATGTCAGATTGTTTCTATTGCGTAGGTGAGTATTTTCAATCCATTGCAGTCAACGTGCCTTTTGTTTATCAATCCAGATAACCTGAATATAGCATCAAAGCCAATCAGAAAAATATCATAGTAAAGGGCTACATATTTTAAATGCATTACATAATATTTACACCACCCTACCCGCTAATATTTTGTATTAATTACTTTTCAGCTATAGTTCAACATAAGAGCGCTAGGATTATATGTAGTGTTTTAGTCTTCCTTGTATATTTATCACAGACCTTAGCATGAGTTAACTAGAAATAGGCCTCAACTACTATAAATACAATCAGAAATTTTCTAGGCATTATCAGTAAGCATAAAGCAGCTATCAGTTTAGTTCATGGTAGTCTGGTATAACAAATGTTACTTTTAAAATTGAAGAGAAAAATGTATATTTATAAATAGGATATCATTGGACAAACGGGATCATTTTTAGAAGAAAAGGAATTTATTTTAAAGTGTTAGAAACAGAAGGAACCATCTGAGAAGAATTTGCCAACAGAGCATTAAAACAACACTGTAGAGTGCCAGAAAATCTGGAAAATCATTTGAGACTATAGGAAATATAGTAGAGTATTGTATATGAATGAGACAGGAGAAGCAGTTCCAGAAATAACTTCTGCTTACCTGTAGGAAAGACTGGATAAAACATAAAGCTAAATAGGTTCCCACTCCGGCTCTGAAGGTCATTATACTTACAAAAAATATACAACATAAAGTATGAAAGATAAAAATCTGTCCATAAATCTGAAATATAAATGTTTACACACTTTTACTTGGAATAAGGACTTGAACCCATACCTAATGAAGGAACAACTGTCCTTTTTAATATGCAGAAATATGTGAACTATGCTTAATTAATCTTGGGGACAGCAGATCTCTGACTTTATTTTGAGGGAATGAATGATTAATGGTTACTAATTCTTTCCAGGGTTTTTTTCTTTTCCTGTAACAAGGGCTGCAAATAAGATAATGCCTGTGAAGCTGTGACCACTACTGGACACCTTTCCATTGCAAAACACAACATTCATCTTTGTGCTGGCAAGACTCAGGAAATACCCAAAATTTCAGCATTTTAGGTCAGGAGAAAACCCGAGCTGGGCTGACTGTAGTCCACAAAGGTGAAAGGACTTTGTGGGTGGCATCATTGCTGACCTGGGGACTCAGCTGGGCATACCCAAAAAAATCCACTAAATCTTTTCCAGAACAGAGAATAACAGGAATCTTTCAAGACTGATCATACCATAAATATTTGTGGGAACCAGACATTCTTTTATTTAATGAAACATGGAACTGAACGAATGAATGATCTTTTCAGCGATCACATAATTTTCGCTCCAATTCAGAAGCTGATTACTTAAAATATTGACACTCTTTTAATGTAATGCTTATTTTATACCTTTAAAGTCCACTGAAATCTGTAGAACTATTCTTAATTTATGTTGGCATAAACAACTTTAAAACCAATAAAAATCTCAGATTCTCCTCAGGTCTGATCTTTGTGGTTATGTTTCCTTGGTGGCTTTTTGTCTACTAGCTGACTTGTTATGCAGTTAAAACTTTGCATTTCATTTAAGGAGTTTTAAACTTGGTAAAAATGTACAAAAGACTAGCAGCTACTGAATATTCAATACAAAAATGTCCCAGTGTGTCTAGAAAATAAATTAAATAGATTAACAAAGAGAAGTTCTGTATGTCTTCAGCCAAGCAAAATATCAGATGATAATTCTTTGAGGGTCTTTTTCTAAAGGAAAATAAAAAACCCAAATATAATAGTTTTTTAATGGACATTTCCTGGAAAAGTCAAGCTATGTTTAATAACCTTCATTATTTTGCACATATGATGATCAGAAGACTATTAAGGTTGTTACAACTGTTGCTTTATCAACTTCCTAAATTGTTGTAGGAGATGGGAAGCCAAAGTGGTATTGACAGCCTGCTGTCACTCTCTGAGTCCCTTCTTGTTATTTTAAGGAAGCCTGACAATTAGTGGCAAGACATGAAAAATGAAGCTTAGCAATACCATTGGTAAAGCAGGCAGAAGAGCTTTCATCCTGTGTATTGGGCACTTCAATACCATATGTAAAATTGTTTGATTTTTTTTTTCCCTAAGTGTTATAATAATAAATGGAAACCAAAAGGTACTGTGACCTTTTAGATTCTCAGATTGTTTTTGATGACTCTGGTGAGCTCATTGATTCATGGAGCATTGTCTGCTCCAGATGGAAAAAAGTCTGAAATCCTTCCAGTTGAGGCTGTGGCATGGAATAGACAAAGGCCTTTCTTGAGAAACAGTCTCTAGGATTACTTATTTTAAATGAGGTTGAAAATTCTCAATTCAAGAAGTATTCCAACTCTCTTTCGTAGGCTTGCGTTTTTTGGGTGGGGAGAGGGTTTGAAAGTTGAATGAATCATTGCTATAAATCTATTGTCCTTGGCCACAGCACCGTGGAATGAATTTCATTTATGCACTGGTTAATTAATACAAATTTCTTCTGTTAAACTGAATGAAAGCTTATACAGAAGTTTATACTATGTTCTGCTTTGAAGTGTATGAAACAGACATCATGTCTGAGAGATGCAATTTTAATGATACAGCACATTAGAATTCATTATTCTCTTAAAGATCTATGTGTTCTGTTATGCACACAGAGAAATGCATACATAGGTGTAGCAGACACTGTCAAATGAAAGAAAAATAAATTACTTTGTTGTCAGTGCAAAATCCCCTATCCTTATCTCTATGCTTTGCATGGCAAACAGAGTGTTGAAGTGTTACCTCTTCTGTAGACATAAAAGGCTGGATCCACGCAGAATACATGGTGATTATAAAAAATTGCAGCATTTTTCTGGACCTACTGCATCCCAGCTCCATAGTATTATTAGACTCAGTAAAGTCAACTCAACAGGAAGCTCATTAAAGTGACTCACAGATTATAGGAGTGCTTAAAAGGTTGATCTAGAGAATCTTTGATCTAGAGAATCTATATCAGATTTCAGCACAATCAGTATCTACAGATTTTTTCATAGCAAATGCAATTAGGGTTATGTGAACACTGTTTAGACACAGCAATTCTTTGAAATAGCCTTCCTCTTTTTGTTTCCAACAAGTAAGAAACTACTTTCAAATTTGTAACTATTAGCTGTAGTAAGCAACAATGTCCAGATATTAACCTATTTCTTTCCAAAAAAGCAAAAAAATATTTAAAAAAAATTAAGAACGTTAACTTACTAGATATTATTCATTTGTTCATCTTACATTTTACAGCATCAGTAGGTTTATGATATAAGACAAACAAGAGTGTTTCTTGGGCTGAATGCACATGTGATATTTTTTCCATATTGAGAAATAGAACAGTGAATGCAAAGACAACGCAAATGCAATGCAAAATAGCTGAAATGGCTGAAATGGCTGAAAACCCACAGAACTGCATTACCAGTTAGCCTACTCTTCTGCGTTAGCAGATTTAAATATTAACAGAACATACAATATAGTACTTCTTAATGGTACATTATCAAGTGTTTGCATATAAGTGTATATATGTGTATTTTCCTTTAGTTTTAAAAGCCTTTTAGGCACTTTTTCTTTTTCAAAATAGATTCTCTTCATTGGGCAAATGGATTTATTTCATTCTCAGCACAAGGCAGCTTGACCTACTGAAAATAAAACTAGCTTTGCTGATTTAATCCAAACCCACAGTCATTGAACAGTTGACACTAATAATAATGGGTCTGATTCTATGGGTTTGACTAAATCTGTCATATGCACCTATGTGGTAAGGGAGAAAATAATGTACATTCAGCTAACAATAAAGGTCCCCTGACATATAGAAAAACATATCAAAAAAAGAGCAAGGTTTTTATCAGTGACATTTAGGTGTAAATCATGTGTGTCTCTGTAGCTTAGTGGAGCTCCTTAGTGGAGCTTCCTTCCAGTCTTCCCACATGTGAGGTGGGATTCACAGCCAGCTCAAGGTGCTTTGGCTCAGTGTTGGAATCTGCAGGGCAAGATATCTCTCTGAATCAAAACCTGCTTCCTAGCGGAGCAGCAGTCTCATGGAGGTCAGGTGGGGATGATAACAAAAAGAAAGGTTTTGGAGAAGTAGACACTGTTTCTGTCTAAGTGTATGGGTCTTGCATAGGTTCTTTAGATTGTTGAATATGTTTATAAACTTAGCCATCAACTGAGTTTTCAGGTAGTCATTATCCAACACGTAGATCAGGAATCAGTAACTTTCTGTTCTGCTGTCATTTGTGAGGGGAAAGAAAAGGTAAGCATTCAGTTATTTCTCTTCATCCATTCTGATTTGCCACATCTAGCTAGTTTCAATTTTTTTGCACTGATTAGGATTGCTTAAGGGAGAACAGAGAAGCGAGAATAATCTCAGAAATTATTAGGTAGTAGCATCTAATTTTGGTGCATACTGCTGCCCATCATTTTTACTAGCACTATATCCTGGTTTAGGGAAAATTTGGAAGAAAACCTCCAAAGGTGTTCCTCTAGAAAGCAGATTCAAGTGGCCCCTCCTCCAACTGGTTTGGGAAAAGATCCTTGGAGAAAAATGGAAAAACCCTGTTTATTTAACAGGCAAAGCATTCGCCAACAAAAATACTGAACAATGTTAAACAATAAAACCTCTGGCCACTCCGAAGAGATGACAAACTCAGAAAGTCCCCTTGGTGGGCTGTAGCTCAGCTCACCCAGTCTGTTATCAGTCCCTCTGGCGCTGGGCATGCCACGGCCCAGGCCCGGCATGACAATTATGCAGCCTCTGTGCGACAGCGTATTTAAAAGTTGCATGCAACATCGACAAATTTTCCCATTTATTCTGCAAACAAAAATGAACTGATAACAACTATATAGTTGTCAGTAGGAGTAGGCAGGTACAGGTTTAATCGCTGGCTTTCAGTTTACTAGCCTGGCTCAGCTGACTGCAAGACATGAGATACTTATGGGATCACTATTAATGACACCTAAAAATTCAGGAATGCTCTGGGGTTAGACTGAAAACTGGATGGGACAAATATGGAACATATAAACCTGCAGAGACTGTTTCAAATTTCTGTTCCTACAAAGCATATTTTAATCCAGTAAATGTGGGATATTTTGGGAGATATTAATTCAATCCCATCTACCATGAAATCACAAAATCTTGATAACACACATTTGACTTCCTAAATATACATCCACAGGGTTTTTGAGACAAAACTACTTTTTTTCTTGACAACATCTATTTACACAAATATACTCAAATGCATAATATCCTGAAAGCTTAAATAACTTTTCTATATTATGGAATAAGAATTAATCAGTCAATCATTAATGACAGTTAGCTATAAGCAGAAAGTCACAAAGCTGAGCTTTCCAAAGACAGGCATGTATATCTAAGAAGCAAGACAGTAAAGTTATATCCTGTTTGTGACTTATTGCAAGGAGACTGCAAATCCTGTCATTTAGCTTGAAAAAGCATTTTCACTTCCTTAGCCCTCTTCCTTTTGAATACACATTTCCTCAGCTACAATAAATATATATATTTTTTAAGACATGTACACACAATTCAGAGTGACATTGCAGCCCTTAAAAGTAGCAAGACACGGGAGATGACCAGATGTAGTATATCATCAATTTAAACAGCATTGAGAATGCTCATGAGAAGATCCTATGTTTCTTGCTGAAATAACTAATTGGATTTCTAAATATTTTTATGTAGTATTTCTAAATATTATGGTTTCAGATAAAACTTTGGAAACAGCAAATCTGAAACAAGGTCTATTTTTTTATATTATCTTGCTGTTCTCAAGCCAAACTGGTACTGGAAAGACACAGGATTGTTGCAAGTGTTCTTATGAACTGAGCTAAAGACTAAAAAAGTATCAGCTTAGAGAGATATTTCTATCTCTTGGGACCCTTTGACCTTTCTTTGGGCTCGTAAGAATGCTGCTTCCCAACAAGGTGACTATAATGGTGTGATCTAGTACACAATCATCAATTGGCTTCAGCTGACCTCTTTATCACTCAGTACCCTCTGAAAAGTAAGTTGGTACAAACTTAAGTAATTTTATAACTTAATTCAAAGCAGTTTTTTCTATATTTAAAGAAAAAATTGTAATATTTAAATTATTACATATTTATCTACTTATTAGCAATCATGATTGAAAGTGCAAAGATGACTTTGACATTTGGTTGATATATTATATCCAGACAATGATATGTCTTTAGCATATAAGCTAAAATTTAAATATAATATCAGCTATTATAATATAGCTGACATTTAATTCAAATTTTAGCTTGTAAGAAAATTCTAACCATCTTCATACTTCTGTCTTGTGGGGAAGGTGCATGTGTGTGTTACAAAGGTATAATTTTCATGGTTCTATTGGAGATTCACTCATTTTGAGGAAAACTTAAACTGATGCCCTTGACTGTCATGCTATCTATGCTGTCAGTTGCCAATAAATAATCTCCTTAATGAAGGCTGAGTACTGTACTACCTACTTCATCTGCTTTAAATACTGAGTTGGAGAAAGATTTGGGGATATTGGTCAATAGCTCAACGTGACCTGGCAATGTGCACTTGCAGCTGAGAAAACCATCAAAATGCACCAAAAGAAGTGTGACCAACAGGCCAAAGGAAGGTGCTTCTCTCCCTCTACTCCACTCTTGGGAGACCCCAGCTGGAGTGCTGCATCCAGGTCTGGGGCCCCCAACATAAGAAATACTTAGACCTATTGGAGTGAGTCCAAAAAAGGTCATGAGGAGGATCAGAGGGCTGGAGATCCTACAAGGCTGGAGGCCTGCCAGAAAGACAGAGAGGGACTATTTACAAGGGCATGTAGTGACAGGACACGGGGAAAAGGCTTCAAACTGGAACACCAGGTTCAGATTAGACGTTAAGAAGTGATTCTTTACTGTGAGGGTGGTGAGGTACTGGCACAGGTTTCCCAGAGAAGCCATGAATGTCTCATCCCTTGAGGTGTTCAAGGCCAGGTTGGATGGGCCATGGAGCTACCTGATCTAGTGGAAGGTGTCCCTGCCCATGGCAGGGAGGTTGGAATCAGATCATCTTTTAGGCCCCTTCCAACCCAGGCCACTCTGTGATTCTATAATTATGATTCCATGACTACCACAAGTTTCATTGATATGGTTGTGACATGGGGGCTTATGATAGCTAAGGAAAGCCTATGTAGTTTTTCTTGTTGGTGGTTTTGTTAATTTATTCATTATATTATTGATGAACCTCATACACTTAACTGGAAACAGCATTTGCTAAATACTTGCAACGTGTTTCAAATCTGCCTCAGCTGGTAATAATGGCTTGGCTCAGAAATGCATGGCACTATATACATGGCTATTGCCACAGGGGCTTGAATATTTCTATTGTAATTTCTTTATTATTTTCTGAAATTAAAGTCACTGTCTAACTTGATATGTAGAGGATATTTTGTCACCTTTTGAATATATTTTTCTATGTCTTCTTCTAAATAGAACTGTATTTTCTGGATAAAACTGGAAATCATGTCACACTAGGGCAAATGAAGGACCATAATTCATGATGCACCAGCTTAATCTCCTGTATACAAAAGCTTCTCAGTACAGATGATCTGTGAAGCATGCCAAGCCTCCAAGACAGAATTCACATAACAGGCAAGTCAACAATAAATCCTTATAGTAAAATTAGCAGTCCTTGTATAGGAAACAAAAGCACCATGCAGTGTCTCTGCAAAGAGAAGCAATGTGCTTACATCCTTTGGTGCCACAGGTACAAGGGCTATACAAAATTCAAGAACATTTTTGAACTGAAAGAATGACACTGAAGATCCAGTCTTGCTGAGTCTTTGATGAATGTGATAACACTTTCTGACAGTGTACCTCTTTGCAGCTAGAATAACATCAGTTATTTTATATTTTGATGTGGATACACAAACAAGTTACTGTGGGGCAGTCTGTTGTGTATAGATCTCCTCCTCTGCAGTCCCTATGCACAATCAAATATCCATGACACAAATCCTTCTTCAACAAAATAGTAAATGCAATGAAATATCCCTCTTTCATTGTGTGAAGGCCATTTTTTTGGCAGCCACAGTATTTCATAGATTTAGTGGAATAGAACAGCACTACTGTACAATAAATCAGGTTGCTTTTGAATTATGCTTACCTGACTTTTGCTCACGTGTTGGCAGGCTGATTCTGACAGCAGACATTGTGTGTTTTCTACAAATACTACATTTTGTTTATGCAGCACATCAGGCTTGCTGCCAAAGACTTTAGCTGTAACCTCAAAACCAACATTATAATAACAGGGATATTTTACACCACATTGCACTTAGCCTTAGCAATCACCTAATTCCCTTTAATGGCAATTGCCAGTTACAAGACTGAGACAGCATGGAGTGAGCTCATGTTAGGAGATCATTAACACAGCTACTTGCCAAAAAGTGCAGCTCTGTCAAGTATCAGGTTCTAGAGAAATCCTGCAAAATGGAATGCCTCTGCTTCTGTCAACATCACCATGACCTGACTGCAATCTAAAATTTCACATAACAGGTAGCTGAACTTAAGGATTGTCCTTTTCTGTGGCTTTCATTTATAATATCTTCCTCCTATATGGATTCTCTGGTATCTTACAATGGCATTAATTAGCAGAATGGTCCTATTAGTGAGCTAGGCAGTGTCTCTTCTTTTACACATTTATCTATTTTCACTAAATTTGTAAGGACTTAATTTCCTTGTGAATTATTTGTCATGTGTGATTAAGATACAGTGAAGGACAGATAGGCAGAAAGATAGTATTGCTAAGCAAAGTGCCTTTTCTGGATTGCTAAAAATAACTCAAAATCTTTCAAAAAATGCTAACTAAAGTACCCAAACATAATTTTGACAAAAATCCTTGTCAGGGTGCTAAAGCATCAGAGAGAAGAATAGCAAATTTCCTGTCCTGACCTCTGACCAAAGGTGGATTTCGTTTCTAGCAAGCCTGAGGAGCTCTTCAGCAGCACATCCCTGCTGCTTACATTGCAAGAGTGACTGTGGCACCTGCATTTCTCCTCATGGAATCAGGTGCTCCAAGCCCTGAGTACAGCCATGTGCAGGGCCTTGCAGTGGTGTGGGTTACACAGGGCTCCACAGCTGATAGTGCTGTCACCAAGGCCAGTCCCAGGGGTGGACAATGCTGGGGCCGAGCACCAAGGCCTCCTTCTGTTGTAGCAGAAATGAGTGAGCTCCTGCAGTTACAGTGGGGAAAACCACAGCGAGAATCGTCTGGGGACCTGAGTCAGTCTGCCACTCACAAAGTGGTGTTCTTACCTCTCCTTATAGGATGAGGCAACCTCTGTTAAGAATGATACAATCCTTATGCTATGTTCTTAGTTTTTAACCTCCCCTGCCTCTACCTAGAAATCTTTCTATTCTCTGTTTTGCCTAGATCCTAAGAATTTTGTTTTCCATTTGTTTTCCAGCTCTCTTAGATAATGTTCATGTTGTAAGCCTGATAGAGAGTATTCACAAGAGCATCAACAACTTCACTACCCTCCCAACCCAGACTGGACAGTGCCTTTGTTAGTAACTCCTTTGGTGTCAGCAGAGGCTTCCCAAGGGACCAGCAGCTGAAAAATTCAAGTGCTGAACGTTTTCTGTTTGGAGAAGATAAGCTACTGTGAGGCAATCTGCAATATTTATGAGTCTCTTACCACCTCAACAGCTTTATTTTTTAATTCTAGAGATAGATTTCTGGAATTATGTATGCAACTCTGGAAATATATGCGCTGAGGGATTCAGATCTTACTCTAAAATATTTTCAGTAATGAGGTCTGTTGAAGTAGGTTCTACACCTTAATATCTTTTCTGTTGAAAATGATCACATGCTCTACATTTAAGACTCTGTGGCTTACAAAGAAATCCATGTCCAAGAATACAGCTTTTCTGTTAAATTAGCTCTATTTATCAAATAGGTATAATTCCAATTATAAGATGGTTTAGGATGACAATTGTTAAATAACTTCTGAACACAGCCTGTAATGTGCCAAGTCTCTACATAGGGTGAAAATTTAAACAAATACTTACTAGAATAATAATTCACAAGGGAGTTAATTGTCCTGGTTGTACATTTTTTCCTTGCACAAATGGTTAAAGTTCTGGCCTTTTTTGTTTTCATGTGAGCATGTCATTTTGCTAGTGGATTTAACATCACCATTTGCTCCAATTTCCTCATCTCTACTTCAATCAGCACACAAACCACTACACAGAAAGAAATGCATATAGACTCATCTCCTTCATTTCAGAGCCCTCAAGGAGGAAATCGATTATTCCTTTTTCTTTGAAAAACAGTATTTAGTGATGTGTTAAGAGATTGAGGTATGGCATGCAGTGAGACCTTTCCCAGAGCAGAGCTGACTTCAGAACCATTGAGATAAATGCTTTTTCCATACAAATTACAGAAAAATACATTGATTTCTCCTAATTTTTAGTTTTCATCACAATCTTGTCTTTATTGCTATTTACTTTCTTGTTTCTTTGAAATTTCTTTACCTCCTTTCCTTAGATCATAAATTTAATTTTCACTCTCACAGTCTTTTGCCTATCTCCATTTGCCTTAATTGAGACTAGATTCTGGGAATTGCAATTTTGAATGCAAAATGTATAGTGGTTCTCGTTTCTTGTTTTCCTCTTTTTGTGGAGTCCTCTCAGAGCAGATAAGTGAGTAGTGTAATGCTCCATATAGCAAATCTGATTAGAAAAACATAATCAAAGTTGATTGTCTTTCAAGCCTTTTTATTAAAAATTGTCTTTTTCATGCATAATTCAAGGCTTTATTGCTACAAAACATGCTAGCATGCCAGAAAAGTCTAATGGCCCACTCAGTCTTTTAATTATAATATCTGAAACTTAAAAGGTATTTTCTCCTGTTTTAACCTACATTATTAGGCATTATGGCATTAAAACAAACAAACAAACAAACAAAAACAACCAAACAAAAATCCATTATAAAATTATTAAAGTAAATAATCATGGAGGAAAACACTAATAACTGCAGTTATTTGGGACGACATATTTTGCTGTCAGAAATTAGTGATAGCTCTTTTTGTTTCTCCTGAGATTTGTCTATATATTAAGAAGGGGAGGAAATTAAACCTAAATCACATTATTAGTGATTTTCATTTCTTGATGATGATAGAATACATCAATATTTCCTTCTTTTCCTTTTCTAGATGACTGCTTTCAAAAATCTAGAATTTCTAGAATCAGTGGAAATTTGATATCTTGCAAAAATATATAGTAGAAGTCATTATTCACTGCTTTCTGAGACATTTACTATGTGACTTCTAGAGTTAGAAGAGAGGTGTTAAAATTTTACTCTCCTGCTTTGCTCCATTAACATTGAAGGCAACAAGCCTACAATGGCCTACAGAATTCATTATTTTTATATAGTTTCTACTACTCAAAAGAGGTTTTAATGTATTTTTCTTAATGATACTTTCACCCACTGGAGTTGCATTTTCTACTGAATTTGAATTTTACTGGCTGTAATGCTTCTGGAAGGCAGCAGCCATATCCCTGTCTGTGACTAACTGCAGAAACCAAGTAGTGACACTAATGATGCTTTTTTATGTATCCATCCACAGAACAAAAACAACACCATATGACTGCTCTGGCCATTCTCGGATTATTAAAGTCTGAATACCGACAATACCTACAAAAATGTTGATAAGAAAACTGCATTCTTCTTAGTTGACAGTATATTCAAAAAAGAATGACTAAGAAGAAATTTTTAACTTTTCATAAATAAGAGGGGAAGACACTGCTAATAGCACACTACTATTTTAGCATGTTTCACTGAATGAATGCTTATTTAGTATGTTAAAAACCATTTTTACAAATTTTTGATTTTGTATTCAGTTTTATATGTTATATGTATATTTATATATGTATATATATGTGTGTATATATATATACCACCCACACATTGTTTGAAATGAGGGGGGAAAAATCTGAACATTATACCAATTTTCATGTGCTGACACCCAACCTGGTTTGTCCCAAGAACTGTCCTGCCAGACTAACTCTATGAAATGCAGTCTTTCGTGAACGTCCAGTATTTGAACTGCAACTACTTTATATTCTTGTGACAGACAGGGGAATTATCTGTGATATTTTCATTGCTATTCCTAGCCTCTAACTTCTCGTACCTCTTCACCTTGTTATGTATCAGTGAAAATGAAAAAAACACTTCCTAGATAAAAAAAACAAAAACAAAAACAAAAACAAAAACAAAAACATGAGTGCAACCTGTGGCAAAGAAGGTCTCAAAGGGATGGTTTGTGGACTGTTCACACATCATTTCTGTGTCAAGACAAACTTTGATGGGCAACATTACTAACTTGAGGCTGTTGCATGCTCAATTTAAGCTGATTGATGACCCCATTTCTATTCGTTCTAAATGGCTTGGACATCACAAAATGTTTTGGCATCCTTAGGAAAGGTCAGGAGCTTAACAAACTGTACTGTTATACTACTTTGTCACTGGTGGACATGACAAGACCTGGATTTATCAAGACAGTGAAGGGGGGCATTAGCCTTAGCATTAGCATTAGCTGCAGTCTAGTTATGGTGTGCACAGTCTCAATCCTGTGACAGCAACAGTGTATTTGGTATAAGCATCCCATCCATGTTGGCCTCTGTCGAGCTAGTCACCTAAGGGAGGCTAATAAATGTTTGTTGCAATGTTTTTTCTTGAAATAGATTGTAGATACAAGACAGATTTCTTTCAACAAAAACATTTCAAGGCACTTAGAATTTTTTTTTCCTAGTAAAATGGAGGGAAGAGTGCATCTTATTGGTCCCATGGGAAAGAACTCAGCAGCCAACGTTAGAAAGTGAAAAATTGAATAACACTAACTCTTAATACATTTTGGCTGAAACCCAGTAAATTTTTAACTGCCTGTATTGTGAGGTTTTGTACAGTTGTCTACTAGATAAATTATTGAAAAAAAGTAAACTATTTTCTGGATCAAATTTGAGTCATGTGAGAACTTGCAAGTGTCCTGAATTTGTTGTCCTATATGTCATCCTAACTCTGTATTCTTTGAGTAGAAGATTGGCAGTCAGGAACTTAAATTGTCATCTAGTATTATATTTTACTCCTGTAGTCACTGTTGGTTTTTCCTTTCACTAATCATAGACATAATTTTACAGCAGTAGGATTGTCTTTATCTACCTTTGATCAGAGTGAGTTATTTCATTGTTTATAAATTTATGTCAAAACTTTATGAAAATAAATTTCAACTTCTGCTTGATTCATGAATGATTTAAATATTGCTCAAGGTAACTCACTGTTTCAACAGAGAATTGTGTCACCCCAGTGATATGTTTTTGCTCTATAACTAGATGAACTCCAAACAAAAAAATTCTATTTTATGTAGCAAATATTTCTGAAATTAACATTTCTGTAAATATTTTCCACATGAAAGTGAATAAATATTTTCAAGTAGATGAAAGTGTTATTCAAGATAACGCTTGTGAGAAGTTTTTCATGCTTCCTAAAATCTAGACTTTAGCTGCTGTCAGATGATAGCATTTTGCGCAGTTTTTGATCAATCTCCTGTAATCTAATTCAAGTCTTTGTTTAAATTTTATTTTTTGTCAGGGTTGTCTTTTCTTTGTGATGAAATATAAGGATTAAAATACCCTTATTTCATGTTATTATACCAGATGTTTATTTTAATTAGACTTGAGAATTTCTTGTGAGATATGCAAAATTTGAAACAGCAAGAAAAGTATGAGAGAAAAAAAAATTAAATATCAATATCTCTGAGGACAAAGGAATCTCTTTCAGCAGACAAGTATCTTTCCATATGCCTAAGTAGGAAAAATTTAGATTAGAAATGAAATGAGAGCATTATCTTTATATTAATGTTTTACAGACAGGTAATGAACCCTACAGAAAGAGTTGTTCCCTTCCCTAACCCTTTGGAAATACTTTAGACCACTTGCTTAAATTGACTTTTCCTCTGCTTCTAGATAAGTCAAATACCACAGGAGTCAGAGTAAAAATATACTATATACTGACATTTATGCCATTAAAATGGGTGATGCCCTTTTTTATTGAATGGAAATTTTTTAATAAGTTTCCACATATATACATATAAAATCAGAAGTTACAGTTGTCTGTTTTCTTTATTTTTAATTTGTATTTGTGTATCATTGCTAGTCCTCTGTCAAACTCAGACAAGCTAATCTGGCTTTTTGCTTCAAGTATCCTACAAAATCTAAATCATAAAAAACACATAAAGAATAAAATTGAAAGTCTTAAAAATAATATTTCAATGTACAGCCTTGCCTTTTTGGAGATGAAATTTCTGTCTCCTAAGTTCACCACCCATAAGGAGGAAAAGAGGGTAAAGGCTGGCCTTGAACCAGATTTGACTTTGGTAATTTGGAAGTGTTCTGCAACCAATGACTGCTGCTATGGAATTTATAGGTGAGATGCAAAACTCTCCCTGCTGAACATAAGGCCAGATTTCAGCACATATTTTCATAGGTAGAACCCATGGATTTTGTTGACTGGTGTCCTATTCATTATATTTCCCCAGGAGAAAAAAATTTCCTTTGTTGTAATAGCTGGTAGGAAAATCCATAGAACTACCATGGCAGCACACGAAGTGGAGAGATTCCTGCTAGCAGCAGATGTGGGATGTTAGCTTCTGTCTCACAGGAATTTAATTAGTATCTAGTTTGGTTTTCAGGTAAGGAATTACTTTAAAATTTGGTTGCCTATTTTACAACTATCTAGGAAAATAAACCCATCTAATTTTTAACTGACAATGGATAAATAAATAAATTATGTGTCTGAGGGACAGGAAGGCCTAAGAACTTCACATTTCAGAATCCTTTTAATCAAATCCAAATTGGTAGGAAACATAACACTGATGTCGCTTAATGTTGTTTGTTAGAAAATGAGCTGCCAGTCTCTGTTCAAAATCAACAGCTCTCTAGACCTCCACATCCAGAGTTTCAAGTAGTATTATTTGTGCAGAGGTAGGAAATACCACATTTATCACACATGCAGAGTTCTAAAAGATGTTATGACTGTAGATGCTGAATTTCTGTTTCAATTTTAGAGAGAAGTCTTTTTAAAATCTGGAAGAAGAGTATAGAAAATTTGCCCTGTCATTTCTCATGTTATTCATGGGTGGAAAGGTGTTCAGTCTTCCTGAATAAAAACCTTTCTTTATAACTTGAGCTATCTAAAATTTCAATGTCTAGTCTAAGGAAATAAAATTTCCTTTCCTGTATTAAATACTGTTGAAAGTTATGCATCCAAAGGGCAATTAATTTAATTTTATAAACAAGTGAGAAATGCGATGAGCTGCTCTTTGATATTTTTTTTCTGTTCCATTCTCTAATTAGGACACATAGGCTCCTAGACCAGAAAAGGAAACAAATTTGTACATAGAAAAAGTGAAGAGGAGGAAATAGTAATATAAGGCTGTTAAGCCTATATCTTTTGACTGAAATTTAATTTCAATTTCCTCTTCCTCCATAATTGCCTTTGTTTTCCTTTTATTGCTGTGGAAATAAAATTTGGCTTGCAAAGAAAGTGTAGTTTATGAAATTTAGGAAAAAGAAGAGAAATTATATATATTCATAAAAAAACACCACCAAGATTGAGCTGAACAATGTCAGTCTACTTCTAGTGGGAGTTGTATACATGGACCTGTCTAAGTAATCTAATGTAAGACCTCTATCTTCCCATCACAGCCTGAAGCAAAACGAGAAAGATGAATAGTGTAGACCAACTGATGCTTTAAGTCTCCATAATAAGCTGTATGTAATTTAAATCCTTGTTTCCTTCAGTAATTATAGCAATAAGGACAAAAATCAGATCTTGGACTGAAATATATGTTACCAAGTTGGTAATCTGCCATCCTCACATTCTCCTGTAAAAAATAAAGTTGTGAGTCAACAGAAACAGAAGACATCATCCCAGAATAACTATCTGGAGATGGACCAACTATTATCTCATCAGAAGTTAATGCAACTATATTTAAAATTAAAAGCCAGAAAAAACAACAGACGGAAGGAATGCAGTCAGCAGCAAAAAAGCATTGCTGTTTAACTGTAATTTTGATCCTGAACCTTTCCCCAGGGTCCTCTTCCATCTTGCACTGTATCAACCAGTTGGCTCAGTGAGTGCTGTGCACACGATGAAGATAAGCTGCACATGCTGCTGGGTGAATTTGGCACTCACTGGGTCACGCTGCACGGCTGTTTGGAGAGCTTGGCCTCAGCCTAAGAACTTCATATCTCCCCCACACCCTTTTAAGCTTCCCTGGCCATGCCTTCAACACCCTTCATGCCGTTTAGTTTCAAACAGAATATCTCCTGAATATAGAAAGCAGAGAGTAATTTTGTTTGAGCAGTTTTCTAAATTATTATAAAAGGAACGGTAACATGATGATTTAGTCCTTGCGAATTTGATCCATTAACTGGAAGGGAAAATGAGATTGTGGTTGTCCCACTGTTTTTTAGGGAGAGAAAAATATTAAAGAAATGGTAATACCTTTTATTAGACCACCTTATAAGTGAAGGAAAGGCTGACTTTTGTACATGCAGACCTCTCCTCAAAGAAAAACAGAACAACAAACACTTTTATGTTTTCCAAAATTACAGCATTACATGGTTGATGGTAAAGGAAGGGAGATTATTAGGTTGGAGTATTTTTCTAGAAAAACTGAAGTTGAAATACATTCAATGCTATATGGATAGAGATATAGATGCATTAGGGATTTGGGGTTTTTTTGTTTTGTTTGTGTTGCTTTGGTTTTGTTTTGTTTTGTTTTGTTTTGTTTTTTTAAGCAAAACTTCAGACCCAAATGAAACTCCTTTTACACTTCTAAACAGTTTTGAAAAAAACTCTAAAGTTGTAATATGTCTTGACTGCTTTGGGGTTTTTTCCCATGTCTTTTCCAATATGAAGGATTAAAGATCAGAAATGTCTGAAACTTACATAGTTTAGGAGAATACCCAGGATTTGGACTGTGGAACCTGTGTGAAAGCAAATAATCTCACAAAATTTCTTTCTGTTTTGAGCTAGGAAACTACAAGAACAGCATATGAAATTTTGGTTTAGATATTCATCTCGTTTCCTGGTTTACTTCTTACTGACACTTGATTTGGAATGACACTTCCTTGTCCCACTTATTCATAATTAATTATCTCTTATAGAAAACAAAGGAAAGAAAATGGTGATTACACTAAGAGATAAGGAAAAAATGTGTTCACTTATAACCCCAGAAAAGCTACAATTACGTACAGATTTTATATCTCATTGCTGTTTATCAGAGACATTCAGAAAGAATGACTACTATTTGCTCTTGTAAGACCTCGGCAAGAAACACAAAAGAAACTAATACGTAAAAGTCTACTGCCCACTGAGAAAATGAGAGAATCACAAATGCACTATGAAGAATAAAACAAAATTTATTAAAAGGTGAAAAGATTACAAAAAGTAATGATTATGCAGGAGTTATGATAACATGGAGGATAAGCTGGCAGGAGAGGATTCAATCTATGTTCCGAATTTGTACTACTGATGGGGAGAACTAAAGCCCCCATAAGTGTGGTTATCTTATATGCTGGCTCTTGGATACTCTTCCTGCCCATGCATTTAATCCATGCACTTAGTTTGCAAAAGACCTCTAAGACAGAGTCCAACTCTTAACCCGGCACTGACACATTCACCACTAAAGCATGTCCCTAAATGCCACATCCACGTATTTTTGAATGCTTCCAGGGATGATGATTTCACCACTTCCCTAGGTATGCTGTTCCAATGCTGACCACCCTTTCAGTGAAGAAACTTCTGCTACTAGCCTGATCTCCCTTGCCTATGTAATCAGGGCTATGAGCAAGTAAAGGTGAGGACAAAGGCGCTTTTAGAGTTAATGGCAGAATTTTCAAATGCCTGTCTAAGGTGTGTAAGTGAAGACTACAGATTTCAAACAAAATATAATCTGAATTTGGCAATGTGGGTGAGATATTTAATAAAAGATTAGACTCACTATTCAAAAATGAATAAGTGATTAAAAGACTTAATGATGCATTTTTTTCAGCTGCCTTTTCCAGAATTCAAGCTGTGTACATGCTAAATTTGTAATGCAGAAACTGGAACACACAGACACACACATATATTTAATAACAAGGAATGTTAAATTGCTGCAATGTACAAGCTGGCACAGCCAACTGAAACCCCATTAGCAAAAATGTGCATTTAATTAACATAGTAAAAAGGACTGTCAAACTTCTTTCTACCCCACTACAAACCAAATCCAAAATTAAAACCATGCATGCATCTTAAAAGGAAATGGTCTGTTGCAGTCAGTGTGTAGTATTAGCAAGGTTTTTGTGTCTTTGTTCTTTTTTTTTAACAGGGATCACTTTAAATGTGCAATGTGCTTTAATGTGTGTTTCTGTACATTTGGCACAGATCTCAGATTGGTAATGATGAATTTTCCTGGCAGACACATACTTGGTTCTATCAGATCATGGAAATAAGCTCTTTTGGACTGAGGTCTGCATGGAATTGTACCAGCATGTGTGCACTGACCCCAAGTTGAAAAAATGTTTCATTTCAACAATTTTAATGGAAACCGATAATTTCTGTTGTTTTCAGAAGACTTCTTAAAAAATATTATTTTTGTTTTGCTTTAAAAGAGCTCAAGAGACATCATGATACTTTTGACAAAGAGAAAATCAAGAGGGGAAGTCGTGAAGTAGTGATTTAGCTTATGTAACATTTAACAGTATTAAATAGAAGTGCAAGTGATGCGGAGGGTTTTACCCTGGTCTCTTCCAGCATTAAGATTTCTTGACTTTACATGGCAAAGCAATTCACATGAAAAAATAATTCTGAAGATGCATAACACAAAAAAACTACAAAACACAACTACAACAACAACAAAAAAAAAAAGCAGACACCCAGTTCAACCAAAACAATAATCACCTGTGGAAATTTATTATATTTTGTAGCCGATATATTTTTTAACTTGTTGCATGCTGGAGATCTTGCTGTCTCTCCTCAAATTTATAAAGATATGCAGGTGTACTAGGCTTTCATGACCTAGTTTGGTAGGCTGCTAGTGAGAAGCTGCTAGAAGCTTGCTTTATGTCCAAGAGAGCTAATGCCAGCTGGATCCAAGATAGGATCTGGGCTGCTTGGGCACAGCCAAGCCAGCTGGGGACAATGGTAACACTTCTGCTTTTGAAAAGGGTAAAAACACCCTGCACATCTTCAGTGGGAGAGGGGAGTGGGCATATGTGAGAGAAACAGCTCTGCAGACACCCAGTCAGTGAAGAAGGAGGAGGAGGAGCAGGTACTCCTTGTGCCAGGGCGAAGGCTCCCCTGCAGCCCCTGGTGAGCACCAAGGTCAGGCAGCTGTGCCCCTGTGGCCATGGAGGAGCACGGAGGAGCAGGGGCCTCTTGCAGCACGTGGGGAATGCCATGCTGGGTGGATGTGCCCGAAGGAGCTGAGCCCCCGTGGGAAGCCTGTGCTGGAGCAGGCTCCTGGCAGGACCATGGAAAGAGGAGCTCCAGCTGGAACAGGTTTGCTGGCAGGGCTTGTGGCCCGTGGGGGACCCACTTTGGAGCAGGTTGTTCCTGAAGGACCCAGGGGGAAGAGCCCTTGCTGGAGCAGTGTGGAAAGGGCTGCAGCCCATGGGAACCACAGTGTATTGGAAGGGCTCGCACTGAGAATTTCATGGATGACTGTCTCTTGTGGGATGGACCTCCCTCTGGAGCAAGGGAAGAGTGTGAGGAGTCCACCCCCTGAGGATGAAGGAGTGAAAAATATAATGTGTGATGAACTGAATTGAACCCCCACTCCCCATCCTCTTCAACCACTTGAAGGTGAGAAGGTAGAGAATCAGGAGTGATGTTGAGCCTGGGAAGGAGAGAGAGGTGGTGTGAAGGTGTTTTTAAGATTTGAATTTACTTCTCATTATTCCACTTTGATATGATTGACAATAGATTACTTTCCTGAAGTTGAGGCCATTTTGCCAGTGATCGTAAGAGGCTAGTTACCTCCATCTCTCTCTCAGTCTGTACCTATCTTGACCCTTGAACCTTTCCTTGTATTTTCTTTCCCCTGTTTTGAAGGGATTTGATAGAGTGGTTTGGTGGACACCTGGTGTCCAGCCAGGGTCAACCCACTGCTCCAAGTGTGTTAAAAAATGTTGCATCAAATATATAAAAGTAACATTCAGTGCAGAAACACGAAATATAGGTAGTAAGTTTTTATCTGTATCTAATATTACTCTGGATTTAGCAAAGAAGACATAGCGGCAGACAAGAAGTATGTTAATAACTTACATAATAATTAAATTTCATATGTGCTGTTTGCAGATGAAAAATGGTTTACCTACTGCTTTTTCTCCTGTGGCATTTGTCATACAGCTTTCAACATGAAGAACCTTTTCTTCTATTATGCAGAGTGTTGGCTAGACAAACTTTGTCTTCTCTGTTTTTAGAACAAGTCTTTACCTCCTCTATATTCGAAAGCTGTGACCCATATTCTGCATATCTTTTCATAAGGGTAACACTTCTAGCAGTACAGGTAATGCCATTCTGTCGGGCTGCTCTAGGGGCTGAACCTGCTGTGAGACTGAAGCAGAATACCACTGGCAGGGGAAAACTGTGACCGACAGCAACTCTGCTCCTACCTAAATGAGGTCAGCTCACACCCTTGGTACTTTTAGAAAAAGCAAATCTAATTTAATGAGAAACTATGAGCCAAATTAACCAAAGAGCAAGTTAATTTTATTTCTAAAGGTAATGATAATTACTGAATTTTTATATGGGCAAATAGAGGTACCTTGTATAAGTCGATAATACATTTTCTTGTGTCTGTATGAGTTCTATGAAATTGTTTTCACAGAAATAATATTCATAAGGCTAATCTTAGACAAATTTTCCACTAGTTTTGCTTGCTTGAATAGATTTATGATAAGGGTCCATCTGAGGGAAAAAGGTTATCTTTTTTAACAAGCAATAAAAATGCCTGTCATGGTTTTTAAGTGACTGAGGAATGGGGGTTAGGAAAAAAAAACTAAAGTATGACACTTCTGCATAGTACTCTGTTTGTGGTATAATTAATAAACTTGAAAATACCTTCTTCACAATAGAAATGAGGTGCACGAATTCCTAGCCAGGAGATTGTTGTGGTGCTGTCTATTATTTTGAGCTTGACATGAGTCTGATATTTTTCTTAAATATTCTCTTTTTGATCATGTAACAAAATGCATTTCACATTTCTTTTTACATTCTTTAGGAAAGAAATAAAAGCTAAAAATTAGGATTTGTGAAGGTTCAAAATATCAGAAAGAAAAAAGAAAGACAAAGGTTACCATGAGATAAAATTGTGGAGACTGTTTATTTCATGATCTTCTAAAGAATACTCCTCATGTTTCAGTCCTTCGTGCTGGCAATATTTTTCTCAGCCAGAATAATTAGGAGCACATACTACAATAAAAACTGTTATTTCCCTCAGAAACAAGACAAGGTATGTTATTTGCCTTCCTTAAATGTCAGAAATTTTTATCACATTAGCAAAGAGACTTACTATTAGTTCTATCCCTTTATCTGACATTAGAGGAAATTCTTCTTACAATAAACAAATGATGTAAAATCAGATATCCACTAAGCCATTAATAATTTTATAAAGTGTTATTTAATTTGGATTTTTTCCAGCTCTGTCTAATGAGGTTTGCTGCTTGTGGATTAACACGTTGGGCAATTAGTCTACTCTTTAGTGTAATTATTCCTTCCTATTCATCTGCCCCAAATCATAAAAGTTCCTTAAAATCTATTTCCTTTCAGCAGATTTGTGTTTTCCCTCCTCTAAAGGCATGCTTTAAAGATTGCATTTGTGCTGCTTACTCACTCTGCTGTCCTCCTTGTGTCTCTGGGGAAATAGGAGCACAAAGTGTAGGAGTAACTATGATCCTCATAAGGTCTTAGCTGCAAGCTGAGTTACTACTTTGAGGCTATGAGAGCATTTATCTGCTGAACATCCTTTCCTCAGTAACAGAAGAGCCTCCCTCCCCTGTCCTAGTTCAAAGCATGCTACTGTCACTGCTGCTTCTGACCCTGTCACCCAGTTTCAACAGTCTGTCTCATGGCTGTGGTTCTTCAGGACATTATCTGAATTTTCTGCCCAGCAGAAAATAAAGCAATTGTTGTAGCGTGACCAGGGAACTGGTCTCCTGTGGGAGGTATGACAACTCCCAGAGCCTTATGGGTTACACGGCAGTTATTGTGTCATACTCCTATTAGGCTGCAGACACTGGCCCTGAGGAGTTATTTTTGCAAGGGATCAGTACTGAAATTATTCTCACCATGATGCAATTAGGCCTTGCAGGTGCAGCCAGTTCACAGGTGGGGCTATGTAGCCCACCCTGCTTAATGAGTTTGTGAACTCTAAAATATGGACAAAATTTTCATCTTGAACTTCACCATCAGCAGACTGTTGAATTTGCTAAATTTGCATGGGGAATATTTGCTCCTTGAATAACACTTCTCTTGAGTCTATAATGATGGGTAAAATTGAATTATGACTCTAACTTTGGAGAGCCAGTCACCCAAGGAGGCATCACCTACTGACACGACCACAACACCACCAACAGGGAGGTAGGGGCAGCCTGCCTCAGGGGTCCTGAATCATAATTGGCACATTTTAAAATGCAGATATTCTGTCTGGCTTCAAATGTATTTGCTGCATATAATCTAGAAAAATTGGTAAGTCATTGTTTAGGAAGTTTCATCTATGAATTGTTTAAGACAACCTTCAGGCTCTTGCAAATACAAAACTTCTTTAAGTTATCAAAAATTTAAATAAATGAATGATTTAGGTTCCCAGTCCTAGTATATGAGAAACTCTATGGACAATTTGAGAAAATTTAAATTATTTAATATCTCATAACCAGTAGATAAGTTTGAGATAACTTTCCTTGCTATATTTTCAATCCTCAGCTCAAAAAGAAACACTGGGAGAAAGACCTACATCAAGTGAAAGGATATAGAATCAGTATTCCATGTAAAATGGGATATAACACACATTAAAAAAAATTTTTGAAAGTAGAGAAAACATCACATGGATAAGATGGGATTTGAAAAAGCATGAAGTGTAGGTCTCTGATTGCCCTGAAATCAGTAGTGAAACATTCAGTGACTTCTACAGGAACAGATCAAGTACAATGCAGTTCACATTTTTAACTCCTACTCATAAGTAACTTTTATATATCTGAAAATAGAGAAACATACTCTGGTAATGAATATTCAGTTACTCCAGAATATTCCTAGCTTTCATTTGAAAAGTATATGAGTACATATGGCTACAAAATGTGTGCTGCATCCAACCTATTTTCCTACTTTCCATTTCCTATTTTTACAGACTTGATAGCACCAGTCTGTAATTGAACTGGTGGGCAAATTGATAATTGAAACCATTCAAATAGCTGAGGTGCTTTTTAATAGATTTATTTTCTGCTTGAAAAATGCATCTTTAATAAAATATTTCTAGCTTTAAAATCCTTCAAAATCTTTTAGGAGTAAATATTGTTGAATTACACAGTGATTTTCTAGTGCAGAGAGGCAGGCAGATATGCTTACATATCTCTTCCTGACAAAACTATAATGACTTTTCAAGTGCAAAAAACCCATTTAAAGTAGCAATTATAAAAGAACTGCCAGAAAATACATAATCAAAAACTACAGATGAGTCTGTGCAGATCTGTACATTTTCAGCTGCATTGCCTGCAGCATGGAAAACTACTGGATGCTTATTGACATGGCTGCTGGTCAGCTTTAATAATAGTAATACCTTCCACAACATAATTGTTCAAAATGTGTTAGTTAATTACATGATATGCACATGAGTCTAGATAGAGCCCTTGAGAATTTATTTTTCATTGTATTGAATGGCAATCTGAGATATAACAGAGCTAAACAGGTGACTATGTAGTCTGGATATGATGTAAGGAGACTGAGAAGTACCACCAGAAAAATGAGGATGGTTTTCAGTAAAAACAGTGAATGATGCAGGTGATATCATCTCCCTCCATGCAACAGACACGATGTAAAAATATATTGCACATTCTATCCAAGATGCTTGTGTAATAAACTTGCATTATACCAAGTTAATTAATCACATGTGAGAACAATTTGTATGAAATACAGAAATAAATTAGCAGGAGTACAAACCATTGTAGTTCCAGCTTATAACTGTGGAATATGGATCACAAAACCAATCACATCCTGGGCAGAGAAAATTACAATCATAAATAATAATCCATTCAATGCCCTTCGGTCAGGAAATACAAAAGTCTCTGAGAAAGTCAATAAACTAATTGAGTTTGAACAAAAACAGGGTGAAATTTCAACAGAAAGCTGCAGTCAAAATTAGACAGGATCTAATTATTTGGTTTTAATGGGAATATGAATCTGATTAACTACAATGTAACAAATATTAAACACAAAATATCTACTATAATTGCATTCTGAAACTATTTTTCTGATTGGGAAGTTAGAGAGAAAACAAGGAGAAATTACTAAAAAGAATAAAAGACTGACAGAAATCAAAACAATACAAAAGAACCATTGCATTGGTCTAAATTGACGCTGCACCTATACCACTATCATGTCCCTAAAGAAGGCATAGTCCAGTCCTTTGTTTTTCTCAGATCTAATTTAGGTGTGCAGAAGAGCAACACTACACAGAAAATGAGACCTTTATAAATCAATGAAAAGGTGCATAGACAAAGCATTACGACAAGCTAGACATGCAGCTTGGTCAATACCCGACAAAGTAATCAGCTTTTACTTTTTTGTCTCAGTCATACTTTTGTAATAAATAATAAGGTCCATTAGAAAAATAATTTTAAGACCTCTATACTTTCCCATAAAGGATTTTTCTAAACATGGAGGCACACAAAAAAAGGTTTACACTTGTGTAAATCCACTAGAACTATATAAAAAGCATAGTTTTTATTTTACTATTCAATGTAACACATAGAAATTAAGAAAAGACCAGAACAAAACAGATATAAACTCACTCTCTGTAGGTTTAATTGATCTTAATCTCATCAACATAAAACTTGCGATGTAATCACATGAACTTACTGTGATATTTTCACACATTTCTTTAATCAATGAAAATTTGTTTCTGTAAAATACTGAATATGAGAAGACTGAAAGCATCTGTGATCAACCGAAACCACATCAAATTATTTGATATTTAGTATCCAACTTTTATATCAATAGTGAACAAAGTATTTTAGTACTATACTCTCTTGTTACTATGCTGTGTTGATAAGACAAGAAAAATTTTACTTTGTGTATTATTTTTACAAAATTACGCAACACTTTAAAAATAAAATTTAAAAAATAAAATCTGCTATTCCTAGTAGTAGTTCTGGTTGTATCTTGCCCACATTTCAGATTGAATCACAATCACATTTTTTTATATAAGAGATTACTTTTTAAAGTTTTGTTCAAAAAATTAGAGTTGTTTACCACTGTATGGTTGTTGTGTTTCATTGATAGATGAGGATCTTCTTGTTTATCAACTTGGTAAGTGTTTTGAGAAAAAGGGTGTTGAATAAGCATACTATTGATATACTTAGTTTTAAAGGCCAGGCAGTGCAGTCTCATAAAGTCATATATATTTGTGGTGAATAGTTATTAGGTCATCTGATTTAGTTCAGCCACAAATAACTCAAATGAGTTTTGCATTGTTTTTATCGGGCCCACTGGGAAATTTTTCTACAGACATAAATTTCAATTATAGTAATTGTATCCTGATACTCAAACTAAATTTTCCTTCACTCAGTTTCACCTCACTTTCCTCTCTCATGTTATTGGAATTAACCAAGGTTGTTAATGTGCTATTGTAAAATAATAAACACTTAACTATCTTTTTCTTCTTTATTAACAAAAGACAAAGGTAAGACAGGAACCCTTCTTAGTAAGGATGAAAAATTAATGAAGAAAGGGATATAACCAATTCACCAAAGACCTCTGTAACTGGTTTGAAAAGAGGTGATAATCTTCATGAAACACTAAGGAGAGTGCAATTAGGCAATATTAAAAGGAAGAGTTAAATTTTGTTGAGTCAGTGACAACAATCTGAAGGGCAAATATACTTCTACTTAATTGTTCTTCATTTTCATGTCACTGATTGCTAGACCTTGATCTGTATTTCCAGAAGCCAGCTATGAAGACATTAGAATATGAGGAATCAGAAGATATCCATATTTTTTCTATTCTCCAATGATTGTTTATCAAGGCTACTTGCAGCTAAAGCAACTTGGGTAAACTAGTGTGATCTTCTAACTGAACAGATGCATAATTTGTTACTTAATTCAGTTAAGTAGTGCCTTTGAGGTCAATGGCCATATTTTCAAAAAAGTTCAGGTCTCATAGGCATCAACAGTAATTCTCTAGATTTTTCAAAGTATTCAATGAGATATTTTCAGTGAAATGATTTTCAGTGAAACTTGAGGCTTTTAATAACCATGACTTAACCACAATTTTTAAAACCATGCTGTTTTTTACACTGATGATTTGGACTATTTTCTGTTTCCTATTCTGTTTTATCTTGAAATATATGTGCAACAACACAAAAATTAGTCTTGAACTGTGAGTTTTATTCCCTTTTTCAAGTATGATATTACTGTACTAAACAAAGTCTAACTCTTAATTGAGTCATTAGTCTTTCTTCTTAACTTTATATATTATTACTTTGTCTTTAATTTTGGTTATAGTGTTATGGCCTGTATGCAATCCAAAGCTAAAACAGCTCTGTCTTGTTGACTGTAAGCCCTTTTTAACTTCAATGCATCTAATACCAACTACTATCGCAATTTCTTATATATTCTTCTTTCCGCAATGTTCAGCATGTATTAAATTAGTATTTATAACAGTCACCCAAAGGAAGCCAGAGACAAAAGTCCATCTCAGGATGCACCTGATCCTAATTATGTTATTTTATGTCAGATAAAGGAATTTGATAAGACTGGATCCAGGTCTTGGTAGGGTTAATTTGTCTCACATGATTATTTGCACAATCCTCCTTTTTAAAAATCAGTTGTGGCTAATTATAATTTAGGAAATAGAGGCAATGGCTTTTAGATTTAAAGAAATAAAGCACTTGGCTGATAAACATCAGTGTCTGCTCACTGTGAACTTTGTGCTGATCTGTCAATTTTTTATTCTACAGGTTCAACCAAAGGTTCACCCCGATCAAGTTTGGATAGGGAAAGGGCTTGAATTCAGATAGTTCAGCTTCAGTGAAGCCAAAGATTTACTGTCATGTAACACTGAAACAAAGTACAGCAACTTCATGACTCAAATGTCACTAAGTAGTTACAAGTAATGTCATTCAAATCAAAGTGCTCAGGGGCCTCACAGACAAAGAATTTGGGAATTGTTGTCTACCAAACCCCCTCTGCAGCACAGAGGTCAAAACAGGGGTTTGCTGGGGAACATGACCACAAAAACATGGGAACTGTGTTTACAGATCTAGATTTTTCAGAATTGTGTTTCACCAGGAGACATTCTTCAAGTAACAATAATTTGGGGGGGAAAGGAGGGGAAGAGAGCAGTGGGCAGAAATTCAGTGTAATTTTTCATAGTTCACTGCTTAATTATTTTCAATTTCAAAATGAGAAAAATAATTTTCCTAGCCTCTTGTGTCACATTGTGACACAGTATTTATCAAAGTGTAGTGCAGTTCAGGTGACTTAGATTCCCAGTTTACAACCTGACCATTGAAAAATCCTTTCACTTGAGTCTAAGCCTTGATCTATGCCTGTACTACAAACTATGTCGAGTTTGCATACCTACAAATAGATGTCACATTATTTGAGCTGAGACATCCAAGATGGTAAGAAAATGAAGAAAGTCACATCACTCTTTTGGCTACTTTTTGTAAAAGAACCTAGGATGCTATATGGCTTTCTGAACACTGATGAGCGTGGAACATATATGTTCTTGTAGACAGTATCTTCAACGGACTGAAAATATTCTATTCTTTGGTATTATATGGTAATATAATATTATCCTATAAACTGATTAAATCCTGTAAACTAGTTAAATAACATTATAGTAATTATTATTTTAACTGAGGAACCTGAGAACTTGATAAGCAAGCATATTATAGGCTCATGTAAAAAAAAATCACAGACTTCAAATTGCAGAGAATGTATATATTGTGCCTACATTCCTATTATTAGATGGGGAATAGATTCAAAATCACCGTGGAAGTTACGTTTTTCCAATCATTCACAGATTCTCCCTAGTTTGCTGAACATGAATCCAGACAAGGTCTCAAAATCAGAATCAAAGTGCACATGAGAAGCAGAAGATATCTGACAAATTAAATCAACTGTGTATTTATTTGACTTTGGTAGTAACTCTGGCCATTAGAGGGACTTAAATTTCAAGGCAAAAGTAATACATCTTGACTGGTTATAGCTATGGATGCATAAAGGGTTACCTTAGAAATGTAGGAGACTGTGTCAATCCTTCATTGTGATGTTAAATAATACAGCAGAATAGAATCAATAAATATCAGTATATTATAATGCACTTTTATAGTGAAATCATTAATTTTTCTTCTAGCAGGGACAATTACATTTTGGCAAGACAGTCAAGAATCCGCAGAAGAATATATGAAAAGGACAACCAGTCAAGGCAGTGACACTTTATTATTTTCGTCCCTCACCTAACTTAGCGCATCTGCATTGTCTGTGTGTTTTGGCATCGCTCAAATCCCAGAATATTGTGTGTAGTGACTTTGAGCAGATACCCTGTAGTGGTTACATTTTCGATACAAAATGGATATCATTTGCTCCTCAGAATGGAGTATTTACTTAAGAACTAAAAAGATGAACACTCTTTCTTTTAGTTTGACCCTCTATCAGCAAAGGGAAATAACCTTGAATTTCTCTGCTCTCTAGCAAGTTAATTTAATTCCTTCTTTTATCAATTTCACTAGGGGGCTTCATGGTCTCTTGTCCCTGTTTTGGACAGATATGAAAAAATTTCATCTCCTGAAATAGATGTACAATCACCTTTTGGCCTATTTTTAGTTAAAAAATACTTTTGTCTTAATTTCCTGCAATGTCAATGCAGAATGGGTTGAATATCAATTATTGCAGAAATATTTTCTACCATTGGAGCAAAGAACATTCAACCAGGATTTTGCTCCCGGGCCTGTAACTGAGCTTTACCTTCAACTAGGCAGTTGCACATTGCATGCCCCAGTATGAAATAGGTATAATAATGACTGCTTCCCTTAAGCATTTAGCCAAGCATTAAATATGTATTTGTTAATTTTTTTAAGTTTGAGCAGCAAGAAGTACAGATAGATCCACACCACTCCCTACAGTGCCCTTTCAGAAATGAGGCTTAATGAAGAAATATAATCAGGGACATTTTCAGGATTTGACAGAAAAAGAAGTACCAAAAATGTTCTGGTACTTCTTTGGAGCATCATGCCCTCAATGGCTTTGGTTTCTGTAAGTCTTTGTAAACTTTCACAGAAGTCTGCAATTTAACTATTTTGAAATAAAAACTCTGACTGAGTAGATCAGTGTTGCTACTGCAAGAGAAACATACCCGCTCATTTGGGGTATGCTGAGATATGCCCGGAAAAAAACCTACTTAAAAATTTAATTAATTGCATACCTTAAAGGTCAGCATTAATAAAAATCAACATATGCATTATTAAACCCAAAGGGAAAATAATTAGTAATACTTTCAGCTGTTGTTAAAATCAAATCAAATGAAATGAATAAATATCACATTTTATCAGAAAGGCCATCCTTGTCTCTCATGACAAAAGAAAGACCTTAAGAACTTAATGTGGCTACCTTGCAATTTGAATTATGAGGTGATAAAGAAAAGTTACTTCATAAATTTCAGTCATTGTAGTTGCTCACCATCTGTCCTTCAATGCTTCATGAAAGTAACACTGTTTTTCCAGGGCTATTATGAAGTTTCTCTTATTCCCAGAAAGAGTTATGAGTTTTGGGAAAATTTTCAATTCTTTCCATTGATCTTTTTTCCCACTTGTCATCATGAAAGTGTTGATAGAAGACATTAATATGGCAGTAGTATGGAAAATGGCAGAAGCATTGTCAATTCCTGTGTGTTAAGAAACTCAGAATTGCTGATTATCACCTTTATTAAAATTAATCTCCTTTTCCTACTGCCTTGAAAATTTCAGGTCTACCTGCTGAACTTTTTGCCATTTCTTTTAATGGAAATAAGCTGTTAGCCGTATATGGGTGATTTCACTTATTGTTGATTTGCAGTAAGATTCTCATACAGTTAATCTGTGAGTAGTCTTAGATGTCAAAATATGAGGACCTTAGGTACAGGAAAGATTTCCAAAGAAACATAATCCTCAAACACATTGGCCCTGATTCTTGTTTACATAAAGACTGCTTTACAGATTCTGGCAGCACAAAGGAACCCTAAAGTTTATTTAAGTAAAATTTATGTCCACTCTAAGATTTTTTTATGCTGACAGAATTGTGTAAAAGAAAATCAGGTTCATTATATCTGAGGTAATTTTTTCTTTCAACTGTTGCACTGTATATATGAAAAGGCATTTCTTTGTAACTTCTACAATAACAGCAACACAAATTTAGAGGTAAAAAGAAAACAAATTTGTGGAGTTAAATAGGGAAGAAAAGTTAGGATTATTCTGTTTTAAAAATAATAAAAAATAGGTTAATTTTATGAAAAGCAATCAATTGAAAATTCCTTTCCTGATTTTTCTTTTATTATTCTGAGACGCTGTGATGGGGCATGCTAAATATCAGAAATGTTGTGTTTGGACCAGGTTTCAAAACAGATTGACTGAAAGATGGCTTGCAGAAAATCAAGCCTTTGGCCCTTCTTAACCATAGAGTAGTCATAGCTGTTTTGCAATGATAAAATAAAAACCAGAGAGAATCATGTGAAATGGCATGTATAGGGTGGCTCTTCACTTACCTTGAAGAAAATGTGTTGTGGAGGCAAATTCTTAAGAGCTCTTTTAGATTGACCATGAAAAGACACGCTTGAAACTGTGTTGAAGGGACACATCCAGTGAATTGTTTTAAAATTGTAGTACCTCTGGCCTTACGAGTTAATTGTAGACAAAAAATGACATCTCTGTTTGATTACAGCCCATTTCCTGGGCAAGTTGAACATAGCCCAAGGTCAAACATTTGCATTGTTTCCGTGAATGTCCTTTCTTTAGACCTCTTACCTGCAGTTCTGGCCTTGGCCTTGCTCCATTTTAAATTAGTTTTTCCTTACATTTATGCCAAGATTCCAATGGATTCCAGCCTTTCCCTCTGCAGTAAAACCCTCTTATTTTTGCTCCCAGTAGAATGTGAAAGTTTAGAAAACAGAAGACAGCTTACACGCTTAAAAAGATTTTTTTTTCTGCATTAATTTGTCACTAAATGCTTTATGTTCCAAGTCCATATTGACCTGAAATTTCCCTGTTGTTGTTTGAAGTCTATAGAAACTGAAAATCTTCAGTACTCCTTGGCAGTGTTCTCATAATTTGGGATTACTTCAGTGAGCTCCACAAGCATTGGCAGTAAAATGGGATCCTGTTGGTAACTGTGATTTGTACACCTGTTGGAAAGGATTCAAAACCCTGACTCTGTCCTTTCTCTCTTTTTATCTGCTCTTCCTGTCTCAACTTTTGCTTTCCCCTGATCACTCATTACTCCTAAGAACCCATACACAGCTAACTGCAGAGGCAGTCTGCTCTAGCAAAAATTGTTTTGAGACAACTAGTTCCTCACGAACCTCAGTCAAATTTGAATAAAAATCAAAGTTCTCTCCAGTCCCTGAAGTGGACAACACAGCTTCCTCGATTCAGATATAATAAAAGAGAGTATCTGGGCTTTTTAACCTGTTGGTGGTTTGTGTTTATCTATTTCATCAATCAAGATACAGTAAAACGGACATTCTTGAATATATTGTCCTTCTTGGATTTTCTTCTGATGTTATTATTAGAGGTCTCACAACACTGAGTGAAAAATAGGTGCTGCCTATTGTCATGAAAAGAACATGGAAAATTTGCCTCTCAATATAAATTATTTTATCTTCACAGACACACAGAGAAAATATGCTGAAATATCTTTAAGGAAAGCCAAATGGCAGTATGAGGAGGAACAAAATTATTATTAGTTAGATGAAGAGCAAAATATTCAGGTACAGTTATAAATATGAGGTAGCTTTATATGTACATGTAAATCAAATATCTAAAGTATAGAAAATGACATTTTACTATGCTTTGTTAATATAAGTATACTTTTTTTCCTGTCTCCCTTTTATTACTTATACAACACATGTCTTTATTCAGCTTGACTTCTATATATTTCTCTAGTTTGCTGGACTTTATTTCATTTGAATTACCAATTTGCTAATAACTTAAAAGACACATAATATATAATTCACAAATGAATGAATAGTTCTCAGATGCTGGTTAAAAGTTCACAAGCCATACCCACCATCAGGTATTTATCTGACAGAACTGCTCCTTAACACTCACACAGGAAAATAGAAATAACCAACAGACCTAACCAATTGATGCTTAGATGACTAAGTATTTATTCTGTTTCAGTGATTTTATAGATGCTACAGCTGGATACAGAATGAGATAAAGAAGTCAGAATATGTCAGCAGAGTCAGAATCAGACTACTGAAGACTGAATGTGAACCTAAAGCAGCCTGCTTATCTTCATAATTACTTATAATTACTCATTTTGTAGATAGATATTAAAAAATAGAGATAAAAGAAAGATATATTGTACTATATCCACTGCACAACCTCAGGGCTGCAAGCACTATATAAAGCAAGCAAAAAATAAAAAGCATCAAATCCACACAAAATCTTCAAAGACACAGGGGTGAGTGGTATAACAGTTTCACCTTTCTTAGCACAATAGGTGAACTCAGCTAAAATCATTCCATAGTTTTGTCAGGTTACCTTGCTGCAGTGTGTTTGTTTTGATACTAAACCTGAATCACCATCACTTTAAAGAAACAGTTAATCTTCCTTGAAAGTATGCATAGGGGAAAGTATAGCAAAATCTCTTCCTGGCCATTAGAGGACCATAAAGACTGTATGAAATTACCTTATGAAATTACAAAAGGCTTGACTTTTAAAGGTAAAATAATAAATATTTTATCTGAATTAAACAGAACTGCATAGAGAGACCACATAGCAGTTTAGGCCGCATGTCCCTGACTGTTGTTGCAGCTACATCTGGAGAGCTCTTTTCATGCCAATCTTGCATTCATAGTTTCCAGAAGGGAGGGCCTGGGAATTCAGACAGGCAGGAGATGGATGAGGAGAGGTCTTCTGCATGTAGGATCAAGGTTGCTAATCTGGCTTGCTGTCCAATCTGCTGAAACTCTGATGGATTCAGAGCCCTTTCAGCATGCTTTTGGAGACCTGAGTGCTCACTAACTCCTACTACAAATGCACCATTTTACTGAGGCAAAGATCTTTTGTGATGTTGAGCAGAACCAGAAATCAGATCCCTTATGACAATGTTTATATATTTCCTACAAGGCTTGTTTCCCCTTGTAAAATGTACATCTCATATTCCTTGATGTATGACATCACAGACCTCCATAAACATCTTTCTTTTACTATAGTCCAGGTGTAGTCATTCACCTGAGTCAATATATCCAAAACAATTAATTGGAATAAATCTATAAATCTTGAACAGCTGCAGCTTTTGGAGAAAAAAAATGCTTTATGAACACAGATCTATTGTCACCCCCTGCACAGTCCCATTTTCACCTGCACACATAAACACACAGACACTCATCATATATGACTCTGCAGCCATTCTCAATAGCATTCATTCCACTTTAAACCACCTGTCAAAACAGCCATTTAATTAGGTTAAGCTGTCTGGCTTTGTGAAAAGGTTTTACTGTACTCTGTCGTCTTTGCCATAAAATTAATAGTTTGACCAACTTCTGAGGGGACAGGTTTTTGCGCTTGTGAAAGTTAAATTAAAGCCACCTTTTCCAAGCAGAATAATAATAATATAAAAAATAAAATCTCGATGTCTGAAACTTTGAAAGCAACACTTCATTTATAATCTTTTCCTAGTGCCAAAGTACAAATTATGTAACAAAATAGAACTGCAGCTGCAAAGAAACCAAGACTGCAACCTGGAACACATGTTATCCTTGCAGTTCTTGGGGCAGCTGCAGGACAATGAAGCCATCAAAGGGCTTGTACTTTACTCTGCACAACATATTTGCTGTCCAGCTCACTGAGGAAGAGTGAGTCTCTTCATTTTACTGTCATCTCTCTTATACTTATGTAAGTCTCATTTCTGTGACTATCCAGGTAACTTTGTGCTGGCCTTGTGAATCACAAGCTCCCTGAATACCAATTTAGGTGGGAGTTGAAAATAGTCTGGTGATACTGATCTATCAGAATAATCGTTTTTGTCAAGGGACAACACTCAAAGTAGATATATAAGCAAAAAGGAGCATTGTTAGCCATTGTTAGACATCTTGGTAATTGCTAAGGAATACAGCCTCCTGCTGGCAGAGGCTGATTTCAGTGGGATGCCCAAATGCCCGAATTCCCATCCTTGCTTCTACCTTGATTTGCCTGGGGTTTTTTCAGGCTGTGAGGTTCTAAAATATAATTCAAGAGAAGCTTCCATTTTTTATGGTAATTAATACTGGTGTCACTTGCTAATACAAGTGACAGTACTATGCCGAAGGCCTATTTAGTATGCAGGACGTGTTCTTTAAATTTATAAAAAAATTAATATGATCCCTGAGGCTCACACAATCTAATTAAAATACAGTTATAAAGGAGATGACCAATTAAATTTTACCTGACAAGGCATATGAAGGTTTTAAAATTTTATTTTAGTTTTGAACTAACTGGTTACTTATATGCATTCACTGCTAAGATTTTGGCCAATTTATTTATTTGTATTGTAACTGCAAGGTATGAAATTTGTTTTACGGGAATGACAGCACCTTCAGTACATCAAAAATAAAATAAAGGAAATGAGAAAGAAAAAATATTAAGCAGTTTTAATTAATAATTAACACTTTATCTTATGCTAGTTATCCACGGTTGGTTTTCTTTTCCTTTTCCTTGGAAAAAATCTTATTTTAACTGTTGCTTTGGTTTGCCTGCTCACAGAAGAGTGGGCCACTTGGGATAAGATGAAATAACTAGGTTTTATCAATAGCATTTCAAAAATACACTGCTCTCAAATACTCAAGTCTGCACACACACTATCCAAAGGTGCACCTATCCTACAGTTGCAACAGAATATAACTCAGATGAGATTTCAAATATGCCTAAAAACCTTAATGCATGAAAGCCTGAAGTGTAACTTCTATTTCAGTGTAAGTATTGCCTGTGAAATAAGCTCCTTCTGTCCATACTTCTCCTTATTCTCTAGATGCACTGTCACAGACTCACAGCATAAGCTGAATTGGAAGGGACCTGCAAGGACCATCCAGTCTAACTCCTAGCCCTGCACAGCACCACCCCCAAAAAGTCACAACATATGCCAAGAGCACTGCCCAAATGCTTCTTGAAAATTATCAGGCTGGTGCTGTGACCAGTTCCCTCACTGCAACTCTGTATTTTTTTTTTTTTTGTATAAGCCAGCCTCAATCAGCAGTTTGCAATCCACCTTCCAAAGTCAACAGAAACTGGTTTTGAACAAGCCAGCAAGCCACATATTTATTCTTTAAAAAAAAAAACAACAACAAAACTAACATGCAACATTTTTTATTTCTTCTAGCTTTTCATCGAAGCTTCCTTCTCTTTATTTTTTTCTCTGCTCTTGCTGTTTTCTGTAAATCTGTATGAGATGAGTGAAGTAGGACTTTGTTTTCCAGGCTCATATTACATTTCTATGTGTGGCTTTCCTAAAGCCTTTCTGTTTCTCCGACGTTGCTCTGGCTGAGCAGAAGCTGTGGTTTACCAAGAATGTTCCCTGGAATGTGCAACCGGTGGCAACTGCAGTTTCCATAAACCTAGGAGTTCTTTTTCCGATAACTAGAAAATGTCATGCAAATAATTGTATATTTTTATGCATAATTCTACTTAACCAATACCAATTTTCTGGATTCAAGTGGAAATTTTCTGCACCAAGTAGATCGCATTGCTTTTAGTTTGTTGTACAATGGCTGAACCATTTCTGCTTTGCAAAGTGTTTATAGTAGACTGCCATAGTGAGGTTATTCTGTTTGTTTTAAGATTTTAACTTTATGCAGTTTGAAACAATACCTAATAAGTACTGTCAGAAAAAAATTACACCTCTCCCTCATGCTCCTAAGGCCATACTACTGCAGTTTTTCTTTTTGCCAGGTCTGTTGATCATACAGCTACAAGGCACAATGGTTTGGCAAACTGGTTTGACAGAAAAATAAGTACCAAAAATGTTCTGGTACTTCTATGGAGCAACATGCCCTCAATGGCTTTGGTTCCTGTAAGTCTTTCTAAACTTTCACAAAAATCTGCATAGCTTTTATGTCAAAGAGATTTCCTGCATATTTCCTGCAGATTTTCCTGCAGCATCATTTCCTGACAGCACAATGAAGGTGTCAGCTGTGGTTCTGCTGGTCCTGCCTTGTCAGCATGATGTATGCTGAAAATACTGGCCACAGTGGAGATGTCCTACAGCTGGTCACCTTTTCTTCCTTTTTCTTTATTATCAATGTGTGCAGCACCCAAGATTTCAGCCAAGATTCTCAGATTGCTAAATATATTTGCAAATATCCTGGGTTCACAGAGAGTTTTTGAACTCTCATTCTTAGGTCATATATCTCTTTATTTACTGTCAAAGTCAGAAAAAAACCAGCTAAGCTTCTATTTCCTTGTTACTCTTTTGGTGCTCCCTGGTTTCAGTGGAAGCAGTGTATTTCTAGCATTGTCTTACATAAGAGGTTTAATAAATCCTTTTTGCATTTAGATAAATGTTGGTTTTTGGTTACATTACACTCAGGAACTGAGAAGAGTGATGGAAAAATAAACTATTTGTTAGGATGTTTTTCTAATATATTCTGTTCTCAGCAGCTCAACTCATCACAAAAAAGAATGTCTGAGAAGTCATGTCCTGGAGCATTTACTGTTCTGGGTTCTGGTGGGGTCAATGCAATACTTACCTAATGGTGCATGAATCTAAGTTAGCAGTTAGACTTAATATAGCTGAATTTATGAGAGAAAGCAATTTAGCCTGGGCCTGAGCTACAGAATGAAGCTCATTTTCCTTGCATTCCCTCTTCACTTGCACAAACAACCAGCCCAGTGGTTCCTAACTTCTTTCATTTTGTAAAAATTCTATGCTGGGTGGTATGATAATATCTTATTCTCATGATTTTCTTATATCTTGGCAGCTTTGACACTACTGCTGCTAAAGTTTTAATTTTGTACTGGATCGTGGTGTGATTGTTAATGCTTGTTCTTCATAAAAATCATAATGGATGGGAACAGTAATTGCATAGAGTTAAAAGGGGTTAATTGGACATGCAATCTTCTCTGCAGGTCGTCTGCATGGCTTTAAAATCCAGTGACACTGCAAAAAAAAAAAATCACCTCAGTAAAAATATGATGTCTCTATATAACATACAAAGCACACTGACATAATTTTAACAGTGCACTATGCTAAGCCATTATTAGTGCCATGAATAAATTTGTATAAATATTTATTTAAGTTCTGAATTCATTTTGTTAGAGGTTCTATTACCAGAGTTTAAAAAGAAGGGAAAAAAAAGTTTCCTTTCAGAGCATATATGTAATTTATAATCCAGTAAATGCGATTAAAAAAAAAAGTAACCTGCATGTCTCTAAGTGTACATATGAGAAGAATGGAGGAAGAAGGAGAGAGACAGAGTTCTTATGAATTTTTTTGATTATCTGCAGATTCCTTTCTCCCTCACATTTCATTCACATCATCTTCACTTTATAACTTTTCAGGAAAACAATGATCAGTATCTGAAAATCATAAGGCCCTGAACAAACACTAGGCACAATTCTATATGCATTCATATATACCCACGTAGCTGCTGCTGCTACTCCATTCAGCCTCTAAAGGCTCCATGTGCTGATGATTCTAAAGTATTGTAACTGATGGCAGAGACAGATGCCAACAGTTGTTATCTCAGTGCAAAAATTTCATGCTGCAAAAGCAGCTGACATTAATGGACCTTCTGTGGCAACCTCATGAGTGAACAACTCTGCAGTGAGAGTAGAAAAACTCAGTTTATGACTGAAGATATATACTAAAATAAAGTTCCATCTTCAGTGCCTCTCAGAAAAAAAAAATAACGATGCTTAAGAGTTGGGGTGACTTTAAGGGATAAAAATACTTCCCCTTTTTAGTTGTACAAGAAGTATGTCTGTTTTAAGGTCAGAAACAATGCTATGTGTGGTTCTTTGGGATAGAAGAGATGGGACTGATTTCTGTATGCATAAGTGTAAACAACTGAGTAGTTTGTTTATTCACATATTCATTGTCCCACCTGACAGCCAACCTGATGAAAAAGGTACAATAATATCCACAATACCTGCACATACAGTGTTACTCAAGGCAATGGATGTATACAGAAGACAAGACTATACTCTATTTATGTTTAAAAGGCTGTTAAATGTAGTTACAAAACCTCATTTTGCTCAATAATTTTACACTAGTGTAATTTAACTACTCACTGCAATCTTCAACTGTTTGATAATCTTCAGAGGGACAAAGCATGTCGATGATACTGTGTTTACCACATTTTCAGCCATGTGTTCTCATAAAAGTGCCCATCTCTGTTTTGACAGCACATTTGCAGAAAGGATTTGAACCAAAATATTCACATTTACAAAGTTTTGTTGATGCAAATTTCATTCATATAAGCAAAGCCTTAGTAACTGAGGATATTTAGTTACGTATAAGGAAAAAAATCAGTCAGTGGGCTTTTCAAAACACACTTCAAAATATTTTGAAATAAAGAAATGCTAAAGACATTAATATTAAACACACTATATATTGTTTTTCTTGAGTAATTCATGAAATAAGCAATAATCCTTTGCAAGAAGCCTTGCTTGCTTCACTGTGTACTAGATTTTGTGCTAGCAGGATTTGGTATATGCATCAGCAGGGAGATACAATTCATAATAGCAGCCAGGGTGATTTTACACACTTCCTTTAAGGCAGTATTTTCTCAATATTTTACAAATTATGATTAAAGCCCACAGCCTCACTGGATTTATAATAAAGTATTGCCTATCAATCATAAAGATGAACAGAATTATGTTTTAGAGAAGAGTCTGCTCTCTCAAGCCCTGCTGTAAATAAGACATGCCAAGATAACTTTGAAGAAATCTTTCAACAGCCCTACTGGGTATGGTGGCTATTGTATTAGAGGTGCAACCAATGGTTAATAAAGGAGTTAATAAATCTGCAATCTATTATCTGGGCGTAGAAATGATGCAGCTCCTTAAAAGTACATGGAATGGGGTTGTATTGAATGAAATTAAAGGGACAGGTCAACCTGATTTCTAACCAATTACTAAATTTGAGCTTAAAGTGCTTCTACAGACATTTTAAAAAACACCGCCTGCTTCCTAGAATTTGCAGGGGGGTTATTTCTAGGTAAATCATGTATTTCTGGCTGATTGCTGGCAGGTCATAATCCCAAATTTTTTCTACTCTGATTGCTTTGAGTTTCAAAGATCTTAGAAATGGAAGCTTTCCTTCCCTACAGAGAATAACCATTCCATACAAGCTTGCACAAGCTTTAACAGAGTCAAAAGATTCTTTGTGTGCTCCTCCCAAGCTGCAAACACACATAAAGGACTGCTACTGTCTGTCTGTAGGTAAGTACTGTGCTTGGAAGAACAAGGAAAATATAAAAAGTGTTTAAAACTGTCTTCTGTTCTGTTCACCTATCAGAAAAACACTGCAGGGCTGGTCCCCTGACAATACAAATACTGGACTCTTCATTAGTGGTGTTGTGCATAAATAGACACATTGTACCTGTCTGAATGGGGAAGATGAGCTTCTAGAGTGGGGGAAAAATTCCCAAATAATTTATGGGGTTTGGAGTGGTACTGTATGGAAAGCAAAAGACACTAAAAATTTTCCATGGAAATAAAATTAGGATTACAAAGGAAATAATTATTTAGCACAGTTTTTAATGTTCAGGTGGTAGTGACACAGAGAAAATGTAATTCTCACCAAAGTCTTCAATATGTTGAATCACCTTTGGCAACTTCAAATCTTTACAAATTTTATTCTATGTAACAATTGGGAAATGTCTAACAAAGGTCATTATTCAATAAAAGACTCTTCAAGGTTACAATGGAATAAAGACATTTGGGAGAGTAGATCTTCAAGATTATTTTTATTTTTCAGGTGCCAGGTAAAAAATTCAGAAGATATTTTGAGACATGCTGAAAACCACAGAGAAAACATCTTTCTTTCAGGACATATTCAGCTTTAGGCAAGTGTGGACAGAGTGACCATGTCATGACAGACTCAGAGCAACCTCCAAAAGTGTCCAGAACAGAAGAGCACAGAAAAGTCTGACATGTTGTAACAAATCGCACTCTCTCCTTTGTGAAGACTAATATGAGAAGATATGAAGAGAAGAAACTGTTCCATTAAATTCTATACATTATCCTCATCTGATTTAGTTTTTTTAATTATGAACTCCCAGTAGATTTACGTAAACCACTCTGACTGTGTAGTGATGCTGAGTTGGGCTGTTTACACAGTTAGATAGACAGTGAAATTTGTCTTAAGTCCTACCCTGGAGAAGCAGAAAATCTGCTTCTTTACAGAGATGTTGTTTAGGTAAAGATTAGGAAAAATCCTAATAGAAATCTTGATGATGCTTTAAAAATAGTTCATTAAGAAAGTAAATTGTTTACTGAGCATGGGGTTCTATGTGAAACTTTCACTGCTTTTCATAAGTCAGTGTTTTCATGAAATAAGCTTTCATCTGCAGCAAAGCAGACTCCTCAAAGCGATTATTCCAACTCTAGAGGTGTCTTGAGCCAGTAGCACTTTAACCATACAGGATAGAGGGGATGATAGGGGAATATTAGGCTTAAGCACAAGGTAATTTTCATGTTTCATAGAATCAGAGAATATGCTGAGTTGGAAGGGGTCCACCAGGGTCTGATTCTTGGCCCTGAGCACGAAACCCCAAGACACGACGTGCCTCCTTTGGATACTATCTAATAGCTTAATGTCTTTTTTATAATGTGGTGCCCAAAGCTGCATGCCTCATTCAAGGTGAGGCCACACCAAAGTAGAGCAGAGAGGGACAGTCCCCTCCCTTGCCTGGATGGCCATTCTGTGTCTGATGCCCCCCAGGACACACCTGGCCCTCCTGGCTGCCAGGATACACTGATGGCTCATGCTCAACTTGTCATTGACTAGGACCCCCAGGTCCCTTTTTGCAGTGCTGCTCTCCAGCTTCTCATTCCCCAGTCTAGACACACAACAAGAGTTGCCTGGTCTCAAGTGCAGAATCTGGCACTTGCCCATGTTGAACTCCATATTTTTGGCAATTGCCCATCTCTCTAATTTGTCAAGGTCTCTCTGCAGGACCTCTCTGCCCTCAAGGAAGCCAACAAATCCTCCCAGTTTAGTGTCAAACTTACTTAGTATTCCTTTGAGTCCTGCATCTGTGCTGTTTATGAAGATGTTGAAGAGAACTGGACTGAGGATGGAGCCTTGCCCAATACCACTTGTGACTGGCTGCCAGCCTGATGTCACTCCATGTATGATAACTCTTTGTGCCCAACCTGTGAGCCAGTAGCTCACCCACTGTACAATACAGTTATCCAGTTGTGTGCTGGACACTTTGTCCAGAATGATACTGTGAGAGACAGTATCAAGGTAGCAAAGGTCTAAAAAAGCAGAGGGTCAGAATAAAAGTAAAATTAAATCTCTAATCACTTGCATATGAGAAGGATTACAAAACAATAATATGAAAATTCCTGGACTTATTCCATGTGCAATATGCAGAAATAATTGAGCCTCAGCAGCAGAATGCTGTCACTAACACATAAAGGTCCATGTCATGCTGTTCCTGAACCTCTGTCTGTGGCGTGCATCAGGTCACAATGTATTTGTCCACGTCCTCCTGTAATGGAGAAATCCTGGTGTTATGTACTAATGGAGAATACTAATAGCATTTCTCACCTGGACTTAGAAGAGAGCATTTGCTCTGTGTTTGTGTAAGACTTATTTCCAGGCTCCAGCTGCAAAGAGTTCAGAGTTGCAAAGCTCTTCAGAGCCAGGGATAATGGCTCAGTGTGACATTTAAGCAAACTCTGAACCATGCTTACTTTTAGCCTGAATGGCCAGAGACTAGTCTTTATGCCATTTGCACGTTCTGAGTCACTTTTTTTCTGCCTTTGAAACCAGTGTCCATAAAATGAAAGATTAATGAGATCATCTGCAGCCATCTCTCACACAAATAGCATTCATCCCCTCATCACTCTGCCTCTACAGAAATGACAGACCTGCTTCACAAAATACTCTGATACCACAGGTTGTGCAGGGTCACTTCCCCAAACCTCTCTATTCTAAAACTCATGTGCCTGCACAAACTAAGATGTCTGGTGAGATGTTAAAACACATCTTTCAGTATGCCACAACAGATCAACAAAATAATTACTATAAGCAAACTGGCTTTCCAAAATTATTTCCTTACTTTCTTTTTTCTGAAAAATTATACAAAAGTTAATTTCTATATTGTAAATAAAATGAGGTTTTGCAGAATAGATAGAGAAGGAAGGAAGGAAGGAAGGAAGGAAGGAAGGAAGGAAGGAAGGAAGGAAGGAAGCAGGGAAGGAAGCAAACTAGCAAGAAAACA